>JAZDUA010001129.1:0-192301 GCA_038098605.1 Gryllus longicercus | reverse complement strand
GGGGGTGGCGTGTTGAGGCAGCTGTGGCGGGGTGAGGCGGGTGTGGTGAGTTGAGATAGATGAGTCGGGGTGAGACGGGTGTGGCGAGTTGAGGTGGGTGAGGCGGGTGTGGCGGGGTGAGGCCGGTGTGGCGGGGCGGGGCTGGATTTGAGTGGGTTTGAAAGGCGAGGCATGGCAGGACGTGGCGACGTGTGGCGGGGTATGGCGATTACGGCAGGGTGTGGCGAAAATGGCGTGGAATGGGCGGGTGTGGCGGGGTATGGCGATTACGGCGGGATGTGGCGAAAATGGCGTGGAATGGGCGGGTGTGACGAGGTGTCTTGGTGTGTGAAGAGGTGGGATATGGCGGAGTGTGGCAAGGTGAAGTGTGGTGAGGCATGGCGATACGCGCCAAGCGTAAGCCAGGGTGTGACGAGGAGGAAGGTGGAGACAGCGCCGGCGGAGGGTCTTGTCGAAGCACGGGAGGGGCGGGGAAGGGGGTGCGTGGCGAGACGTGGTTGAGAGGACTGTTTGGTCGTGCGTGGACGTGGAGAGGAACGCAGGGTTGCGGGGTGGAACGGGGTGAGACGGGACGGAACGCGGTGGCCGCACTAGCACTAAAACGGCATTGCTCCGCGCCAGCTCTCCTTTCAGGAGGACTTGCTCTTGAATTAGAGATTTAGGACTTTACTGTTCCAACGGTTAACAGGTTTAGTTTCAGTCCTATGAGAATTTCCTCAGCATTGCTAGACAAATTGGCGCACGATGCACCATGCTTGGTGCTTGGTCGTCTCGGAGAGCACTGCACAGGAGAAGGCTTCACCTAACAACAATATTCGAAATAATTTACCTGAGGTGCATGCTGCAGAGGCAGAGCTTTCAACGTACACGACAAGGAATACAAGCGCACAGCCTAACACAAGAGGAAGGGGCAACTGCGTTTCTGTACCCCTTTTCCATTATACATTTCCATTTTTAACTTACACTTTACATGTTTACTAATAAATAAATATAACACTGAAAGGAGAATGAAATTTTAAATAATTTGTAAGGAGTAATAATAAAATGTCATAAATACAATTGTTTATATACTTAACCATTTGAATAGATGTCAGTTGGGTGAAACTCTTCTCCAAATGTATTATAAATACTCCAATTAGTCAGGAAATACCGGTGAAATCAAGAATTGGGAAATAAAACATTATATTTTATAAAACAATGAAGCCTCTTAAAACTGTATAGAGAGGGCAACAATCACCTGTCCACCTCTCCCCCCCTGCATGAGCATATTTATGCCTACGAATAAAGATGTACAGGATACGATTCCATCATAATTATAGAGCATATCAGATATGAATCGTTATTATCTCATTTCGATACATAACTTATTATAGATATTCTAGCACAAACAAAAAAACTAATATTTTCAAAAGACATTTTCTCTATTTTTAAATTGAGACACGGTCGATGGAAGTCTAGACTATATTTCAGCATTGTGAAATTATTACTTTGAAATAATTTATTTTGGTATCTGTTTTTTGCAATATGATGTATCAGTATGTATCGTATTGTAACAACACACATGTGATGTATCTGGCTGACACAACGAGATAGAATCGCAGCAGAATTCACGGTTCATTTCTCTGCTTCAGAAACTGATTTTAGAATTTATCTGCTTTTTTCTACCAACCCATTCATTTGCATCGTAAAATAATAGATTATATCTAGTTTTAAATATTATAATGTAGCCTACTGATAGGTTTATACATTCTCGAACAGAATATTGCATATTCTAATTATCAAAAGAATGATGTATCCAGTTTTGAAACTGTTAGACTAATATGATCTTGTACACTAAAGATAATACTCAAGATTATAATTTATTGAACACGAAGCCACAAAGAAAATAATCATTCATTTCAGAAACCTGACAAATTCCTCTCTTTGAGAAAACTAAGAAAAAGTGTCGTAGTAATGACAGTTTTTTTATGATTTTAAAATATGTTTTTAATATTAGACAATAAATGAATGATTTTCATGTAAATATTATTTTACTGACACAGTTTTTTACTGATCATAATTTCGGTACACTTCACGCATTTTTGCAATAAAAGATAAGAGATTACGTGCTTTTATTTGTAACATAAATTTTATATAGTTATTATTTCTGAATGAAATCGTGAGTGTTGCTATTTATTATTTATTGGATTATACGATAGTATGATTTTAGAAAATTCGAAATTTTTCAGATGAAAATATTGAAAAATAAGACTTCTTTTTAGTTTTAAAGAGAAATATGACCTTCATCGTCAGTACTTGGCCGATACAAAATATTGCCCTAAAAGTGTTCATAGCTAACTACGTAAAGTCTTAGTTTCACTAAATCCTCTATTCCACCACAATAACTGCAAAATGTAGGAGAAACATATCTAATGAAATACCTACTTTAAGAAAACCAGAATATTATTGATAAATACTATTATAGGAGCAAAAGAAATTTAAATGTAAGTATCTTGAATGTTTTTATTCTCTAGAAAGGAAAACGTAACACCAGGTTCATTAGTACATTAAGAGCAATTAATATTGCACTTACAACAAAATACCCTCTCTGTTTTCGGAGCTACATTGCTACTGGTGTATGAAACATATGCCTCGCCTTTCATCTTGGCATTTCGTATGATATTGCGCTTGTAAGTTTCTTCAAGAACAACCCCGCGTCTCTGTCTACGCACAGGTTCGTCTTCAGAACTAGATGTGTTCTCACAAAAAATAGCTTCTTCAGCAGAATAAAATCACTTGCAAAAGAAACTTCAAAACACCACTGTGAATGCTACTTACAAACTGAAAACAAAAATGTCGCTAGCTTTAGAAATACAAATAGGCATCACAGTCTCATACCGATGCACTTTCTGTATTACATTTCTAAGAAAATCTCCCTTTCCGAACGTGTAACCTCACCGGCCCCATGGAATGGTACCAATAATCTTTGGAAATAACTTGGATTACAATAGTAATAATTACTATAGTACTTATTTGTTTAATTATAAGGCTGACTAATTATATTCACGAGGCCATGAACGGAAAAGTTTGCATGCAACAACTTCCAAATTTCAAGGAAATTTACTTTGGGTTTAGAGCAGAAACTCGACAATAGACGTCGCTCGGCGGATTTCTGTTTTAAATATTATTTCTTAGAGTCTTTCAGACTATATTGCGAGTGTTGCACTCAGCTGATTTCTGTTCTAAACAATGTGTCTATCCTCATGGAAAAATACCTGCCGCTAACTCGTTTTTGAAATTTTTGTCGTTTGACACGTTTCTGAAGTAAACGCTTCAATTGCCATTTGTAATATTTCTTTCTAGTTAACGTATGCACCTTTTTCTTTAACTAATAATTATATTATTTCTCTTTGTTTAATAGTATTGAACACTCCTATTATTCCGAAATAATGTCATGAAATAACTGAAAAATTGCAAGTGAAAACATACACCATATTTTTTCTTTGACTTTTCAGAATTTCAGAAGTTGGTCCCAAAAACTATTTAACTACTGGAAGTAATTGACAGCAGCTTTTACAAACAAAACATCGGGATATAATTTCGCTATCCATTTTCTTTCTGAAGTTGTTGAGAATTTCTTATATCGAGGCGAAGATTTTACGCCACGTTTTTTTTCTTTCCTCTGTCGCAACCAAACATTTCCTCTTCGTAGGACGCAGCATTGAAGTTGACGCGCGAGATTCCATTGGCAATGTGCGACAGTGAGAGCTTCGTCGTCGTTTTTTGTCCAACTCTGTATTTATTACGGAATGAATGGTGAAGCCAGGTTCAAAGACGCACTAGAGACGTGCACTATTGCCAAAATATTCAGTGGAAAATTTCATTTTCGCAAATTACAATGCTTTTCTTGGTCCTTTCCATGACACAGATGCCCATGCGTCTGGATTCTGTGTTAAACCACAATTGTAAGCGTAGGGTTTGATATTATTTGGATGATACAAATTGGTTATTAGAGTCAACGGGCGCTTTGTTAGGTCTAATATGCAGTTCGTATGACATTATCACAAGCATGCTTGCATGTCTTGGGACAAAGCATGACAAATCATTCGTTTAAACAAAAAGCAAATCAATCACAGTTCTTGCGAATGTAGAAATGAAAGATCACTTGCATCACACACATCCCCAATCAAGCTCACAACCCACCTCCAAAGGCTGCATCAGATGGGCATGGATGGCCACAGTTGATTCGATCGCTTATCTGGGAACGAAGTACCACTTTCCCTTCATCTCCAATTACCGCGCAGAATCTACCGGCTTATCTTATCGATCACTTCGCTCTCAAAAGCGCTGATGGCATTTCATCCCCTGACACAAAAGCTTTGCGGCAAACCACACCCCTGCTTCAAATCCAACTAAATTTCTCTCGAAAATTTATATAATTCCTTTCAAACACCATAAAATGAGAAAACTCCACGCGTTAAAACCACCAGCCTCCCGCGTTCCCCACCTCAACTAATACCGGTGAGATTCGGCTCGGAACATCCAACGCAGGTGCTGGACGCGTGAACCGTGATATGGCTGCTGAATATTTAGCCGGCATTCCTGGAAACAATTCCAGTTCCAATTCCCGCGCTCCGCCAAGTTGGAGCGTGGCACGCCCCCCCCCCCCCGCCCTCCACACTTCCTGGCTCGAATCCCGTGAGCTCGCCCTCCTCACCGCCCCCCCCCCAAACTCGGCATGTGTTTATGGATTACATCCACGGCGAACGCTGCGCCGCCGCCCCCGGTCGGTATTTGGTTTGTAAATGAGCTCGTGAATTTTACAATGTCGAAATACCCAAGGGTATTGTATTTTATGTACGCGAGCTGTACGATCGCGTAATTGGCGTATCATTGCATTAGTTACGTCTTTGTTTCTTCCGTAGCCTGTTCGTTTATTATCGCCATAATTTTCGGGAAAGGTCGGCGCATTCTGATTGCATTGACTATCAGAAATTCATTACTGGGAACGCTTGGTGGGGGTAGGGGTTTATTTTTTGCACGCTGATCGCGCTTTGGGAGTCAGACATTACATGGGCTGAACGCGCTAACCGACTTGTGTGTAAACAGAGATATACGACCTGCTTCTGTAATGGACGTGTACCGTAAGTAACCAAAAATAACGGACGATAGGAATGATTATTTTTCAATATAAGCGGCAAAGCTGTGTATTTATAAATATATAAACAAAATAAATGCCCATCAAATATAACAGAAAAGGGTCCAACGTAATAACTGTATGAGACTGCTCAGCTATAAAAGCAATAGTAAAACCAGTAACTAAAGTTGTCGTCAGGAAATAAACTGTTTCAAAAGCACAGTACATTAACGACGAAGCGCGACACAAACAGTGCGGCGTATAATATATAAAAACGCGTTACGTGGTAATGTGCAATTAAGAACATTAGAGAAGTGAGTTGTAAAAAATAAAACAACACCATAAAAAATTCAGTAGCACGGCTACGTTTAAAAAAAATCTTGCGTCTTCCTAATATTGGTTAATCAAGGAAAACTGTATGCCTCCTTAACTTGCTTGAAGGTTACTTGCTTTGAAGTACGCAAAGGTGTATGTATTCATGAAAATAGAATGTATATATGCATATGTATATATATGAAATGCATATGTATGTATATGAAATGAATTAGTGATGAGCTAATTGCAACTACATTGCAACTATTCTATCATATTTCGAGATGATTGCACATATCGTGGTTGCAGCGTGGTAAAGAAAGCTGTATAATGTTCTGTTCTTCAATCAATAAGTAGGTAAAATGAAAATCAAGACCATTAAGAATCGCTTTCACGCAACGACGAAGCCAGATATACAATGAATTATGAAAGATCCAAAATATTTTTATCACTTCCTTAGAACAGTAATTGCAATTAAGCTCCATTGAGAAGCTTCTAAACAGCACTCGCTCATCCTCAAATAAGCATGTAAATCAACATACAACAGTAAAGTTATTGTCACCTCTGAGTACTTGAAAAATAATCCTGTTTTTTAAGAGCAGAGCCATATTACTGAGATTGATTGGCTTGCGTCTTCACTGAAGTTCGTAATACAATAACAGCTCTAAGTGCAACGAAAATGTTTATTTTAGAGACAATATTATCTTCACAGACACGTTCTTATTTTACACGATCTAATTAATCATTACTGTTTTACAAATTTATTTCAAACAATTTAATAGGAGGTTATAAATATATTATTTATTCTTTAACTCTACTTCATATATCGTAATACAACCGTAAGAACGGCTTGTGTTGTTTGGGGGAGATTTCTATGTGCGTTTTCTTGAGTTTCAAAATTTCTTCCACTCTCTTTCCTATAAATTGTTAAATTAACAATTAAATTACCAACGAGAATGGCTGGCAACATACAAAAACTAAAAACGCCTGCTCTTTTTTACAAGAAAATTCTGAGAACTTCAGAACGAATTGCGAACTGCAGATTTAATTTTACAAACTTGCTCACGACATAAATAATATCAATGTCACCTCCGTTGAATCTAGAAAAACGAGAGCTCAAGGAAACGGGTGCATACAGCGAAGCTACTCTAACTCCACCCAAGCAAAGCAAGAGGCCATCTCTCTAATTGCTCTTCAGATAGCAAGGGAAACCGGTTGAAAATCCGAATGAAGATGGGAGGAAATGAACTATAATTTGAATTTAAATTCTTCATACAGGCACACGTAGTATTTACGCATTGTATAATACAATTTTTCCATACGTGGTTGTATTGTGGCTCGTTCCTTATAAAAAAATTCCTATTACGGGTTCATTGGCAAAAATTGATCACTTTCGATTCCTCTACTTGTTCTACAAGTATGAAACATTCATTCAGATGAATGTTCAATTGGATATACAAATATAATAGCACATCCCTGTTTGCAATGTCTGTGCTAACATATCGTGGTAAACCTTACTGACTGGCGCGCAGGCAGAGGGACCGGGGGGGCGGTGGCAATGAATCACAGAAGGCGCGGAGTGGAGGACAGGCAGGACTCGCACTTGGAATGTGGCGGCGGTGGGGAGCTGTCCGCCACGGGCGCGAAACCGCTCGAGGTTAAAGGTGAAGCGGAGTTCCGCGTCGCTGCGCCGCGCAGCCGCCACCCCCCAGTGAGCGCCCACGCCGCGCACATGTCGCCGACACTCCACGCGCCCCCTCGCCGACACTCCACGCGCCCCCTCGCCGACACTCCACGCGCCCCCTCGCCGACACTCCACGCGCCCCCTCGCCGACACTCCACGCGCCCCCTCGCCGACACTCCACGCGCCCCCTCGCCGACACTCCACGCGCCCCCTCGCCGACACTCCACGCGCCCCCTCGCCGACACTCCACGCGCCCCCTCGCCGACACTCCACGCGCCCCGTCGCCGACACTCCACGCGCCCCGTCGCCGACACTCCACGCGCCCCGTCGCCGACACTCCACGCGCCCCCTCGCCGACACTCCACGCGCCCCGTCCCCCCTCACCGACAATATATAATGGTATAATGGGCGAGTGGTGTCGTATATTTCGTTGATTTCAGATTGTATTTCATTGCGAGAACTATGAATTCATGAAGCAAATTTCGTTCAATAAAGATTGATATATCCAGTGCTTGCGAGAAGCTGGGTGCATCCTCCATCCAATCAAATTATTCATCAACGTGCCGGTCCTTCTCATTCTCATCTCTCACCTCCCCCTCCGTCGCTCAGGAGACCAACGCAGGGGAAAACGGGGAAGGCTAGTGCGACGTTGGCCGGCGCAGGCCGAAGCGAACGTATAGAGGTGGCGTTGACTAAGTCTGAAGGCGGTGTAAGGCGACAAGTGTTCACGTTTGTGGTAGAGCGAGGAGACGGCGTGGGGCAGGTTGGGAAGTGGCGGGGAGGGCGTTTAGTGGCGTAACAGTTTGTGGTGGGACATGTCGAAGCGTGACGAAGTAGTATTGGGAGAGGCGGGTTGTGCCGGGTGGAAAGTGGCGAGTCGGCTCGTGATGGGGCGGAGTGGAGCGGGGTGTGAAGGGAGGAGACAGGGCATACCGTTATGGGGCGGAGTGGAGTGGGATGTAAAGGGAGAGACAGGGCAGATCGTGATGGGGCGGAGAGGAGCGGGGTGTGAAGTGAGGAGACAGGGCACGTCGTGATGCGGTGGAGAGAAGTGGGGTGTGAAGGGAGAGACAGGGCAGACTTATGGGGCGGAGAGGAGTGGGGCGTGAAGGGAGAGGACAGGGCAGGTCGTGGCGGGGCGGACCATGGTGGGCCAGCTCTGAGCCTAGTTTGGCGGGTACGGTCGTGGTGGGGCAGGGCGTGGAGTAGCAAGTGACAGTAGAGCGTGGCGGTGAGTGGCGCGGAGCGGCGGAGCAGGGGGGGGGCGTGGCGCCACAGTGCTTCCGCCCCATTCGCAGCCATTTCCCGCGGTGCCGTTGCGGCCGCGCGCCGGAAATTGTCACCGCTGCGCGCGTCGGGTCGCACGTCCTCCCGCAGCAGATCGCTCGCGCGCCCGCCAGCGCCTCTCCACTAGGCCCACGCCGGGCATTGATCGCCGTTCAAACGCCTGCCACTCCGCCCGCCGCATTTCCTTTCCTATCACGTTCCTCATCGTCCAATCCATTGCCTCGCCGTTCTGCGTATTACTCTCTAGAATGCTTTCTGCATCACCTTCCGGTTTGATTTTTAGGTAGTTCCCATGTACTCACGGTGAATCACCTGATAGGCTGCGGAAGAGTTTATCTACGATATATTGTGTACGAGACGTCGTGTAGAGGCAATCAGATGGATCTATAAAAACTCTTGACACATCGTCCTCCAAACACACGCCAAATTGCCGGTCAAATTACCTCTCCGATCTACTGCGATCATGACACTCGTCAACGGATATAGCCCTATCAGTCGACCATTGAACGTCACCCTGTGATTGCCACAAATGCGATATTAACGACCTCACTATGGAATTTATCAATTATGGATATTTTTAATTATTGGAAAACTATACCATGCGCGGAGTTTTTCTAATATGTTTTTGTGTAAATGATACACAACGTGTGGATGATTAGGATGGGAGATAGATTTTTCTAACATGCGAAAAACAGTTTAATAAACGGTGAAAGCTCTGATCGCATGAGACTTGTGTGTATTATCGACTTCTCATATTCGAACAACTGAAAACAATTTGCTGAAAAATAATTACGAGTTATTATTTCCCCTTGTTGGTAGTACAATAAAACAATTTTCTAGGTATTCTGATAAAAATGACTTTACTCTTTTGTTCAAGAAGAGTTACAGAAACTAGAAAGCGAGCAACTAAACAGATTTATTAGATAGTTATATTATAGATTTATTAGATATATTAGATATACAGATTTATTAGATAGTTATTATATAGTTATATATAGATTAGATAGTTATTTTTACATATGTCAATCTTTTTCCAACGCTTTTATTTGTTTGAGGAAACATTTATTAATAATTAGTTCACAAAACTGTTTTTAACGCTTTATGGAAAAATAGTCGGTGGAAACCACAGAGAAGGAAACCGTAAACAAAATTGTTTTCCTAAGTTTACATAAATTAAATTTAGATTTCTCCAGATATCAAATAAACCAATTTAATTCCTCTTACAAGAAAGCAATTCCTCGCTCTTTATCCTCCACTTAAATTCACATCCAGTAGAACTTCCGTCTTTGCGGCAGTGATACACCAAACTCTGTAAGATGAACCGCGCAATTTAGGCTTACGAGTTTTAAACCGAAAGATAAGTGTATTAGATAACTGCTAACAGACGTTTAAAATTCTCCCCAACAAATATATAAGTCTCTGTCCTTTCACGAACAACAAACACAATGCGTCAGCATTAAACGCCCAGATTATTGTAAGCACGTACGAAAACGGCGCAGGCCGGGAAAGACGAACAAACAAGAGCGGTTCGCGGAAAGAGCAAAGCCGTTTTCCCCCCTCACAGCCGCAACCCCTGCCCGTGTCGGCACCCTTCCTGACCCACTGCCCTACAGGGGGGTGGAGGCGTGGATGCTTTCCCTGGCCACCGCACGCCGCGCTGCCGTCGCCGCCCTGCTTCCCTACCAGTCCGACACCGGGGTCGCATGCAAGTGAAAGGAGCAGCTGATCTCTGCTTGAAAACTGCCGCATTTCCCATGCGCCTGCGGGTATGCAACTGTTTTGTGAACTCTCATTTGTGTGTTGCACGTTGCATATCTCCAGGCGGTATCATAATTTTCCCTGGGCCGATGAATTCCTGGATCGCGTGGGGACAGGTTGTAATTTGGAATGAGTATCAGCACGTGTAGAGGACACGGTTCAATTGGTGTATATTCTCTGTTTAATCTATTGCTAAATTAGCCCTCAACAAAGAGAAATAAACGAACTTTTGTACACAGCTTGAAATGTGTGGACCATCCAATTAACCTACATATTAATACTTCAATATCATTACATTTAATTCATATAATTTTATTAACTTATGAGAAAATGTCAATGCTTTTTAAGTAGTGCGGTTTGTATATTATAATAATAATGCATTCAAATATATTGATATTTTCCAGGAAAACAAATGTATTATTTACTAATTGAAATGAGAAACATTATTGGAAATTTCAATTTTCTTTGAATACGTACATGGCAATTATTATCTTTTAATGTTATGTATGTAACTGAATATATAAAATCTCGTTATTCCGCTTATAGGCTGAAATTTTCGAGGAGATGGAGTTTGTAACACTTTAAGTGCCAAAATTCGTTATGAAATAATTATTTTTTATTAAAAATATTTATATTTCAGTTCGTCAAACTATAAAGTTATTTTCCTTTCCGAAAATGTAAAACTGTAATTATTGAGCATATTTCTGATACAGCCGAAATTGAAAAAGTTTCAAACACTTTAATAATTAAACTGATAATTATTATATTTGGTACTCTCGCGAGGTACTTGTAATGTCACGACATCACACAAAACATACCTCATCATTAAATTTTCCGAGGACCGAAAAAACCCTTAAATCATTCACCACATCCAGAAATATTCAAAACCCCAAGATCGGTCAAGTTTATTTTTTCTGAACCAGAGCATCTTTGCGAGCGTGAATTTGTACGATTCCAATGGCGCGGCAGCAACATCAAATTCATTTCGAGCCACGCTCACACGGAGAGCAGACAGCAGGCTCCGCTAGCACCGTCGCGCGTCACCGCCGGGGCTGCCGAGCGGTGCCGACAGCGCCGCCGAGCATCACCCACCGACGTCACCACCTCTCCCCCCCCCTCACTCGCTCGCGCGCTTTTTGGAGATATTTAATTAATTACGTGACAGCAACATAATGAAATGGCTCGCCGCCAGTTCACATGTCCTCGTCACAATTACAGCGCTTTGCTGTCGTTGTGCTAACATCCATTTAACCCCGCCTCTGACGTCCGGTTAGTGATAACGATGGGGCGAGGGGGCGGAGGAGGTAGGAGTAGTAGAGTGAGGGGACTAGGAGTCAGAGTTGATGAAAGTAATAGGCGAATGATGGTTGTGAAAAGCGAATTTTGGGTTGGACTGACAAGGGAGGTTTCTAATTCTTTGCTCGACAACTTCTAAGGTCGTTAATCCCGTAAAAGGAGTGCAAAGTTGAAGTAACATTACCCTACTGGAACCTAAGATCCGGAGTCTATATTCGTCAGCTTGTGTGTTTGCCTTTCTACGATTCTCCGCAAACGAAGGAACTACCTTAGCCGGAACACGCCTGGCATATGTAGTAGTGAAGTGAAGGCAACTGTGTGTGTGTGTGTGTGTGTGAGTGTGCGAGCGCGCGAGAGAGTGCGAGAGGGAGAGAGTGCGAGAGGGAGAGAGTGCGAGAGGGAGAGAGTGCGAGAGGGAGAGAGTGCGAGAGGGAGAGAGTGCGAGAGGGGGGAGAGAGAGTGCGAGAGGGGGGAGAGAGAGAGTGCGAGAGGGGGGGGAGAGAGAGTGCGAGAGGGGGGAGAGAGAGTGCGAGAGGGGGAGAGAGAGAGTGCGAGAGGGGGGAGAGAGAGAGTGCGAGAGGGGGGAGAGAGAGAGTGCGAGAGGGGGGAGAGAGAGAGTGCGAGAGGGGGGAGAGAGAGAGTGCGAGAGGGGGGGAGAGAGAGTGCGAGAGGGGGGAGAGAGAGAGTGCGAGAGGGGGAGAGAGAGAGTGCGAGAGGGGGGAGAGAGAGTGCGAGAGGGGGGGAGAGAGAGTGCGAGAGGGGGGGAGAGAGAGTGCGAGAGGGGGGAGAGAGAGAGTGCGAGAGGGGGGAGAGAGAGAGTGCGAGAGGGGGGAGAGAGAGAGTGCGAGAGGGGGGAGAGAGAGTGCGAGAGGGGGAGAGAGAGTGCGAGAGGGAGAGAGAGAGAGTGCGAGAGGGAGAGAGAGAGTGCGAGAGGGAGAGGGAGAGAGAGTGCGAGAGGGAGAGAGAGAGTGCGAGAGGGAGAGAGAGAGTGCGAGAGGGAGAGAGAGAGAGTGCGAGAGGGAGAGAGAGAGAGTGCGAGAGGGAGTGCGAGAGGGAGAGAGAGAGTGCGAGAGGGAGAGAGAGAGAGTGCGAGAGGGAGAGAGAGAGTGCGAGAGGGAGAGAGAGAGAGTGCGAGAGGGAGAGAGAGAGAGTGCGAGAGGGAGAAGAGAGTGCGAGAGGGAGAGAGAGAGTGCGAGAGGGAGAGAGAGAGAGTGCGAGAGGGAGAGAGAGAGTGCGAGAGGGAGAGAGAGAGTGCGAGAGGGAGAGAGAGAGTGCGAGAGGGAGAGAGAGAGTGCGAGAGGGAGAGAGAGAGTGCGAGAGGGAGAGAGAGAGAGTGCGAGAGGGAGAGAGAGAGAGTGCGAGAGGGAGAGAGAGAGAGTGCGAGAGGGAGAGAGAGAGTGCGAGAGGGAGAGAGAGAGTGTGCGAGAGGGAGAGAGAGAGTGTGCGAGAGGGAGAGAGAGAGAGTGCGAGAGGGAGAGAGAGAGTGCGAGAGGGAGAGAGAGAGTGCGAGAGGGAGAGAGTGAGTGCGAGAGGGAGAGAGAGTGAGTGCGAGAGGGAGAGAGAGTGAGTGCGAGAGGGAGAGAGAGTGAGTGCGAGAGGGAGAGAGAGTGAGTGCGAGAGGGAGAGAGAGTGAGTGCGAGAGAGAGAGAGTGAGTGCGAGAGAGAGAGTGAGTGCGAGAGGGCGAGAAAGAGAGTGAGTGCGAGAGAGAGTAAGTGCGAGAGAGAGTAAGTGCGAGAGAGAGAGAGAGTGAGTGCGAGAGAGAGAGTGCGAGAGAGAGAGTGAGTGCGAGAGAGAGAGAATGAGTGCGAGAGGGCGAGAAAGAGAGTGAGTGCGAGAGAGAGAGTAAGTGCGAGAGAGAGAGTGAGTGCGAGAGAGAGAGTAAGTGCGAGAGAGAGTGAGTGCGAGAGAGAGAGTGAGTGCGAGAGAGAGAGTGAGTGCGAGAGAGAGAGTGAGTGCGAGAGAGAGTGAGTGCGAGAGAGAGTGAGTGCGAGAGAGAGTGAGTGCGAGAGAGAGTGAGTGCGAGAGAGAGAGTGCGAGAGAGAGTGAGTGCGAGAGAGAGAGTGAGTGCGAGAGAGAGAGTGAGTGCGAGAGAGAGAGTGAGTGCGAGAGAGAGAGTGAGTGCGAGAGAGAGTGAGTGCGAGAGAGAGAGTGAGTGCGAGAGAGAGAGTGAGTGCGAGAGAGAGAGTGAGTGCGAGAGAGTGAGTGCGAGAGAGAGAGTGCGAGAGAGAGAGTGCGAGAGAGAGAGTGCGAGAGACAGAGTGCGAGAGAGAGTGCGAGAGAGAGTGCGAGAGAGAGTGCGAGAGAGAGTGCGAGAGAGAGTGCGAGAGAGAGTGCGAGAGAGAGTGCGAGAGAGAGTGCGAGAGAGAGTGCGAGAGAGAGAGTGCGAGAGAGAGTGCGAGAGAGTGCGAGAGAGAGTGCGAGAGAGAGTGCGAGAGAGAGAGTGCGAGAGAGAGTGCGAGAGAGAGTGCGAGAGAGAGTGCGAGAGAGAGTGCGAGAGAGAGTGCGAGAGAGAGTGCGAGAGAGAGAGTGCGAGAGAGAGTGCGAGAGAGAGTGCGAGAGAGAGTGCGAGAGAGAGTGCGAGAGAGAGTGCGAGAGAGAGTGCGAGAGAGAGAGTTTTTTTTTTTTTCAATTCTGCTAATTTACAATCTGTTCACTTGGAACAATTACTAAATGGTATACATGATATAAGTTGCTATGAAGAGAATCTAAAGGGTAAGTCTAGAATATGTTCACGCTTTAGCCTATACACATGTTCACTATTGTCCAACATGTTCACTGAGTGTTGATTCGTGTGGCTTTCCAGTCTCTTCTGATGCCTCTTGCTTCTCTCCGAGATAGTCTCTGACATTGTTGAGATGTTCAAATCTTTGTATAAATTATTGTTGGTGACGAACCATGGGGCGTTGCATATATATCTCAATGTTTTTGTTTCGAATCTTCTCAGGATCTCCAGGTTTGACTTGCTGGCAGTTCCCCAGAGTTCGATTCCATAAGTCCATATTGGCTTGATTATTGTCTTGTACACTAAAATTTTGTTGTATAAAGAGAGCTTAGACCTTCGGTTAAGTAGCCATGATAATTTGCTTAATTTCAGTTGTGATTCTTTCCTCTTTTTCAAGATGTGAGGTTTCCAGGTTAGGTGACTGTCTAGATGTAAGCCAAGATACCTCACAACAGTTGTTACTGAGAGTTCTGATGAGTTTAATTTCACTTTGGGACACTCTTCTTTTCGAAGTGGGAAGGTAATCTGTTGTGATTTTGCTGTGTTTATATTTACTCTCCATTGATTCGTCCATTCTTCTATCTTGTCCAGATGCTCTTGCAGGTGTTGCGATGCTCGAGTTGAGTCCTCTTCAACAGCTAAAATAGCTGTGTCATCAGCAAATGTAGCCGTCATTGTGTGTTCTGTTGTTGGTAAGTCAGAAGTATAGATTACATACAGAATTGGTCCTAGGATACTTCCTTGAGGGACACCTGCTGTCTGTGGTTTAAATCCAGAGAAAACGTCTTGGTATTTAATTTGAAAAAAGCGGCTGGATAGATACGTTTTAAAAAATGAATAGAATGAGTGCGGGAGTAATTGTTTGATTTTGAATAGCAGGCCTGCATGCCAGACCCTATCAAGAGTGCGAGAGAGAGTGCGAGAGAGAGAGTGCGAGAGAGAGAGTGCGAGAGAGAGAGTGCGAGAGAGAGAGTGCGAGAGAGAGAGTGCGAGAGAGAGAGTGCGAGAGAGAGAGTGCGAGAGAGAGAGAGTGCGAGAGAGAGAGTGCGAGAGAGAGAGTGCGAGAGAGAGAGTGCGAGAGAGAGAGTGCGAGAGAGAGAGTGCGAGAGAGAGAGTGCGAGAGAGAGAGTGCGAGAGAGAGAGTGCGAGAGAGAGAGTGCGAGAGAGAGAGTGCGAGAGAGAGAGTGCGAGAGAGAGAGTGCGAGAGAGAGAGTGCGAGAGAGAGAGAGTGCGAGAGAGAGAGTGCGAGAGAGAGAGTGCGAGAGAGAGAGTGCGAGAGAGAGAGTGCGAGAGAGAGAGTGCGAGAGAGAGAGTGCGAGAGAGAGAGAGTGCGAGAGAGAGAGTGCGAGAGAGAGAGTGCGAGAGAGAGAGTGCGAGAGAGAGAGTGCGAGAGAGAGAGAGTGCGAGAGAGAGAGTGCGAGAGAGAGAGTGCGAGAGAGAGAGTGCGAGAGAGAGAGTGCGAGAGAGAGAGTGCGAGAGAGAGAGTGCGAGAGAGAGAGTGCGAGAGAGAGAGTGCGAGAGAGAGAGTGCGAGAGAGAGAGTGCGAGAGAGAGAGAGTGCGAGAGAGAGTGCGAGAGAGAGTGCGAGAGAGAGTGCGAGAGAGAGTGCGAGAGAGAGTGCGAGAGAGAGAGTGCGAGAGAGAGAGTGCGAGAGAGAGTGCGAGAGAGAGTGCGAGAGAGAGTGCGAGAGAGAGTGCGAGAGAGAGTGCGAGAGAGAGTGCGAGAGAGAGTGCGAGAGAGAGTGCGAGAGAGAGTGCGAGAGAGAGTGCGAGAGAGAGTGCGAGAGAGAGTGCGAGAGAGAGTGCGAGAGAGAGTGCGAGAGAGAGTGCGAGAGAGAGTGCGAGAGAGAGTGCGAGAGAGAGTGCGAGAGAGAGTGCGAGAGAGAGTGCGAGAGAGAGTGCGAGAGAGAGTGCGAGAGAGAGTGCGAGAGAGAGTGCGAGAGAGAGTGCGAGAGAGAGTGCGAGAGAGAGTGCGAGAGAGAGTGCGAGAGAGAGTGCGAGAGAGAGTGCGAGAGAGAGTGCGAGAGAGAGTGCGAGAGAGAGTGCGAGAGAGAGTGCGAGAGAGAGTGCGAGAGAGAGTGCGAGAGAGAGTGCGAGAGAGAGTGCGAGAGAGTGCGAGAGAGAGTGCGAGAGAGAGTGCGAGAGAGAGTGCGAGAGAGAGTGCGAGAGAGTGCGAGAGAGTGCGAGAGAGATTGCGAGAGAGAGTGCGAGAGAGATTGCGAGAGAGAGTGCGAGAGAGAGTGCGAGAGAGAATGCGAGAGAGAGTGCGAGAGAGAGTGCGAGAGAGAGTGCGAGAGAGAGTGCGAGAGATAGTGCGAGAGAGTGAGAGTGCGAGAGAGAGAGCGTGCGAGAAGAAGGAAAGATTCCGCGATGTCCGTGGCTGATTGTTAAAGTTCTTTTGCGACATATTCCTGGTATTGATGGGAGAAGCTACAGAAAACTATGGTACAGCGGCAGACTCAGAATTCTCTGGATACGTGATGAATTTGACCCAGCATTGGATACGAAGTAACATTGTGTTTTATTGGACACTCTTAGCAGGAATACGTATGGCGGTATGATATTCAGCTATGTACAGTGTGTGGAGCAGTGCGGAAGTCATTTATTCCATAAAATGATAACCTTTTTTAGTACTGATGTGTTACCGCAAAATCGAGTGAACGGCAGTACGTTGAATGGACATAAAAATGAAAAATTAATACAATATAATATAATTACTTAATGGATCCACTTAGATATAACCAGAAGCAAAGTGAAATCTACTGTATAATAAATACAAAAATACGTATACAATTATCCATTTTAGGGTATCACATAACTAACCCAGGAGGAACGTGATCAGAAGCTGAGAAATTAACTGTGCTGTTCTTGAAATGTTAAATTCTTGAAATATAGCTTATTTTCCATTGTTGACTAGAGTTGCAATGGAAAAAAATAATGAAAACAAAAAATTAACGTGGGCTTAAGTTTGAGTGTTGCAATACACTGTATAATAAACAATAAAATGACGCCACTAACAACATATGAATAAAGAGGTATTTATAGAATTGAAAGAGATACGATTGAGCCAAAAATGAAAATGGCAACAAATCTTGAGGATAAAAACACATAAGGACATATACAAATTTGGTTTTAACATGCGAACTGTGGTGACACAGTTCTTATGCTTGAATAATTGTCATTGACAAAAAATCGAATAACTGAAATGCAGACGTGCAAGGATATGGGATTGGTTACTTATTTTGAAATATTCCAGTACATTCAGTCGCTTTTATCGGACGTGAGTAAGTCCAGAAAGTGCTTCGGTATCTTAAGTAGTGAGTGTTAAGTGAGAGAGGAAGAGAAAAAGTCTAAAGCGAGTTAGGAGAGAGAGAGAAAGCGAGTTAAAAGAGAGTGGAATGACAGGAGAAACAGAGAGAGAAGATGAAGGACAGACACAAGGGACAGAAAGAAGAG
Source organism: Gryllus longicercus (assembly GCA_038098605.1). Taxonomy (NCBI): domain Eukaryota; kingdom Metazoa; phylum Arthropoda; class Insecta; order Orthoptera; family Gryllidae; genus Gryllus; species Gryllus longicercus. Next base: position 174,671 of record JAZDUA010001129.1, on the reverse strand, counting down.
TGGATAACAAAGAGAAAGATAGGGAGAAAGAAGAGAGGAAGAGAAAAAGAGAAAATACTGTAGAGTAAAGGAAGGAGAGGGGAAAATGAGAATAGGTGCAGAGGTAGAAAGGGAAAGACAAGAACAGTTGAAGAAGAGAAGCAGGAGGGGAGAGAGAAGGAGGCGAGGTTAAGATGTAGAGGACAAAGGAAGATAATGAGGGGGAGAGAAGAAGCAGTGGGGAACAGGAAAAGAGGATATGACAGGAGGAAAGGAGAGTGGGGAGAGAAGGAAAGAAGGAAAAGAAGAGGGAGCAGAGATGAAAAGGAAAGTGAGATTTTTAGTGTTTATGTTAATAAGACGCGATATTATGGATATTCCCATACATCTCACAGACGTATTGCCCATTACGCCTTCAAAACAAACGCTTAGCAGAACGCAAACCACCGGGGTGAGAGAGATGGCTAAGAACGTACGGAAGAGGGCGTGGAGGTACAGGAAAAAAAGGAGGCGAGCGGGACTGAAGATTGGAAAGGAAAATAAAGGCCATAAAGTGAGAGTGCAGAAAGGAACGGGGTAGGATGGAAGCGGAGAGAAAGAGGAAGGCTGGCGGATGATGTCATAAGGATAAACCGAGCGGAAGGGAGCAGAGCGGAAGGAGGTGGGGACGGAATCAGAAGTGCAAGGGTAGAGGAGGGTCGGAGAGTGAGGAGAATGGTGTTATCAGGTCAGGCGGAGTGGGATGGACCGGTGCGTTAGGAGTGTGGGGAAGGAATCAGAGCCGTGAAAGGGGACGGATGTGTGTCGGAGAGGGTGGGGCATGAAGAATAGTGCGGAGGAAAGTGGTGGGGCGCGGGATGGCGAAGAAGGAACCAGAGATGTGGACGAGCAGGGAGAGGTCTAGGAGGGGAAGGGGGTGCAGAGAGGGGTGGGGAGACGACCTGTTGCCCCTTCCCCGCCGTCGGGTCTCCTGTCCATGTTGTTCTAATTACAACGCCGGTGCGGGCAACGGCGTCTCCCGGACAGGAGCGCGTCGACGCGCTATGTCGCGAGGGCTGCAGACAGAGGGGAGGGGGAGGCCGAGCCAGAGGCAGGGGCCGTCGCTGCCCTGCATTGTCGCTGCCAGCAGATGCCGCATGATTCAACGTTTCCTCGAGGACCGGCCAGCGAATTACCTACTCTGTTGATATCAATGGCGGGGCTGTTTCTGCTTCTCTAGTGCAGCAATCGATATAACATAGCTCAGACATTACTTATGTCCATGCACACTCGTCAGACACAGTTTTCAGGACATCAAACATTGTTCGAGTTTCTTCTGATCCTCTCTACCGCATTGTAAACTTGTGTTCAACAAATTAATAACAGTAAAATAAGAATTCATCTTATCTATACTATTGATGGCACCGACATGAACCAATTCATTGCACAAATTCTAACAAATTATTATAGGCCTTTGTGGTATGGTCTCTTAATGATAGTGGGAGTTACTGTAACATCTCTTTATTACGAAAGTTATCTATAAAATGTCGAGCTGACTATCCTGCACCTACTCCAACAGCTGTTGAAAAATATTTTTTTCTCATCAAACATCTTATTTATTTTAACAGATTTATCGTCTTGTATTATAACCTATCGCTCTCCCCACATTTTCTCACCTCTCCATATCTTCATTCTCTCAACCTTCAGAGGCGCTTGCGGCAGTGACAGCGTGTCATAATTTTACCGCGGCGACGGCAGCGCCACGATGAGCTGCGGCGCTCACGGCGAATCTAACGGTAGGCGGCGGTCACAGATAGGCCGGTTATGGCCAAATTTAGGTTGGCCAACGTCGGACGTTGGCGACTGGTATGACCGAATTGTCAAACACATGCTAGTACATGGAAATTGGCATATTGAACTCTTGAAGATTTCTTCCGACGACGTCTAGATAAACCGGCGTGCGGACGAATATCTTTCTTGTTTGGATTTGTCGATTTCATTCGCCTGAAAATAGCTGGAGAGTCAAGGTCATCTGAAATACCGAGACTAACTGAAATTCACGCAAATGGTCTTGGACGCGCTTTTCGCAGATGTTTCAATCTCTGAACTGGGAAGGTATGGGAATGTTATGCCGATTTAAGGTGCAACATTTGAGAGCTTTTGAAATGAAATAAGGGGGACGATTTCGCTTTGATTTCGTCACCCTTCTTTGGTTTACATTCATATTCAAAACAACACTCTTTTGCAGGCATTGTCGTAGTCACTGAGTATATTTAATATTTAAAAGAGTTTTTCTTCTAAAAGCTCATAAATGCCGCTAGCTTTTGCCTTTTGTACCTTTATCCCCGTATTACGAATTGAAGTACATTTTCGTGATTTTAGTTTTATTCTACAAGTACATTTCACCTCTCTGGTTAGTCTCTCAGTTCGCAAACAACACTGTGCCTGATCCTGCTTTCACATACTTTTAACCCGTCCCTTCTCTGCTTTGTTCTCCCGCTATTTATCTGTGTACATGGATTAGCGAACAACTCCCCTTTCCTCTTACCTCCCCTCAGCTCTTTCTCCAAATCCCCCATCCCACCCACGTCGCTCGTCGCCTAACCCAATTGTGTGCTCGGTCCCCCGGCACGACGGAGTGCGGAAAACAATAAAATGATTCCTGGAAAACAACTTTTGTTGCATGTTTAAAGCTGAAGCAATTAAATGCGCGAGATTAACATTCTTTCTGATGGCGGAGTTTGAACGCGGATTTCCATTTGCAGGCGTAATTTGTTGAAATAAAGGCCCAACATTCCTGATGTTCAAAAAGAAAAAATGTGTGTAAAGTAAACATAAATATTGCATTTTCGAAGAGCCAATAATAATTGAGAAACTTAATTACATTCAAAGAAATACTAATACCTTCTTTATTCTCTAGTGTAAATTTCTGTTAGATGAAATATTTAAAAGCTGTTTGAAATATTGAAGCGTTTTCACAAACAGATGGTATGTAATCAAATGTAAATTTAAAGACAAATAAGCAGACAACATACAGGTTCCTTTGACAGGCATGCCAATAAAAATAATTGAATACATGCAGCAAAAATGAAATGGCTTGGTTGAGTGAATATGCAATATTAAATTCAGAATCTTCTCCCGATATTCGAATTAATCGAGAGACTTTAATGCGAAATATTGAATACTTGTTTCTTTCTCATAATACCTTTGCGGATTATCGTGATTAAGCTTGCTTGAATATTACGATTGTATGTGTGTATTGTATTTTCCTGTTTCGCGTCTTCGTAATTTTCGTTGAGGTTCCTCGTTCTGCTTCCGTGCGGGCGCAGGCACAAAAAGTGTTTGGCCCCATCGCCCCCGTGTGCCTCGTAATACGAGATGGTCCAGAATAAATCTTCACAAATTGCGAGATTTAGATGTATCAAATATTATCACCTTCCTAAGAATAAACATTTAATACACATCTCGTTTAACATCACACAAGAAACATTTCTGACATCAATCTGACCCTGATCAGCAATTCATTTTGCTCAGATTTACTAATGCTCAGTGGCCGACCTGCCCACTGACAAAAACAATATTTCGTTTTCCGGTCTTCATTTCTCATATTTTAGTATAAAACTTTTTTCGAAGTGTCGGGCGTAGGGTTACGTGCATGGAATCAGTGCAACATGTTCTGACGCTTTCACCCGTGTACAGTGAGTAGACCATCTGTGAGAGGCGCAATGCCATTCACTCACACCACAGTTTCTTTTACAAAAGGTAATCATCTTGGGCTCTCCGAATGTCATGGAAGTTTGAATATGTTTATGTGCCAGTAGAAATATAAATCCTGAATAATATTCCCTCTTCAATAAAAATAGTGATAAGTCTAATACATTTGGTGATCCAAAAGTGACATAAACAAGAATAATTCCAATACTAAACTATTGTAAAAGAAGGCCAGAGTTCTAGCTTATAAAATGACATCACGAATTCAATCTCAAAGAACACTTCTACATGAAATGGAAATAAACATCATTTTAATACACATTTAAGTTAAAGCATTCTCAGTTACAGTACAGTCAAAGGAGAATTGTGACATCTTAAGTTTGACATTCACCAACAATCACCTCCCTGAACGGAATGGAAATGCCCCTCTTTTTGAAGAGTCATTTCACACCAGATAAAACAGTTATCACGCTAGTTTTTCTGCCTTTTCCATGTAAATATTGGTTACAACACTAGCCAACAGCAACATTACGAGCAGAGTACTCACAATATTCTGAATTTCCATCTTCTAAACAACTTCACATCACAGTCTGGGATGGAAGTACAGAACTTGCTTTGACCGGACTTCTCTGCACAATACAGATTACACACGCTCCTATTAGAGAAGCTAGAATGTGGAAGATTGGGTTGCATTTACGTTCCACGTTCCTTGCGTTTCTAGGATAGAGCAAAATCGAGAACACAGTTCAGCCGCCGCTGTCGCGAATTCGACTTTCTCAACAATCCCTTCACACCCCAGTAATGGATAGAATTATACAGCTTGATTTGGTTTGATTTTGTTTTATACACAAAAATACAGATTAGACCCGCTCATACCAAGGAAGCTAGGAATAGGAAGTATACATCACACGTGAATTTCCCTTCCAGGTTAGAGCAAAGTGAAGAGCACAGTTCAGCCGCCGTCCCGAATTCGACCTGTTCAAGAACTTTACGCCCTGGCGCGGCCTGGAGAGGCCCGTCGCCGACGCGTTAAAAGAACACTCCTCCGGGAGCGAGACTGTAAGCTGCACTGTCAGCCCGAGCCTTCTGGAAAGAGCGCATTTCCATATTTCCTTCTGCGCGCTCGCTCTCCCTCCCTCTCCCTCTCTCTCTCCCTCTCCCTCTCGCCCCCTCGCGCTCTCCGCGAGAAGATGCGAGGAGGAAATTTCCGTGAAAACCTGCTCCGCTCCGCACCGCTCCGCGCCTCGGAAGGAAAAGCGGCGCCCGGCGCGGAAAGGAGGGATACGTGACGCAAAGGGCACCGTCTGTCAACGCACGCGCGGAGGCGGGCTCAAGGACGCTGCGCTGCGCTGACGGAGGGAATAAGGGAGCGTCGCTCGAGCCGAAGATCGAAAAAGAGGTCGACTTCCCCTTCGAGTGTGTGAATATTTCGTGTCTCTGGGCTCGTCGACTTGCGTGGTCCATACCTCCGTATGTGCAGTGCCTGTTCGGACCCGGAACGTTTCATTGATTGATGAATTGATAGGCGATTCCGAGTGCGGAAACTGCTAAGAGCATTAGTCCCGTAAGAGTAGAGCACTAGTGCACGTTTTCATCGCGGAAGGTGGCGGTTATCTTCACCCGCTAGATTGTAAGATCCGACACCAACCTACGTGGACGTACGGCAATTTTCTTCAACCAGGTAACTTTCACCAGCGGAGCACTGTCCCTGCCGGAACAAGCTCGAAGCTCCCCACTGTTTTTCAGACAAATGTGTCACTGTAGGGCATGCGAGTGTAAGTAAGGGCAAAGAAGAGGAAGGAAAAGTCACGCGAAGCCCGTGGCCCGTTTGATAGGGTAATGCTCCGGCATTTGCCTGGTGTTTATCGTTGAAATCGTCGTTAATCATCGAAAACGATGAAGGAAAATTTCCAATCAGAGAAAAACCGGCCGGTAGAAATCGCCTCCAAACAGTGACGCAATTCCACCCACCTATCTAGCTAGCTACTGTTGAAAATCAGGCTAACCCAGAACTTTAACCCAGAACTTCTCGGTCAGAGCCGCTGCAGTGACATCAGCTAATGCCCTGAGTCACCATTGCTAGTACCCTGAAGCTGCCAGTGTTGCTCCCCCGCTGGAATATGAGATCCTGCGCCGTACTACACGCCAAGCAAAACAAGAATTTCCCCTCCATCTATTTATGGTTCCCGCCAGGATAAGCACGAACGTCACGGTCTACCAACATGTGTGGTACAGACGTGCGCGCATGCGCATTTATGAGTGTGTGTGTGTGTCTGTACGTGTGTGTGTGTGTGTGTGTGTGCGTGCTTGGGCTTGTGCGTGTGCGTGTGCGTGTGTGTGTATGTGTGTGCGTGTGTATGTGAATGTGGTTAAAAGCGTAGATGAGTGAGGAAAGAATAGATCATGCTCGGTGTATTACTCCTTTGTTAAGGTATATCTACAGAATGCATGTGATATTGGCCGGAGAAATCACGAAAAAATGTTTATCAGATCAGCTGGCCAACAATTCCTTGAAAGCAAGGTAAAATTTATAGAAAAAAATAAAACTCTGTCGGTGAATGCGTTAATATTATCTAGAAAAAAAACAATGAAACAATGAGATCAAAATGTTCACAAAGCAGAATTCATAAATCGCATTCACAAGATCAGGTCCATTATATGCAAATACAGGAGAAATAGTACACTGGGAGTTGCATTTCATTGGAAATGGAAGATCAATGTAGTACACCACAACTCTTCATAGCGCTATCACAATTTTTGAATAGCGATCACTTTTCTAAGAATTTTCTTTTATCCTATCACACACTACAAAAACACGTCTGATGCATGAAATATCACCGCAATTTTACATTTCACAAGATTAATTCTTCCAGACTTGTTGAAAACTCTTTGATAACTTGTCCAAACGGCTATAGAGAAACCCTTAAATCGCTCTGGAGGTCCGCGGCCACGGAAAAGGAAAACAAGTGAGGTGTTAGGCGGGATATCCCGGGCATTTTTCGGTCTCTACTGTTACTCCCCTTTAATTCATCTTACCTTCAGAATTCATCTTACCGAATACCTTCCCCATATCAATCGCTGTATTCGATTATTTATTTTATACGCGTACTTTACCCACATGTATTACTAATTTCGAAAATTCACATAAATTGGACAATAATTAAGCCATGTGAAACATCTTGTCATGTGAGAATTAACAATAGTTTACTTAAACACCAGGAAGTCCGGGAATATACAAAAAAATTAGTCTCGATTGTTACTAAAAAATGCGAAGATTGTGTTATGTAAATCCGCAATTTCTCATCTCTGATTTTACGACTATATTTTGACTTGGAAGAGAAGCTTCAATATTCACCTATGACTTTTAGTGCCATTATTGCTGTTTCTGGACCCAATTCACCCCCTACCCAAGGCATTTTGGAGAGCAGCATTTTTGTCGCTGTGGTTAAGGAGTCTCTTACTGTTTGCACACCCCTACATGAACGAATTTGGAATTTAGTCTTTGAAATCATGACGCCGTCGGTGCGCCGAAGTGGGCGGAGGCCGAGGGTAGGTATGCGAGCCGCTTCTCGGGCGGCGCCAAAGGAATGAGCCGGCGGCGGGGGCGGGGGCGGGGTCAGTGGCTCTGTGGGCAGCGGCTGTAAATCACAGGTCGGGGGCAGCCGGGAAGGGGGGAGGGGCGGGAGGTTGTAACTCGGCGGCCGGAAGTGGCGCTCGCTGGTCGGTTTCCGGCTTGGCCAGACGCCGCTGCTCAAAGAGACTGAGGGGGGCGGACCCCGAAGTCCAATACCCGCGCAACTACGCACCGCCCGTCCCCGCGCCCTTCCGCCCTTCACCCCCTTCTGCCTCCGGCCCCGCCCTGCACAGCTCCTCTCTTCCCTCCGGCCCCTGTTCCGTATTGAAGGAAAGGGCGGCATCGTGGCCTCTGGCCCAAATGCACACTCCCGCCCCCCGCCCCCGCGCTCGCCCTGTGTCACTCCCTCGCCCGTGCCCTTAGGCCGCCTTCCGTCCCCTGCAGTCGCCCCCGGCCCCCAGAGCAGGCCAGCCCGTCTGGGCACGAGGGGCGGGGGGCGAGGGCTGTTGCCTTGGTCCGGTGCCTTCCGTGCGTCACTTCACTCGGGCGCCGTCTAGGCTCTGTGGGTCTCACAGAGGCTTTGTGTGTTTGCTTGAGTGACCTTCACCTTTCGGCGACTTGGGTGCACCCGCCCGCCCGCAACGGTCTTATCGGTTGGTATTGCGTCCCGCCCACGCCGCCAGCCTCTCCTACCAAAGCACAGCAACCAATGCCGGCTACCGCGGGCTAATTTGGAGCTCACGGCGTCATCATGCGACTATTGTATGCTGTTCTCCTTTTGAATAGAAATGTATAGCCCAAGTCCTTCCCGCGGGGTCACAGTTCGTCACGTGCTTTGGTTTCCAAGAACGAATTCATCATCCACTATGATACCATCAATGCACAACTGTTATCCACCTCAAGATTCAAAAATAAGATTTTACAGGTCCAAAGAGCACACCTGGATGTAAGAAAATTGTTTTTTGTACACCGTCATTATAAATGACCTTTTCTGTTTCAAGAAATCGTTCATAAAATGGCATTTTACGGCATAAATGATTACGTATTAGCTTTTTCACGGCAAGAATGATTGGGTCATCACACATTCAGCCTATCGCAGTAAGAGAATCACGGGAGCGGTAACTTGAAAGTAGACCACCGTTTTCTCGCTCAGATGTTAAATACCGGAGACGTCATAAAATAGTTGTATCGCAAAATTGAGGTTGATTCTCTCATAAATGTATAATGATGTTACACAAAAAATAGCTAATGAAACTCTTTTATAATGTTTCTTAATCGTATTTGTACGCATTCGAAAACGCGTTCGTAACGTCGCTCGTTTTCAAAATATGTACTCGTAATAAAGCTTAATATTTTAAATTAATTGCATAAAACACAATTTCTAAAGCGATTTCGACAAGCGTTGAAATTTGAAACTATCACTTACGGTTAGGATAGTTTATAATAATAAAAGCCCTACTCGATGATTCAGTAACCCCTTACCTAAGCAAACATATTGGAAAAAGCTACGCTGGGAAACATCATTGACACTCCTCATTGGTATTGTGAAGTTATAGAAGAAAGCACGCAAACATTTTAAAAATACGTAGCTTTATTTACAAAATGTACAAATGTATCGAACTACATCGTACACACTTTCCGCCATTTCCCGACCGCCAGCCACGATCGTACCATCCTGTGGATGCACCACATTTACATAAAAGGCCCCACCTCGAGTGCACGCTCTTAACACGCTACTCATATGACCACAGTCAACGCACCGTCAACGCACCAATACTCACCAGCCTGGGCGTGCATTTTGCACAAAACGCGAGGTTTACAAGAAACATTAATAATAATAATAATAATAATAATAATAATAATAATAATAATAATAATAATAATAATAATAATAATAATAATAATAATAATAATAGCATCAGTATTAGTATCATTATCGTTTACAAGAAAAAGAATCACCACCCTGTGTGAGTTGGCCGAATTTATACTCGCCAGCTTATCCCCACCTGACCACCGTTGAGAGTGCGAGGGAGGTTTACTGACACGTGACACTTGCTGCAGTACCAGCCAGCGTCCACCTTACTCCAAAAATATCTGCCCCCCCCCCCAACACCGTGGTGCGCTCGCAACAGTTCTCAGGTATTCAAGGCTCCCGCGTCCTCCTCCCACGCAGGAAATCCAACATGACGCCACAGTATACAGTCAATGTATTAATGTCTCACTTGTTTTAACTGATCCATAATTAAAAAATAACACATTCACCTTCGCGAAAAAATGCTTTCCTGGAAGATAATATTCCTCCCCATGGTGAGTTTTATCCACATTATAATTCCTCGTGGTGCAACTCAAGGACTAATTCACAAAATATTTACCAGCAACAGGGGACAATCAAACGGTCCATTCAGACTAGGACTTTTTTGACAGATTCTATAATAGTTGAGCACCACCGAAGACCAAATGCTGCGCGAAATCTAGTCTTTCACCAGCCACATGGGCGCGAGCACCAGCTGTTAGTGCCTGAAACTGATGGTTGAGTGCATGTGGTTGAAAGTTTTCGATATTTTCAGAAGTATATACATTGTTTCAATACCACCAATAAAAATAATTATGCAACAATTGTATACATATCCTCATCAAGATTTGTATCAAGTGAATGAGGTCATCAAACTGATGAAAACAGAAAATAATACTAATTTTAACGAGCCTGCGCCTGTTTACATACTTTGCGCTTTTAATACATCTCACAATACAATAAATTGTAATCGCTGGATTATTATTGTAAATAATATTTATTACAAAATAAGTTTTCAAATATACACTTCTTGAAATATATCTACTTAAAAACATGTATATTATGCGATTACTCTCCAGTAACTGTAATGACAAGAATACTACATTTTACTAAAGCTTGTAAAAATATCTTTTAATATTACATTTTCAAAATAATATGCATAATTTGCATTTTCCAAAATGTTGGCAAACAACCATGTTTTAATTTCGTTTTTCTACATTAACCATGCTTTAGGACAAGAATATAAGGGAGTAAAATGCCCAAAGTGCAAGTTAGTCAACGTGTTTGATAAAAGTATGAAATATTTCTACGTATTACTCACCGACCACAGCCCCCAGTTTTGTTTGGCACCGATGAGCGTCAAACAATCGTTCACATGACTGAACAGACAATATAGCGGGTAGGAAACGAATCGTTACTGCGATGACGATACCAGTTTCATTTGCGGTTCCGCGAAGTACACAGCAATTCACATACCCCGCACTCGAGGCAGTTTCGGGCTGCGGGCGTCCACTTCGTCAAACCACCAATGCGCGGGAGGGACCACACGCACATGGACCGAATGAACCTGTTCATAATGCATGATCCTGCTCTGAATTGCCTCGTCCAGTTTAAATTATCATATCATCTTTACACTTTGCATTCGCCTTTTCTGTCCACAGGACTGGACCGAGTCACTTTGGGGCCAATATAGAACTTACAGGTCATGCAGATGTGGCTGGAAAGCGGAGACGGGAAGGGAAAAGTAGAAATAAGTAATGGATGTCGTGTAGATAATGAAAGGGTGCGAGAAAGAGATATTATCACTGGAGTGAAAAGTGGGAAGGGAAAGAGGATAATCCGGAAACAAATATAAAGAACACGGAAACATAATTAGAAAATCGAAGCAAGATGGATGTAGGGATCAATACTATATCAAACAAAAAGGAAAAAAATATAACAAAATCGTGATTGAAAGACGAAGAATGTGAACGCAAATAACCGAGAACACACCATTTCACAAAATCCACAAATTCTGTTATCATTAATGTCCTACAGTGTTTCCCATATTACATTTTAAAATCTAATAAAACAGTTTGCACATTTCAGTTTCTCAATCTATATTTGTCAGAAATATGCCAGAATGTGTGGTAGAGTAGTTAATTGTAAAAATAGGTTTATGTACGTAAATGGTGAGGATAGGACGTGGAGGAGGAGATTGCGTGCGATCCATTGCCCGTTTGGTAGAATACTGTTCCGGCATTCGCATTGATCGGAGAAACCACGGAAAACATCAGAGAAGCGCAGTCATCTGCTAGAACTCTAGTCAAGGGCTGAACTTGACCCGGCTATCTAGCCCGGGTCAAAAATCCTACGAGATCGGGAGTGGAGTCCTCTCGAGTAGAGGCACTGCACTGACATCAATTGTAACTACGCCATCCGCGTCTTCACACGCCGCCACAGAGGCGCGCTTCTGATAAGCGGCAAAGCTCTTCCCACGCAGCCACCGCTGCACGCCACCGCGGCACCGCGGTACCGCGGCACCGCCGCCCGCCACCCGCCGTGGAAGGGGGTGGGTTCTGCAGGAGTCAAGACTTTCGCTCCGCGAAGCGGAGGAGGGCGTACGAGCCACAGCTAGCAGAACACAGCTTTAGGGCCCCTTTCCACGGCGCGGCCGCACTTCGCGGCGCGGGCGCGCTTCGCAGCAGCGCGGCGCGTAGCAAAGCATTGGTTTGAATGGAGACCTTCCCACGTGCAGCGGGTGGCGGCTGCTGCGGCAGCCGACGCCGAAGTCCAGCTACGCGAAGCGGAGGAGGGGCCACGCGCCACCTCTAGCAGAGCACAGCTTTAAATGGGAGCGTTCCCACTGCGCCACGGCCGCAGCGTTCTACCTGCTCCGGTCCCTTTGTTCGTCGTCGCCGGAGGGTCGGCGAAACCTACCCCTCCAGACCCCACCCCCTTCCACGGCGGGCGGCAGTGCGGCCATGGCTCCGGCGGTGGCGGCGTCGGAAGGGCTCTGCTCCTTGAAGGAAGCGCGCCGCGGACGCGCCGTGGGAAGGCGCCCTTAAATGGTAGGCTTCGCACTGCGGACGCCGGCGGACTTCGTCACGGCGTTTTACCTGCTGCGGTCCCTTTGCTCGTTGTCGGCGGTGGGTCGGCGAAGGGCCCCGCCGCCGGACGCGCGCTGCCGTGGCGGCGTGGGAAGGCGCCCGTAGGTTTCGCCGACTCTCCGGAGACGTCGAACAAAGGGAACGCAGCAGGTCGAACGCCGCGAACGGCGGAGCAGTGGGGAATACCTTCATTTAAAGCTGTGTTCTGCTAGCGGAGGGACGTTCGCCTGCATGTGCTTCTAGTAGCGGGAGTCCGCCGGCGAATGCAAACCCGCCGCACGCGGGAAGATCTCCATTCAAACCTATGCTCTGCTACGAGCCACGGCGTTCGGAAGCGGGTAGCGTTGGCGACTGTGTGAACGGGACGTAAGGGCGCCTTCACACGGCGCCACAGCGGCGCGCTTCGTTGATTGGATTGTTTCTGTCATTACAATTTAGTCTACTGCGAGATAAATTAAAAGTGCAATGAACGTAAATAGCGCGGGCTCGTTAAAATTAGTATTATTTACTGTCAGTTTTCATACGTTTGATGACTTCATTCATATGCATTACTATCCTTATCAAGATTAGTATCAATTATTACGTAATTGTTTTATTGGCGATATTGCAACAATGTAAATATTCCTAAAAATATTGAAAACTTCCAACCACATGCACTGAACCGTCAGTTTCAGGCATTAACAGCTGGTGCTCGCGCCCATATGGCTGGCGAAAGACTAGATTTCGATCAGCATTTGGTCTTCGGTGGTGCTCAACTATTATAGAATCTGTCAAAAAAGTCCACTAGTCTGAACGAAGCGTTCGATTGTCCTCTGTTGCTGGTAAGTATTTTGTGAATTGGTCTTTGAGTTGTACTACGGGGAATAGTAAAGGTGGATAAAACTCACTATGGGAAGGAATATTTTCCAGGAGAGCATTTTTTCGCGGAAGTGAAAGTGTTATTTTTTAATTATGGATCAGGTAAAACAAGTGAGACATTAATTATTAGACTGTAGCGTCATGTTGACTTCCCTGCGTGGGATAAGGACCTGGAAGCCTTGCATACCTAAAAACTGTAGCGAGCAACCACGGCGCGCCGCCGGACCGCCGTACGCCGTGGAAGGGTGGATGTGGTTCTGCAAGGGTAGGTTTCAACGATCGTACGGAGACGACAAAGGCACCGATGCAGGTAAAAAGCCGCGACCGGCGGAGAATGCCATCATTTAAAGCTGTGTTCTGCTTGCCGTGGCGCGTATGCCCTCCTGCGCTTCTAGTAGCGAGGGTCCGGCGCCGAACCCGCAGCAGCGCAACCCCGCCGCACGAGGGTAGTTCTCCATTCAAACCAATGCTCTGCTGCGAGCCACGGCGTTCAGAAGCGCGGAGCGATGGCGACATGTGAAGGGGTCCTAGCCGGTAAAATAATAATGGGGGCGTGGTTGGTGAGTGACGTGCAGAAACAGTTCGAATTCGTTTCGCATACACTAGGTGACTTGCACTAAGGCATTTTCACACGTTGTCATTCTGCCAACCAAAAAAATATTTAATGGAAACAATTTATGTTCAGAAAATTCAAGAAAAATGCAAAAACATGTAAGAATACGCATTTAGAGGTTTGTTTGCAGCACTTATTTGCAAATTAAAAGTTGGTCTATTGCAAGTTTAAATGAAAGCGTGATGAAGTAAACAAAACAGTCTCTTTGATATTCAATGATTGTACGTTTACTGCAGTACGTTTACGTTCGACTTTTTATTTATTAGCGAATTCATTTTAATCTTATCCAACGCTTTTTGATATAATGTGAACCAATTATTACACTATTGTATTGATAGATGCTTTTTATACAACCGAAATCACTTGTGAAAACTATCCTCACCCTCGAACCCAACTCACTCATTGAAATAACACTTCTGAGACATTAATAACAAGCAATGAAATTCATGTGGCTGATGGAAGAACATATTTTGCGGACAAATGTGATCTTTATCGATGCTCAACTCTGTTACATTCTGCTGTAATCGTTCGCCCAAATTGTTCTGAAAAATGTACAATGGTACTGCTAATGGTTTTGCCAGAACAATTACTTTTGTAGTTGAGCTATACCTATTTATCAATCTAGCACGTCAAACAGAGTTTTGATTCTGACCTTACAAAATACTAGTCCATTATTTCCCTAAGTATGGTGCACGATACATCCCGGGAGGTGGAGGTGTTCCTACCCCCAATATTTCGTGAGATACGTCGCCACCCTGCACGTCGCTTTGTAAGCGTTTTCCAATCGAGGTATCACCGCTGAGGGACACCGCCACAGCGGAGACACGTTATAACTCTCGACTGGTCCCCGACATGACTGCTGGTCTTATCAATGTAAATGTGGGGGCGAGAAAGGGGTGAAGATAGAATAAGGTTGAGGAAGGAAAGTTCGCATGGTCCATTTGTTACGGTACTAACCCGTCATCCGGCGGCATTGATCCGAGAAGCCATGAAAAACTACCAATCACGCACCGTCCTCTGGAGACTGTGGTGGATCCTGCACCGAACCCGTTTCACTCCTTCCTGGAACCGCCCCTTCCCGAAGCCCAAGCCCGACCCCCTTCCAACGTCGCGGCGGTGCCAAAGTGTGCATACACGGGCGGCAGCGTGCGACGCTAATGAGGAGCCCGGGCCGTCGTTCGCGCGCTCGCCCCGCCGCCCCCGCCGCCCCCGCCGCCCCCGCGACGCAACGCAAACATCGCCACTTTGATGCCGGCAATTAGAGGCTGCCAGGTTGGCGATATTGCTCGAGTTGGCGGCAGCGCGCGGAGGGATGGGGCCGACGGATGAGAGAGGAGCGCAGGTCACCGATCAATTCACGGGGGAAGAGAGACGCGAGGTTGGTCATGCGATGTAACCGGTTGAGTTCGCGCGGTGACAGCATCATCATTGTCTCTGCGGCGATTATCGCCGGCAGGTTCTAGGGTTCGAGCCCGGCCGCTGGCGGATGTTCGCTCTCACATAGATAGCCGAGTCGAATTCAGCCGCTTCCTGGAGTGCAGTTCTAGTACCTGGCAGCTCCCATCGGTAGTTTCCAGTGTTTCTCACATCAACAACAGGGGAATACCGAAGTAGCTGCCTCACAAACGTGTGACATACCGAACGTCATTTTTACTTTCCAATTCTCGTCCTCTCCCCTTCCCTTCGTAACGCACACACATGCACTATATTACCAAATACATGGTGTCAGGAGCTTAGAGCTCGTCCTGGGAGTGAGGGTTCCACTGGGGGTCGTATGTGGCGAGGGAACTCCCCCTCGCCTATATGTACGTCGACGCCAGATCTCTCCATCCTACGTGGAGGAACAGCGCCACCTTCTGGAATAAATCATTCACGGCCCTAACGATCGTTGCAGTTGACGTTCCCTGAAACGTCAATTAATGAATTGAAGCCAAAAAGTGAAATATTAGCTGCAATGTGAACAAATTTCAAATCGCACTGAAATGTATGAAAGAAATTAGACAAGGAACTATTAAACTACATGCGGAAAGTGAAGTATAAACAATCAAATGAAAATTCAATACAAAAAGTAGACCTGTAGACCAAAAACCGGAGATGATGAAAAGTAGATGGATTGCAGGAGCGCAGAAATGTAAATGCTAAGCGAATAAAAATACAGTGCTCTAAATTGTAATTGATTAAGCAAGAAATCATTAGCAAGTTAATCAGTCGTGAAATAATTTGACTACTTACAGAACCGAACACATTAAGGAGTAAACATGTTTATAGTGGCTAGAGACTTTGTATGGTTAAGCATTGAGTGAAAAACTATCAATTTACACACAGAGTGTATTAAAGTGAATGATGTGCGACAGACCACGCTTGCTGTAGGGGTAACCGTCATATCCATGAGCACCAATGTGAGTAGGGACGGATGAGGTAGGAGTAAAATGGGGCGAGTCGAAAGGCAAGAGTCGAAAGGCAAGAGTCGAAAGGCAAGAGTCGAAAGGCAAGAGTCGAAAGGCAAGAGTCGAAAGGCAAGAGTCGAAAGGCAAGAGTCGAAAGGCAAGAGTCGAAAGGCAAGAGTCGAAAGGCAAGAGTCGAAAGGCAAGAGTCGAAAGGCAAGAGTCGAAAGGCAAGAGTCGAAAGGCAAGAGTCGAAAGGCAAGAGTCGAAAGGCAAGAGTCGAAAGGCAAGAGTCGAAAGGCAAGAGTCGAAAGGCAAGAGTCGAAAGGCAAGAGTCGAAAGGCAAGAGTCGAAAGGCAAGAGTCGAAAGGCAAGAGTCGAAAGGCAAGAGTCGAAAGGCAAGAGTCGAAAGGCAAGAGTCGAAAGGCAAGAGTCGAAAGGCAAGAGTCGAAAGGCAAGAGTCGAAAGGCAAGATTTGTAAGCAGAAAGTCGCGCGGGGTGATTCAGAAGCAATGAGGGAGAAGAGAGGAGTACAAGTGATCCGGAACACTTGCATCGTAACAGGTGAGTCAGAAGGGGTGAATCAGAAGGTGTGTCCTGAATCAGACGAGTCGAAACCTTTCACGGAATAGTTGCAGAGGAGGCCTGGTGATCCTGTCGGGTGAGTGGAGCGGGAGGGAGGGAGGGAGGGAGGGAGGGCAGCGGTGCCCCAAAGCTCCGGCGTACTGCGCGCTTGGCTTCACTTTTGCATCAAACTCCCCAGGAAGCGGCAGTTGCAAACTCCACATCGATGCTGCGCAGTCGAGCGTTCGGGCGCGGAGACTCCCGAAAGCAGCGCAGAAGGCATTCCTCTGTTATGAAATAACCACGTTAAACTGCGAGACGCGTTTTTAATATGACCAGATATTTCACGAAACACAAGATCTGGAAGTTGGGGCGTTGAATTTAAGAAGAGTTAAAATTATTGGCATTATACGTTCTCAATAAAACTTGATTATTACTTTATTTTCAAATTTGGCGCAGAAAAATAGAGCTCATAATAGTAGTAGTAGTAGTAGTAATGACAGTAGTACTAATAGTAGTAATGACAGTAGTACTAATAGTAGTAATGACAGTAGTACTAATAGTAGTAATGACAGTAGTACTAATAGTAGTAATGACAGTAGTACTAATAGTAGTAATGACAGTAGTACTAATAGTAGTAATGACAGTAGTACTAATAGTAGTAAAGACAGTAGTACTAATAGTAGTAAAGACAGTGGTAGTAGTAGTAGTAATGCCAGTGGTAGTAGTAGTAGTAATGCCAGTAGTAGTAGTAGTAGTAATGCCAGTAGTAGTAGTAGTAGTAGTAGTAGTAGTAGTAGTAGTAGTAGTAGTAGTAGTAGTAGTAGTAGTAGTAATGCCAGTGGTAGTAATAGCAGTTGCAATACTAATAGTAGCAGTAACGACAACATTGTTCGGCAACGGCTTTCGATACTGCAACGGTGTTCGATACTGCAAGAGAGAGAGATATCTCGTGAAAGACACGGACTCACCAATTATAATATTACGTTATTGATACCACTATTTCAAGAAAGTATGAGCAGTTCTAACTGATTAATTGGAATTATCTATGCTATCATTGATATTTCCTTTCATTGATTCATTCATTGAGGGCATTTGGGGAGCATATGTTATGAGAATGTTTGTTACAGCTTATTTTTTTTGGAAGTTCTCCGCTTTCCAGAAATGTTTGTGCACACACTATCAAATGAAAAAATAGTGGATGATTGAATCATGTAATATACAGTCTTATTTTACATTCAAAATAGGAAGTATTTGTGAAGAGAAGATATTTGTCATTGACGCACTCGCTTTTAATTTTAATGTAATATTATTAACACTTAATATTATAAAATTATATTATTAAGGAATCTTAATATCTTCTATAAATCCTTTTTTCAAGAAATTTAAAGTTGATTAAAATAAAGAAAAGAATACCTCTACCAACACTTCAATCGGTTCAGGCAATAACCACTTAAATGTTCGTTTATTACGTACTGAAGAGTGGTATTTCGCACATACTACTTTTAATAAAAGCGATCTAACATGCGATTAAATAATAACAATCAAAAACAACTCTGTGTTCCAGAACTTCCCCCAGATCTTTATCTCGCACGCCGTAAGTGTTGCCTCTCAAACAAAAGCTTGCCGTCTTCTTAGAAAGTGGCGCGAAAATCGGGTCGTTGGCGAAACTCTAACTACGCCTAACTACCCCGTCGTTTAGAAAAGAGTTTAGAGTCGTTACAGCTAACTCTGTTGCATTATTCAGGGCCATGTCTACAATTTATGCACTCGTGGGGGCGCTCCCCGATGAAATTGTGGCTGGGAGGACCATGGGAGTATGAAAATTCGACGGCAGCGCTCGGCACCGCGCGGTTTCCAGGGCCAGGCGCTCGAACTGCACTGGCCCGCACCTGGGCACTCAAGTGCGCGTAATAGTTGCTAATCCGCTTCCCTCGGGAGAGAAGTCGGGGGGGGGGGGACATAAATACTACACGCACCTTGGGATAGCCAGGAGTCCACACGAATAAATAGGCAATTAAAGATTCTGGAGGTGAAAAATCTTTTGCAAAGAAAGCAACTTGATAGGAAACTCTGAGCTCCTGTATTGTTGTTACATTCCATATTCAAGAGATGATAATAGCTCCAAATTCGATTCCCATGGAACATGTAACGCGGAGGGAAATCTATGTACTGCATACGACAAGGGGATGTCCATCAATCAACACAGGTCACCCAGGTGATGATTTCAGTCCGTGATGCGTATACGTAAACACGGTCAAAGATTAATTGAGACAAAATGCCTATAGAAATGAAATGTCACAGGTGGTGATAATAAAAGTAGCTACAAAAATCTGGGAAGGGCATTTGGGGAGCATATGTTATGTGCAACTATTAAAACAAAAGAAATTGTTTCACACTTCAAAAAAACTTACAAACAAAAAACACGTTAATTTTGAAAATTTGAACTTGTTAATATTTTTGGTTTAGTAGTAGTACTATATTTATCAACATTTTGAAGTTCTCAAATGTATAACTAACGAGTGATAAATCTTCTCAAACATAAATCTTTTCAAATTGCTTGTTAAGTACACTACATAATTATAAAAACAATTAAAACAGTTAAATACTGAGAACTGTCTTCAACTGCCATATATGCGATCAGTATTTTTTTTGATAAATTATGGATGTATATTGTTTATTAACACTTCTAAAATAATTACATCATGAGTTACGTCCTAAATTAAACAAGTGTTCTAAGAAATATTTACTAGCAAAATACCCGGAGTAGCCCGAGTTTTCTTAATATACAATCCGTCTACAAGAGGAAAGCGGTGAATATTATAAAAAAAACACAGTCTGAGATTATTATTTTAATGTAACCGGTTCAAATGTTAATAATATTATTATAATTAATAATTTTGTGTCATTTTGTTTTATAGTGCATTGCAATTTGATGAAAAGTTTGTATCATACAAACTGCTACTGGCCTCTAGCAAATCTGTTAGATACCAATTCTGTCGCACCGCTCCTGACCTCTGGCGGAATGTATTAGGAACCTTGCCTTCTCAGCAGAAGGCAAAAAGTAATGATTTACGAACATATTATTTAAATTATTTATTTTCCTCATTGGTGTTCCACAACTTGCAAGGATACTACGACAAACTTCAAGAACATCCTGTAAAAAAAATTAGTATCTTTTCATACGCTTTTTTTTGTGAAATCGATGTCTATTACATGACGTTGAATTCACTTTTATTAGTTTAGATTCTTTTTGCTTATACTTTAAAACCAATTCATAGTTGTGTATATGGTAGCACTGTATCAATCACTTTAAATAAACAAAACAATGACAACCCTTTTAATCTTCAAACAAACAAAAACTTTTACACAATAGCTACAACATTCATTACTCTGATCGTATATATGTATTCTATGTAAAGTCCCTTCTTTATATAAAATGGACACGTTTGAATCACTTTTTATCCCGATAATTTGATTTCTTTCTTTTTAAATAAATTCACAAAACTTGGTCTTTCTACATAATAATGTCCATGGGTACTTCTCTTCGGTCCGATTTCACACCGGACTTGAATGACTACTTCGCTACACTACCGTGTTATAAATATTTCTGAAATATTCTTCCGCATTACATTTTTACGTACTTAGACATTTCACTCTCTTACACAACAGTTCACAACAGTTCACTCTTTTCCTTCAACTGACCACGATGACACAACCAATTCCTGTCCCCGTCTCTCACCACAGCACCCGAACACTATTATTTTTTTTTAAAACAATTACGCTGGTGTGTGAACTCTTACTTAATTCATTTGTTTTTATCTACGCGTTACCTTTTTTATGAATAGCACTTTCCATGTTTCTATCTATGATCTTTATAGTTTCTGAAGGAAGTACGGATTGCCTGAGAACTCACAGTTAAAATTGATAAACTGACAACATACAAAAATGGTTTTCTTTTCAACCTAACTTATCTCAATTAACCTTCATATTTTTTGTACATTCTACTAAATTGATTAAAGTATTTTAATAGTCAAGATATTACTGACTTTACATATCAAATTCTGGTTCAAAAGTCAACATTTTAGCTATAGTTTTGCATGCAGTTTATATTGCGTGTTTACTGTGATACTTGTGAATAATCTGTTCTTTACCGCGATTTTTTTTGTTTTGCTTCCACGCAAGTATCATTGTATTAATGTCTATGACCTCTCGTTTAGTGGAAATATCGAAAATAAAAAATGTGCAATAATATATATGATGTGCATTGCCAATCATACACCATCAGCACTTATTTATCGTGTTATCCCCTATGATATTCACTGACCGTACGTTTTGAAAAGTAATAAAAACTCCAATTCAGTTAACATCAAACATAACTGCTTTTTGATTCCAAGGTAATTAAATGGCTGGCAAATTATTATTTTTCTGGCACTTATTCCATTTAAAAAAATAATCAATAAAATTATAAATGGGAATGTTTGTAATTTCAAAATATTTACCATTTTATAATCGTATATGCTTATTCACATGATATAAAACCAAATACATGGTATAAAATCAATTGTTTTTATGATTTGTGTCTGGGTCAGAAGAAAACTCTGACTTCTGAATTTTGATGCAGTTTTCACAGAAAGGTAGTGTGTTTTGTCCAGCATAACGTAGGCTACTTCCTTTTTAAATTATCTTCTTAAATTTTATTCCGATCTTGATGAAATTATATACCAGTGATCTTCAAAACAAGATAAAAATTACTGTCTGTACGAGATTACATATAAATTACCTCTATTCCACTTTCTTGTCCTGTAGAGCAAAATATCAGTGTTCATTGTTCACGTACGTAGCTCATTCCTCGGAAAAAGTATGGAAATCTACCAAAGTGACTCAAATGTTTCTCAACGGCTATACAATTTCCTACTAAATGCATTTTGTTTTATTACAACTTCACAATTAAACTAAGAGGGGGTGATGGGCAAATTTATTATGTTACGATTTAGAGGGAATATGCAACAGCACATCTGTTAACAGCTGCCTATAGAAACGATCATAACAAACAAGGCATGAGTGGGAGGAGCAGGGCGGGCCAGGAGAGGCAGGTGACGACAAGCTGGGAAGGGTTAGGACAGAGAGAGAGAGAGGGTGGAGTTACGCGGAAGGCACGGGGCAGCAAGCTAGAATGTGGAAACGCCACACATAGAATTCATTCATTTTCCAGTCTGATGGACGACGATGACGATGATTAAGAAACACCAGGGAACGGGGACGGGAGGGAACTAAAACAGCGGGGCCAGGGTGGTGTGGGCGGGGCGTGGGCGGGGCGGGGCGGGGCGGGGCTAGGTGTGACGAGGTGGGGCTGGACGAGACGGGACGGGGCGGGGAGGAACGGGGCGAAACGGGGCGGGGCGGAACGGGGCGGGGACGGAACGGGACGAGGTGGGGCTGGACGGGACGGGACGGGGCGGGGAGGAACGGGGTGGGCGGAACGGGGTGGGCGGAACGGGGTGGGCGGAACGGGTCGGGCGGAACGGGGCGGGGGCGGAACGGGGCGAGGTGGGGCTGGACGGAACGGGACGGGGCGGGGAGGAACGGGGCGGAACGGAGCGGGGCGGAACGGGGTGGGCGGAACGGGGTGGGCGGAACGGGTGGGCGGAAAGGGGCGGGTGCGGAACGGGGCGGGGCGGGGCGGAGCGGAGCGGAGCGGAACGGGGCGGGGCGGGGCGGGGCGGGGCGGAGCGGAGCGGAACGGGGCGGGGCGGGGCGGGGCGGGGCGGGGCGGAACGGGGCGGAACGGGGCGGGCCGGAACGGGCAGTGGCAGGTGCAGCGATGGGGGCGCGGTTGGCAGCGCCGAGAGCGGCGCGCGGCAGGTGTCGAGCAGGTGCGTTCCGGCGCGCGAACACGGGCCGGTAATTAAGACAGGCCTGTTGGAGCGCCGGGCATCGATCCCGGGCCGCTCGCGAGGGCGTGATGCACGCTGACGGATGCCCGCCCACCGCAACAGGCGGGTTGCCTTCACCCTCGCCCTCGCCCGCGCCCGCGCACGCGCCCTCGCCGCGTCCCCCTCGCCCAGGTAATCGAGATATGCGGCGGTCGCCGACCCGAAAGCCCTGATGCATCTTTGGGGCACGCCCGCCCCCGCCGCGCTTGCCGCTGGCCGTCGCAGGCCGTGCGTTGCTCCCCGGCAGCCACAGAGGGAGCGGAATCTATCTTGAAAGCCCTCACTTGAAATCCTTCATCTGCTACATCTCGTTCTTCGCCACAGAAGAGAGCTGACATGACCCACAAGCACACGTTTGTGTAAGTCATTTAAATGTCAAATAGCCAATCTTGTAGAAGCAAATAATATTTTAATGATTTACATTAAAATTTCCTTCACCTTGAAAGTAAAATACGTGAGAACATTTCCTCTTGGCTTTAAAAAATTGTGAAAAATATCGTAAAGCTTGCTACACCTACAACAGTTAACTTTATATTCGTCCTAAACAAAAAGAAAACAATTCACAAGTTGGTACCGAAAAGCAAAGTATTTTAGGTGACATACAACTGTATATTGAACATACTTGTATATTGAATAGCCAATATGTACTCGTATAATATTTGTATCAATAGTCAACACGTCTTTAATACACAAGTAACATTAACTGTGTAATATACCCGAGGAATTCCAACTGGACAATTTCTCGCTATTTAGTTGGAAGACTGATCTTACTAGCGACTTGCAATGACAAAATGCTGAGGAACAAAACCTCGCAAGATTGTTTCCTACAGAGTAAAATGCGCATTTCTCAAGAACAACAAATGAAATACTCTTATAAAACACTGCAATAAATTAAGTATTTTACCAAAAATAGATTTCACGAATACTGCAAACCCATAGTATGGTGTATACGTAGAGAAAAATAGTTCAGTACGTACCAAGAATATAAAAACGTGGCTGTGCCTAATGCAACACGTAAAGAGCAAATAGTTAATGGCGAGCACCCTTCTCTTAGGAGATTTCATATCGCATGACATCCGCTGTGTCGAAAGCAAAGATGCACTAATATTTTTCAGTCGGTACGGTATGAGAATAGGCGTAATAACATAATAAAATACTTGCATTTTTCAGTCAAAATTGAAACTGTTCATAGTTTTTGCATTTTTCACGACAAATATATCACACTACATCACATCACATCAAATTACACCATATCACATCACATCACATCACATCACACCACAAAGAAGGAATCTAAGTAAGAATCAACTTTTCCTGTCGTTTATCAATGCTTGTAAAAAACAATTTTATTTGATATCAGAATGAGTGCTAATTTCCCAATAAATAGTCTTTTACACTGAAATCAAATTTTCAAGTCTAATTATCGTGAACTACTTCCCCAGTGGAAAAGCACACAGCCAGATTGCGGTAAACCTCATAGGTAATTTACATGTCGTGGTTACCTTTGGAAGACAAATACATGTATCTTTTGTAGGACACACAACCACAGACATTGCGGTCAACAGAAAACAAATGGTGTACATTAGGTGGTAGATGCACGTTTTTTTAGTCCAAGGAATCTCTTTGTTAATTGCGATTCTTGGCTCAAATATTCAAAGACACTTGTAATGAAATCATCGCCAGTCGCATTAGCATCCTTTCTGCGTAATTATTTCCTTAACTTAAATTTATGCAATCATCATTATGTTCATGAATTATCATACAAATATTCTACGCATGAGTATGCTTACCAATACTTGACAAAAGTCATGGATACTCCTGAAATAATTCGAGTAACACAGTACTATAAAATAAATTTCAAAACATTCCTGGAAATCAAATGAGAGAAAAATACGTAAAAAGCTTGAAATACCACTCGCGGTCGCTGCTCTTACTAATTTATTTTATCTTCTCCACCTTAGAGCTCTACCCTCTTCTCTTTCTTTTCGCTCTCCTCCGTAACTCAATGGTATCCAATATTTCTATTTAATGATATGGCCCTTTCATAATCTAAATATTCCAACATGCGTAATTTGTTACGCTCAGGAAGCCGAGTGAGTTAGAGGTGAAAGTAGTGCTTACAAAACAATTACAAGAACAAACATTACACCAAGCAGTCTCAAGACTATTGTAATTCGCTTCGTAATGCAACAATATTTACTTTTACGGTGTTCTTTCTTTTACAATACTTTGCTCAAAAAAGTGAAAAGCAAAGAAAACACTTAAGGATACTTCTCTTGTGAGGGGGAAGGGAACTAAGTCTCGGCTACCGCACCTCCCATCCTCTGGCCCTCGCTCCCTCGCCCTCGCTTGCCCCTAGGTCTGAATATTGCAGGATGCGTGTTTTGTTTCGCTGAGAGGCCGGTCGATATGGCCCAGGCATTGGGAGCAGAAGCGCGTGCACCCCGGACCGCCTACTTCCTCGCTCCACCACTACTAGCCCCTGCTCTGGTTACATCTCTGCCACACTTCCGTTCCTCTTCCGCGCCTCTTCCGCGCCTCTTCCGCGCCTCTTCCGCGCCTCTTCCGCGCCTCTTCCGCGCCTCTTCCGCGCCTCTTCCGCGCCTCTTCCGCGCCTCTTCCGCGCCTCTTCCGCGCCTCTTCCGCGCCTCTTCCGCGCCTCTTCCGCGCCTCTTCCGCGCCTCTTCCGCGCCTCTTCCGCGCCTCTTCCGCGCCTCTTCCGCGCCTCTTCCGCGCCTCTTCCGCGCCTCTTCCGCGCCTCTTCCGCGCCTCTTCCGCGCCTCTTCCGCGCCTCTTCCGCGCCTCTTCCGCGCCTCTTCCGCGCCTCTTCCGCGCCTCTTCCGCGCCTCTTCCGCGCCTCTTCCGCGCCTCTTCCGCGCCTCTTCCGCGCCTCTTCCGCGCCTCTTCCGCGCCTCTTCCGCGCCTCTTCCGCGCCTCTTCCGCGCCTCTTCCGCGCCTCTTCCGCGCCTCTTCCGCGCCTCTTCCGCGCCTCTTCCGCGCCTCTTCCGCGCCTCTTCCGCGCCTCTTCCGCGCCTCTTCCGCGCCTCTTCCGCGCCTCTTCCGCGCCTCTTCCGCGCCTCTTCCGCGCCTCTTCCGCGCCTCTTCCGCGCCTCTTCCGCGCCTCTTCCGCGCCTCTTCCGCGCCTCTTCCGCGCCTCTTCCGCGCCTCTTCCGCGCCTCTTCCGCGCCTCTTCCGCGCCTCTTCCGCGCCTCTTCCGCGCCTCTTCCGCGCCTCTTCCGCGCCTCTTCCGCGCCTCTTCCGCGCCTCTTCCGCGCCTCTTCCGCGCCTCTTCCGCGCCTCTTCCGCGCCTCTTCCGCGCCTCTTCCGCGCCTCTTCCGCGCCTCTTCCGCGCCTCTCCCGCGCCTCTCCCGCGCCTCTTCCGCGCCTCTTCCGCGCCTCTTCCGCGCCTCTTCCGCGCCTCTTCCGCGCCTCTTCCGCTCCTCTTCCGTTCCTCTTCCGTTCCTCTTCCGTTCCTCTTCCGTTCCTCTTCCGTTCCTCTTCCGTTCCTCTTCCGTTCCTCTTCCGTTCCTCTTCCGTTCCTCTTCCGTTCCTCTTCCGTTCCTCTTCCGTTCCTCTTCCGTTCCTCTTCCGTTCCTCTTCCGTTCCTCTTCCGTTCCTCTTCCGTTCCTCTTCCGTTCCTCTTCCGTTCCTCTTCCGTTCCTCTTCCGTTCCTCTTCCGTTCCTCTTCCGTTCCTCTTCCGTTCCTCTTCCGTTCCTCTTCCGTTCCTCTTCCGTTCCTCTTCCGTTCCTCTTCCGTTCCTCTTCCGCGCATCTCGCCTTTCTTACCTTTCGCCTACGCCTTTCTTACGCGCCTCATTTATTCGCAATACTTTCGATTCCCCTTCTTTACACATGCTCCTCTTTACACATGCCCCGTACCAGATCCCACTCATTATTTCCTCTTTTTTCACCTACTCCTGCCATCCCAATGCTCCCCCAGCCCTCGCTCTTTCATCTTCACGCCTGGCCCCGACTCGCACTCCCTCCATACTCTTTTCCTCGCCGCAGCTGATCTCCGCCCACCTCGCTTGCACCTCCGACTCCTCTCGCACGCTCTCCCTCCCCTTCCTCCTCCCCCGCGAACCCCGCCGTTCGGCCGCCAGCCCTCGAGCCCTCGGTCGCGCCGGCCCTCGCGCCGCAAACTAAGGGCCCTCTCCCGGCGCCAGAACGCAGCCGCTTGATTCTGCAGGTTTACTGCCCTATTGCTCCCAGGCTAACATGCTGCGGCTATAAGTGCAACGCTACCTCGCTCGCTACCTGCCGGGCCCTCCCGGGCCGGGCCTTCCCGGGCAGTCGGTTCGCAGTTTGTGCGTCCACGGGGGCCTGATACGGGCCGCGATCGAGGGCGAATGTGCAATGCGTTGGAGGAAACCGAAGAGGTGCGATGAAGGCAAATGGAGAGGAAACGTTGCTGGAGGGAACAGAGTGAGAAAAGGGGCAGAGTGACAGAAAAGAAAAAAAAAATAGCGTACAAGACGACGCGTACAGTCGCCCAGGAATTACCTCCTTTCTTCGTTAGTTGGTGAAAGGATCGTAGAAAAATTTACGGAAGAACAGACCTCATGGCCTGAGCCTCGCCACGTAAAATAAGACAACAATTCAATTCAATTTAATACAGTAGAGAAATATTATAAGAATCATTTATTCTATTTAATATAAAACAAATATAATAATAACAATTAATAATAATTAATGGCAATGAATAATAATTAATGGCAATTAATAACAATTAATGGCAATTAATAACAATGACAATTAATAACAATTAATAATAATTAATAATATAATTAAAATGTAATTCAGTAATTGGTTGCTCGATAATTCATTAATATCGTTCACAAGGAAAGCGCTGTTTGAAATCATCTTGTAGCTTTCGAATCATAACTAACATGTTTGTGTTAAAAAATAATAGAAATGCTAAGTGGCAAATACAATTTTAATATCTGTTTTTAATCGTCATAGTTAAAAGTTAGGTTTGAATAAGAAACGTTTGAAATACTACCATAATAATTAAACTCTTATCTCTTGCAGAACATCGTAAATGCGTTATGGTGTAAAGGCGATAGTTTCATACTGACCTTATAATGAAACGAAGTCAATAACTCTATGCTGGTGCGATTTAAAGTTTGATTAGCGTGTTCATGTTTTTATCAGAGTTGTCATAAAACGTCATTAAAAACAATTTTTTAAACTAAAACGAGAAATTTATCAAAAAGTGATTCATTGCATTCAACATAATGAAACTATCTCTGCGATGCAGATTCATCAGAATCATCACGCATTTCAAACGAAGCAAAATTTGATTTTCAAAATTAATATTGAATGCGTTATGAAGGAAAAGACACCTCAAGTGAAACACATCAAAACCTATAATAAAATAATGGACATTAGGATCTCATTTTCATGAAGTACGTTCTTCTTGTTTTTAAACTATCTTATATTGATTACACCGCTCTCAAGCTGAAAAAGACGGGGTCATGAAATATGCCTTCATAATTGGCGTCCCTTGGATAAGGAAAAATATCGGCCAAAAATTTCACCACCGAATTCCGAAATACAAATTGAAATAAATACACCATTTGACGCTTCAAAGCATTAAAGTCTGTCAATTACCTTGAAAGCAATGATAGCGAAAAAAAGAAAATCAACGATAAAAAAACTAACTCTCCCTTCTTTGTGTAATGTAGTAAAAATGAGCAGCGTAATATCATGAAAGGAAGAAATAGTACCTAAGTCAAAATAAGCGGAGGGAAAACGCAAAAGATTTTCAGAACTGGGGTGCACCAAGAGCGTATTTTTTGGAGTATCTACTTAAAGCATGAAAAAGAGAATAATGCCAAAGATGCTGTTAAAGGTAAAAGCACAAATAAAAGTTCTTGACTTTTAAAATTCTTAGAAGCCGCTTCACCAGAAGAAGTGATCAATATGACGTGGGAGGGAGGAGTTACAAGCAAAATTCCGCTTAAAGGAGAAAATGAAAAGAGAAATCGCGAATCGAAGTGCGTTGAAAGTTCAGATTTGTAATCGCAGGTCTGTCGCAGGACTGACAAGACGATTGGAGAATAACGAAGGGACCTACGGTTGGCAGTGTACTTTTACGCCAGACGAAAAATGTATCTGGTGGGAATTATTCACTCAAACAGAACATAGAGAAGCAGAAAATATCAACAGACAATGAGAGTTTTCAATATGCAGAAATAAAAACTACGCAGAATCAACTGATGTGAGAATTATCAAGTGAGTGTGAAGTTTACGTCAAGATGTTGAAATGACATAATAATATTAATAACATTAATAATAATAATATTTTATCCTGTGACGTATTTTCATTTAAAGTATTATGTCCACTACCACAGTTTAAACCGTTTCCATATGGTTTCATTAGTTGGGGATAGGTAGTTTTTAAAGTTATATGCATAAAGCTCTCTTGAACCAAATTCCAGAGATTTATGAAATAATATTCAAACATAACGTCACCTACAATGTACATTTCTTACCTTTGTTTTCTTGAATTCATTGAACTAAAAAATATACTTTTGCTTGTTTTACTACATTTTCAATGTTTACATTGTTAAACGTCACTGCAATGCACTGTGACCACAAATAATAGTTAACATTCTTTTAAGTGCTAAAATAGGAATCGTTTTGAGTAATTGTACGATAATAGTACATTTTCTGCATGGTCTTGGCGATGTCTGAGAAATTCATTTACCCAAACTGCACCGCGGACATAGCCGGAATAAAAAAAGTAGAATATGAGTGCTCTGTCAGGCTAATGTTACCCGCTTTGCCTCCGACGACAGTTAACAAGGGAGCATTGCACGAATCTCAACGAGCAGCACAAAAATTTAGAAGCCTTTTAGCCCGCCTGGCGGTTGGGGGGGGGCGGATACGCGGTTCCTGCGTTAACGTCGTTGCCATGAGAATGGTCTTCGTGGAAGTTGTTTGGAGGCTTATTTGCCGAGGAGGCTTGTTCAGTTTACGACTCAACCGTCGCGCCGCCCTTCGCTCTACCGCTGCCGGCAGCCCACGCGATTCTCAGAGCTCCGGATACACGCTGTACACGCACCACGTAGAAAACGACAAGGCACGGCAGCTCTGACGAAGCATTGGAGAAACGTCCCTGTTCTGGTTCTACAAATTATCTTCCGAGTCCTGACTATCAAACACATATGGGCCAATAGCTTTGTGACAGTCCGTAACAAATTTTGATCAGGTGGCATACCCAAAACATTACGTGAAGATCTTTCTTCAACGAATTAATTAATTCAACATTAAACAGCAGTCAATTTATTTTCTCTCAGTTCTGGCAGCCAACTGGACAGCATAATTCAATATCTGAGCCCAAACTACTGATGCTCAAGTCAGTAACAATATTTTCTGTAAGGATATGCGTACCATTTTGGTACTGTGATCATCATACAGCTCATCAAAATCAAAAAAGGCCTTAGAAACAATGGCATGCGCTTCAAACAACCATGAAACTTTCTCGAGCGCAACAAGTCAGACTCAATCTTCCAACAATTACAAAATCATTGCTTTACTTTCTATACAATTCTTAAAATATGTACGTTCATTCTTCCAACAAAATAATGAATTTATGACCAGAGATTTAACAGGCCTTCCCTTCGGACTGGCATCGTAGCGAAGCAAACAAATTCGAGCGTAGCGTCTTGGGACTGTCTACTGATGCCAAGCGGATGGTGCTTCATGAATACATAACGCGAGAACTGCTTCGATTCATTGATTATTTCGTGTTTACGGGCGCGTCAACTGCTAAGATCATTAATCACGTAATTATAGTGCATGTTTTTCATCCGTAGGCGGTGATCTTCCCCCTGGATGGTTAAGACCTACATGTCTGCTAGCGGGGTTTCCCCTCATTAGGTATATCCCACGATAGTCAACTGATAAGAGCTTTAATCTCGTAAGTGTAGTGCATGTTTTCTCGGTAGGTGGTGGTGGTGATATTCCCTCGCTGAATGGTGCCATCTGGCTCCGACCTACACGTCGCTAGCGGAGTTTGCCCCCCTTCCAGGTATATCCCGCGAGCGGGGCTTGCTCGACATGCTCTAATCCCCTGACTGGTCTCCTGTCGTATGTGGTAGCGAAGTGCTTGTAAATGTGTGTGTCACTAAGAGAAGAGAGAACAAGGAAAGGGAAGGAAAAATCGCTCGCGCTCAGTGGCTCGTTTGAAAAGATTCTACTCCGCCTCTAGACTGGTGTTGACTGGAGAAACCACGAAAAACTACTGATCAGAGCAGCAGATCTCAAATATTCTCAACACAGTAGCCGAATTTGACCTAGCTATCGCGTAAGTATCGAAAATCCTGTCACCGTCGAGTCTCGAATACTAGGACCTCCCGGTGAGAGGCACTGCAACCACCTAAGCCAGTCAAACAGCTTTGATAGTTCGTCTGAAATCGATACTGTTCGACTTCGGGGATGCCACTTCGAACACTGGATGAGAAGTCGCCGAGTGACATATGTTGGACCTGGAGGAGGTACCACATGCTACCCATTAAAATTTTAGAGCACGCGCAGCCTGGAAGGTTTCATTCCAAAGTGGACTGCTGCAGTCAGTTTCTTTTTAGCCGCACTACTCATTCTCATTTGCTCTAACTAGTAGATGATATTCCATTTATATTTGAGGCACTTGCAGTACTCGATATTGTTATAAATTGAAAGAAAATTGAATCTCAAACGTGAACTACTTTGGATTAGTTAATATGCAAACAATTATTTTACGATTTTTTCTCAAGTAAAAAAATAATAAACACCTTACATGAATGGTATTATTCAACATTTCACCGCTAGATTCTCATCTTTGAAAGCTTTGAAATAATTGATTTATTATCATGTTATATTAATGTCAAGTCAAAAAATTAAATTTCTCATTTCATTTCTTAAAAATATTTATTTAGAATATTTATTTAGAATTATGGTGTATTAGAAATACACCATAATCTATTAAAAGCAGAATCAGAATTACTGGCGTCTTTTATAAAATAAACGTTAGATAATTTTCATTCCTGAGTAATATATCAAAAATTTCCATTTACATACATTTTACGTGGGCCTCGGTTTTTTCTGACGTCCCAGTTCAGGGAAATTACACATACATAACAAACGATTTTTTTTTTGTATTTCGTAAGACCGATCTTCAGTGCAATTCGGAGAGCAAAAGCGCTTGCAGGATCTCGAGAGTATTTTCTCGCGCAAGCGTCAAACAAAAGGCAGGCGCTGCGAATCCCCTGAAATCACAGAGGCAACGAATGGAGCGCGACGAGCCGCGGTGGCGGGCGCGGGGGGCGTGGGGCGTGGGGCGGGGCGCGGGGGGGGGGGGGGGGGGGCGGATGCGACGCAATCGCGTGCGGGCGAGGCGCAGGTGCGCGCCCTGAGGCGTAACGAGCTGCCGAAAGAGCGCCGGCGCCGGCAGACGCGGCGGCGCGGCGGAGGGGATGGCAGGAGAAACGGCGCTCACGCAGCGGACGACAGGAATGAGAATGGTGGGGGGGAGGGCAAGGCATGACGACGAGGGGAAGAAGCGACAGCAGAAGTGAGACCAGGGTGCGAATGCCGGAAGCACGATGAGCAGACAGGGAGAGCAGAAAGCAAGAGCACAAAGCGAGAGCGGACAGCAACAGCGGACAGAATGAGACAGTAAGCAGAAAGTGAGAGAAGCAAGAGAGAGCAGTGCGTGAAGCAAGAGAGAGCAGTGCGTGAAGCAAGAGAGAGCAGTGCGTGAAGCAAGAGAGAGCAGTGCGTGAAGCAAGAGAGAGCAGTGCGTGAAGCAAGAGAGAGCAGTGCGTGAAGCAAGAGAGAGCAGTGCGTGAAGCAAGAGAGAGCAGTGCGTGAAGCAAGAGAGAGCAGTGCGTGGAGCAAGAGAGAGCAGTGCGTGGAGCAAGAGAGAGCAGTGCGTGGAGCAAGAGAGAGCAGTGCGTGGAGCAAGAGAGAGCAGTGCGTGGAGCAAGAGAGAGCAGTGCGTGGAGCAAGAGAGAGCAGTGCGTGGAGCAAGAGAGAGCAGTGCGTGGAGCAAGAGAGAGCAGTGCGTGGAGCAAGAGAGAGCAGTGCGTGGAGCAAGAGAGAGCAGTGCGTGGAGCAAGAGAGAGCAGTGCGTGGAGCAAGAGAGAGCAGTGCGTGGAGCAAGAGAGAGCAGTGCGTGGAGCAAGAGAGAGCAGTGCGTGGAGCAAGAGAGAGCAGTGCGTGGAGCAAGAGAGAGCAGTGCGTGGAGCAAGAGAGAGCAGTGCGTGGGGCAAGAGAGAGCAGTGCGTGGGGCAAGAGAGAGCAGTGCGTGGGGCAAGAGAGAGCAGTGCGTGGGGCAAGAGAGAGCAGTGCGTGGGGCAAGAGAGAGCAGTGCGTGGGGCAAGAGAGAGCAGTGCGTGGAGCAAGAGAGAGCAGTGCGTGGAGCAAGAGAGAGCAGTGCGTGGAGCAAGAGAGAGCAGTGCGTGGAGCAAGAGAGAGCAGTGCGTGGAGCAAGAGAGAGCAGTGCGTGGAGCAAGAGAGAGCAGTGCGTGGAGCAAGAGAGAGCAGTGCGTGGAGCAAGAGAGAGCAGTGCGTGGAGCAAGAGAGAGCAGTGCGTGGAGCAAGAGAGAGCAGTGCGTGGAGCAAGAGAGAGCAGTGCGTGGAGCAAGAGAGAGCAGTGCGTGGAGCAAGAGAGAGCAGTGCGTGGAGCAAGAGAGAGCAGTGCGTGGAGCAAGAGAGAGCAGTGCGTGGAGCAAGAGAGAGCAGTGCGTGGAGCAAGAGAGCAGTGCGTGAAGCAAGAGAGAGCATTGCGTGAAGCAAGAGAGAGCATTGCGTGAAGCAAGAGAGAGCATTGCGTGAAGCAAGAGAGAGCATTGCGTGAAGCAAGAGAGAGCATTGCGTGAAGCAAGAGAGAGCATTGCGTGAAGCAAGAGAGAGAGCAGTGCGTGAAGCAAGAGAGAGAGCAGTGCGTGAAGCAAGAGAGAGAGCAGTGCGTGAAGCAAGAGAGAGAGCAGTGCGTGAAGCAAGAGAGAGAGCAGTGCGTGAAGCAAGAGAGAGAGCAGTGCGTGAAGCAAGAGAGAGAGCAGTGCGTGAAGCAAGAGAGAGAGCAGTGCGTGAAGCAAGAGAGAGAGCAGTGCGTGAAGCAAGAGAGAGAGCAGTGCGTGAAGCAAGAGAGAGAGCAGTGCGTGAAGCAAGAGAGAGAGCATTGCGTGAAGCAAGAGAGAGAGCAGTGCGTGAAGCAAGAGAGAGAGCAGTGCGTGAAGCAAGAGAGAGAGCAGTGCGTGAAGCAAGAGAGAGAGCAGTGCGTGAAGCAAGAGAGAGAGCAGTGCGTGAAGCAAGAGAGAGAGCAGTGCGTGAAGCAAGAGAGAGAGCAGTGCGTGAAGCAAGAGAGAGAGCAGTGCGTGAAGCAAGAGAGAGAGCAGTGCGTGAAGCAAGAGAGAGAGCAGTGCGTGAAGCAAGAGAGAGAGCAGTGCGTGAAGCAAGAGAGAGAGCAGTGCGTGAAGCAAGAGAGAGAGCAGTGCGTGAAGCAAGAGAGAGAGCAGTGCGTGAAGCAAGAGAGAGAGCAGTGCGTGAAGCAAGAGAGAGAGCAGTGCGTGAAGCAAGAGAGAGAGCAGTGCGTGAAGCAAGAGAGAGAGCAGTGCGTGAAGCAAGAGAGAGAGCAGTGCGTGGAGCAAGAGAGAGAGCAGTGCGTGGAGCAAGAGAGAGAGCAGTGCGTGGAGCAAGAGAGAGAGCAGTGCGTGGAGCAAGAGAGAGAGCAGTGCGTGGAGCAAGAGAGAGAGCAGTGCGTGGAGCAAGAGAGAGAGCAGTGCGTGGAGCAAGAGAGAGAGCAGTGCGTGGAGCAAGAGAGAGAGCAGTGCGTGGAGCAAGAGAGAGAGCAGTGCGTGGAGCAAGAGAGAGAGCAGTGCGTGGAGCAAGAGAGAGAGCAGTGCGTGGAGCAAGAGAGAGAGCAGTGCGTGGAGCAAGAGAGAGAGCAGTGCGTGGAGCAAGAGAGAGAGCAGTGCGTGGAGCAAGAGAGAGAGCAGTGCGTGGAGCAAGAGAGAGAGCAGTGCGTGGAGCAAGAGAGAGAGCAGTGCGTGAAGCAAGAGAGAGAGCAGTGCGTGAAGCAAGAGAGAGAGCAGTGCGTGAAGCAAGAGAGAGAGCAGTGCGTGAAGCAAGAGAGAGAGCAGTGCGTGAAGCAAGAGAGAGAGCAGTGCGTGAAGCAAGAGAGAGAGCAGTGCGTGAAGCAAGAGAGAGAGCAGTGCGTGAAGCAAGAGAGAGAGCAGTGCGTGAAGCAAGAGAGAGAGCAGTGCGTGAAGCAAGAGAGAGCAGTGCGTGAAGCAAGAGAGAGCAGTGCGTGAAGCAAGAGAGAGCAGTGCGTGAAGCAAGAGAGAGCAGTGCGTGAAGCAAGAGAGAGCAGTGCGTGAAGCAAGAGAGAGCAGTGCGTGAAGCAAGAGAGAGCAGTGCGTGAAGCAAGAGAGAGCAGTGCGTGGAGCAAGAGAGAGCAGTGCGTGGAGCAAGAGAGAGCAGTGCGTGGAGCAAGAGAGAGCAGTGCGTGGAGCAAGAGAGAGCAGTGCGTGGAGCAAGAGAGAGCAGTGCGTGGAGCAAGAGAGAGCAGTGCGTGGAGCAAGAGAGAGCAGTGCGTGGAGCAAGAGAGAGCAGTGCGTGGAGCAAGAGAGAGCAGTGCGTGGAGCAAGAGAGAGCAGTGCGTGGAGCAAGAGAGAGCAGTGCGTGGAGCAAGAGAGAGCAGTGCGTGGAGCAAGAGAGAGCAGTGCGTGAAGCAAGAGAGAGCAGTGCGTGGAGCAAGAGAGAGCAGTGCGTGGAGCAAGAGAGAGCAGCGCGTGGAGCAAGAGAGAGCAGCGCGTGAAGGAAGAGAGAGCAGCGCGTGAAGGAAGAGAGAGCAGTGCGTGAAGGAAGAGAGAGCAGTGCGTGAAGGAAGAGAGAGCAGTGCGTGAAGGAAGAGAGAGCAGTGCGTGAAGGAAGAGAGAGCAGTGCGTGAAGGAAGAGAGAGCAGTGCGTGAAGGAAGAGAGAGCAGTGCGTGAAGGAAGAGAGAGCAGTGCGTGAAGGAAGAGAGAGCAGTGCGTGAAGGAAGAGAGAGCAGTGCGTGAAGGAAGAGAGAGCAGTGCGTGAAGGAAGAGAGAGCAGTGCGTGAAGGAAGAGAGAGCAGTGCGTGAAGGAAGAGAGAGCAGTGCGTGAAGGAAGAGAGAGCAGTGCGTGAAGGAAGAGAGAGCAGTGCGTGAAGGAAGAGAGAGCAGTGCGTGAAGGAAGAGAGAGCAGTGCGTGAAGGAAGAGAGAGCAGTGCGTGAAGGAAGAGAGAGCAGTGCGTGAAGGAAGAGAGAGCAGTGCGTGAAGCAAGAGAGAGAGCAGTGCGTGAAGGAAGAGAGAGCAGTGCGTGAAGGAAGAGAGAGCAGTGCGTGAAGGAAGAGAGAGCAGTGCGTGAAGGAAGAGAGAGCAGTGCGTGAAGCAAGAGAGAGAGCAGTGCGTGAAGCAAGAGAGAGAGCAGTGCGTGAAGCAAGAGAGAGAGCAGTGCGTGAAGCAAGAGAGAGAGCAGTGCGTGAAGCAAGAGAGAGAGCAGTGCGTGAAGCAAGAGAGAGAGCAGTGCGTGAAGCAAGAGAGAGAGCAGTGCGTGAAGCAAGAGAGAGAGCAGTGCGTGAAGCAAGAGAGAGAGCAGTGCGTGAAGCAAGAGAGAGAGCAGTGCGTGAAGCAAGAGAGAGAGCAGTGCGTGAAGCAAGAGAGAGAGCAGTGCGTGAAGCAAGAGAGAGAGCAGTGCGTGAAGCAAGAGAGAGAGCAGTGCGTGAAGCAAGAGAGAGAGCAGTGCGTGAAGCAAGAGAGAGAGCAGTGCGTGAAGCAAGAGAGAGAGCAGTGCGTGGAGCAAGAGAGAGAGCAGTGCGTGGAGCAAGAGAGAGAGCAGTGCGTGGAGCAAGAGAGAGAGCAGTGCGTGGAGCAAGAGAGAGAGCAGTGCGTGGAGCAAGAGAGAGAGCAGTGCGTGAAGCAAGAGAGAGAGCAGTGCGTGAAGCAAGAGAGAGAGCAGTGCGTGAAGCAAGAGAGAGAGCAGTGCGTGAAGCAAGAGAGAGAGCAGTGCGTGAAGCAAGAGAGAGAGCAGTGCGTGAAGCAAGAGAGAGCAGTGCGTGAAGCAAGAGAGAGCAGTGCGTGAAGCAAGAGAGAGCAGTGCGTGAAGCAAGAGAGAGCAGTGCGTGAAGCAAGAGAGAGCAGTGCGTGAAGCAAGAGAGAGCAGTGCGTGGAGCAAGAGAGAGCAGTGCGTGAAGCAAGAGAGAGCCGTGCGTGAGGCAAGAGAGAGCAGTGCGTGAAGCAAGAGAGAGCAGTGCGTGAAGCAAGAGAGAGCAGTGCGTGAAGCAAGAGAGAGCAGTGCGTGAAGCAAGAGAGAGCAGTGCGTGAAGCAAGAGAGAGCAGTGCGTGAAGCAAGAGAGAGCAGTGCGTGAAGCAAGAGAGAGCAGTGCGTGAAGCAAGAGAGAGCAGTGCGTGAAGCAAGAGAGAGCAGTGCGTGAAGCAAGAGAGAGCAGTGCGTGAAGCAAGAGAGAGCAGTGCGTGAAGCAAGAGAGAGCAGTGCGTGAAGCAAGAGAGAGCAGTGCGTGAAGCAAGAGAGAGCAGTGCGTGAAGCAAGAGAGAGCAGTGCGTGAAGCAAGAGAGAGCAGTGCGTGAAGCAAGAGAGAGCAGTGCGTGAAGCAAGAGAGAGCAGTGCGTGAAGCAAGAGAGAGCAGTGCGTGAAGCAAGAGAGAGCAGTGCGTGAAGCAAGAGAGAGCAGTGCGTGAAGCAAGAGAGAGCAGTGCGTGAAGCAAGAGAGAGCAGTGCGTGAAGCAAGAGAGAGCAGTGCGTGAAGCAAGAGAGAGCAGTGCGTGAAGCAAGAGAGAGCAGTGCGTGAAGCAAGAGAGAGCAGTGCGTGAAGCAAGAGAGAGCAGTGCGTGAAGCAAGAGAGAGCAGTGCGTGAAGGAAGAGAGAGCAGTGCGTGAAGGAAGAGAGAGCAGTGCGTGAAGGAAGAGAGAGCAGTGCGTGAAGGAAGAGAGAGCAGTGCGTGAAGGAAGAGAGAGTAGTGCGTGAAGGAAGAGAGAGTAGTGCGTGAAGGAAGAGAGAGCAGTGCGTGAAGGAAGAGAGAGCAGTGCGTGAAGGAAGAGAGAGCAGTGCGTGAAGGAAGAGAGAGCAGTGCGTGAAGGAAGAGAGAGCAGTGCGTGAAGGAAGAGAGAGCAGTGCGTGAAGGAAGAGAGAGCAGTGCGTGAAGGAAGAGAGAGCAGTGCGTGAAGGAAGAGAGAGCAGTGCGTGAAGGAAGAGAGAGCAGTGCGTGAAGGAAGAGAGAGCAGTGCGTGAAGGAAGAGAGAGCAGTGCGTGAAGGAAGAGAGAGCAGTGCGTGAAGGAAGAGAGAGCAGTGCGTGAAGGAAGAGAGAGCAGTGCGTGAAGGAAGAGAGAGCAGTGCGTGAAGGAAGAGAGAGCAGTGCGTGAAGGAAGAGAGAGCAGTGCGTGAAGGAAGAGAGAGCAGTGCGTGAAGGAAGAGAGAGCAGTGCGTGAAGGAAGAGAGAGCAGTGCGTGAAGGAAGAGAGAGCAGTGCGTGAAGGAAGAGAGAGCAGTGCGTGAAGGAAGAGAGAGCAGTGCGTGAAGGAAGAGAGAGCAGTGCGTGAATGAAGAGAGAGCAGTGCGTGAAGGAAGACAGCGAGAGCGGACCGCGAGATCGAGAGAAGCAGGAAAAGAGAAGCAGGAATCAAGAGCAGGAACAGTGAGGCGGGAGAGAGATCAGGAAAGGAGATCAGGAAGGGTGATCAGGAGGGAGGGCATGAAGAGGGCAGAAAGTGACAGCAGGAGGGCAGAACATAAAATGAGAACAGAAAGCAAGAGTAACGAGAGAGAGAGAAGGTAATGGGACTAAAGAGTGAGAAGAGGAAGTGAGAACGGGTTGAGGGACAGCAGTTAGCGTTTGCTCTGCAAATAGAGGTTAGGACAGAGTAAATGCGATGTCTGTTTGCTCCCCTTTTGGAATTGTTCTTCTAGTGCCTTTCAAAGCAAAATGTAAAATTTTAAAAGAGGAAGAAATGTGGGGCAGGGACGAACTGTGGCGATGAGGTAACAAGAGTTGACACAGAGCAAACCCACGTCTTTGCTCCTGTGTCAACACTTGCTACCTTGGCTGAAACAAGGGTGTAGGTTTTGGAGATGTTGTCAGAGTAGGGGAGGGAAGGGGGAGAGGTCAATGATGAAGTTGACAGTGTTTAAGTGACGTGAGTATCGTATAAGCTTTTGATGTAAATTGTAAGCTATGATGAACAAAAAGAAAGTGACAATTTTCGTTATCGTTAAATAGTGAAGGATATGTTAATATAAAATACGATTATTCACTTTAAATTACTTCACGCAGTTAAGTTATCCAATTCGCAGGTTTTTTAAAGAGTGAATCGTTCGTCTTATAGTCAAGTTTTGGCATCAGGTAAGATTGGACGCAGGTATAAAAGCTGAAGCCGATAAAAGTGATCGTAAAGGAAGAGGAACTTGCGCAGTACAACACTCGCGTGGTCTCAAACACAAACAACGTGAACCTTAGCATGGGACTATTTACATGATGGGTACCTGAGCAATGGATCTTATTTTCATACCTCGCGGGTGCGGGAGTACGTCTTTGGGGTGGTACCCTGATGCGCTCAAACGCGATAGCATATACCCCACATAACTAACGTGCGGCCGTCTCCCCAGCTCGAGGCTTACCAGATTTCCGGGTGGGCTCTAGCTCTAACCACTAGCCGCTGTCGTCCCTCCTCAATATCCACGAGTATCGGGCACTGTTACAACGAAGCCGACAGTCCAGCTCAAGGCTATTCAGGCTGTCTCACCAGTGAATGACCCCCCCCCCTCCCTGGTCTGCTCACAGTAGCCACCTTGTGCTGACGAGCGAGTACCACCCACACGAGAGATCCCAATTCCCCGCCAGGACTTCCCGATGTGGCACCGCAACACAAGGGTCGGCCGCAGCAGTGAATGCGCAGAGGCCGCCGCTGGAGGCTGGGATGTCGCGTGCCGGTGGCGCCACGGCGCGGCGTGGCGCGGCGCGCGCGCGAGCGAGCGAACAAAAGCGCGAGAGCTCCTTACTGAAAGACGCGCGGGCGTACCCGCGGCCCTGAAAGGAACGATCTTCCGGGTCACTACGCCCGACGCGACGCGCCCTCCTTTCCTCGCCCAGCGACGCCCACGCGGGCGGCAGGCCGGCGGGCGGCCGCTCACACAAGCGAACGTCAAAACAGTCACCCACCGCAATACCAACTCCCCACTGAGCGACATTTTGCGTTTCCAGGTAGTCCACATTTGTCATTAGTTCAGTTAGTGTTTTAGGTTTGATTGATTGATTGAATGATTAGTGATTCCGAGCACGTCAACTCCTAATATCATTCGTCCCGTGAGTGTAGTGCATGTTATATCGCGGAAGTTGCTGGTGAACTTTCGCCGCTCGCTGGCGAGATCCGCGGCCGACCTACCGTCGGCTGGCGGGGATTTTCCCTAACCAGTTACTTCCCAGCAGCGGGGCACCGCTCAGACAGGACTAAGTCCCCGACCACTCTACCGGCATGCTATGGGGTGTAGTGTATGTGATTGTGTGTACGTAAGGGGTGAGGATAGGACAGGGAAGAAGAAGGAAAGATCGCTCGCGGACCGTGTACATTTATTTATATTATTTTAAAGTCGAATAATAAATCACATTTATTTCAAAAGATAAATAAGTCAATTGAAGATTTTATGTGATAATCGCCAAAAAATGTAGCATTTTCATATTTTCTTCAATTCACATTTAAATTTTACATGCCATATTACAAGAAATGCTCTTTATTTATTACTACCGCTTTGGTTATAATATTTTATTTTTATTATTTTAACCCTCTCTACATTACCTTTCAATGTCCACTACGTTATTAACTTATTACAAGTCGTTTACAGCTAAAGGTCAATATAATTGGCCAATGTTCAGGCAGAGCGAGTGGAACATACACTCTATGCTACAGGTTCTACGGACATAAAGTTTTTTTTCCGGAAGATGGCATTATTTAGGAATATTCAACTCTTGTTCAGCGTTTCCTTCATTCCACTCTTGCAGTGTCAACGACTGTTGTGTACATATGAAACTCGTTCGACCCTCTGCCGATATCAACGCAGGAGAAATTGTTTCATTCTCAGCTTACGCTCGCCGTCTCCTGTTCCTCTTCGCTGACTTTCATTCAGTCCCGACGCACGCGCATTTTACTTCCAAAAACGAGTCCACATAAGAGAGGTGTAACCACTGAGCCAGCGCAAATACCATGACGAACTCGAAAGGAATAAATATGATATGAAAAATTAGGTGGGTGCATGCCACGGTTACCAAACGAAAAATATCCTCCCCTACGTGACGCGAATTCGCGCCCTGGAATCCAGGAAATATCTTGCAAAAGGCCGCTCGCGACGGAAAAAATGTTACTAATTTGTTTGCGTCCTCCGCCGCTCTCTTTCTCTCTTACCCGCCTACCTGGTGTGCCGTGGCAACAGCTTCGTTTCTGAATATCTTTTAGGAAGCCCGGGATGTCCCAGACCCAAGCAATGTATAGTGTTAATTTTTTTTCGTTTTTTAGCGCTCTAAACGAACGTGCTTAATATAAATGCAATCAATATTTGCAGTTATCGTAACAGTTCTCTAAAACATTATCTAGAACATATTTTGATAAAATTCGTACATTAAACAATTCTCAGTATAAAAAGCAAGCCGCAAGTACAAACAGTCAAATAGAAAAAATAGGAGAAAGTCTATCAAAGTTCTATTTAAGCTCATTCGGATTTCATCAATAAATACCGACACGAGTGGAAGTTATCCTGTCTAGTATACTTAACAAAACAACTGAGAGCTCATTACAAAATTACATATATTCTGGTAAGAGGTGTGTTTGCTAAAATAAGCTGATTTGTAATTTTTGACCTCGGAAGTAACTCTACTCCAGATATCAAATGGCGGTGCTCTAAAGTTATCCTAATCCAGAACAAATAGATAATCTATTCGTAATTAG
This sequence comes from Gryllus longicercus, assembly GCA_038098605.1. NCBI lineage: Eukaryota > Metazoa > Arthropoda > Insecta > Orthoptera > Gryllidae > Gryllus > Gryllus longicercus. Next base: position 133,229 of record JAZDUA010001129.1, on the reverse strand, counting down.
ACTGAGAAAGAAAATTGAATTATCGAAGTTCTTCAGGGGGATTATTAGTTGTGCGGATACAAGGCTGTATTCATGGTTGAAAATCATTCTCAGCGCTGAAAATCTACAATATGTGGGCTGAATTTCTTCATGTTAATATGTAGAAGTTCAAAGAAGATATTAACAACATAAAAATGCAAAATACGAAAAGTTAATAATAAAAAAGTAGTAAAATATAATTGATTATAGTGAAATAAATACGTTTAAGGAAATGAAAAGGAAGGTACTTATCTGGAAAACGATTATCAACTCAAGGAGGTTTATCATAAATTTAACTATACCCTTCCCATTGCGTTCAAATCGCAATGGGATTGTAATTAATCACGGATGATTGTAAGCACTGGGTACCTGCATGCAATATTAACTTTTTCATACACCATGTACATTTAAAATAATGATGTTTTTTTCAAAAATTCAATGTCGAAAAAACGCTTTGTGGCCACCTGGCACCAAAAATCTCTTTTCTTTGAAAATCTCTGATCAGCCGTACTTCCAGCCGTACTTCCGTCCGTACACCCGTATTTTCGGCCGATCCTCTCGTCTCTTTCCGCTTCTCCGTTTAAGAAGAGATTTACACACGATAGCTGAATACTTAGTGATACATCATTTGCAATATACTCATTATCATTTTACTTCACAAAAGGTACTGAATTCGTTACGCACGTTACGTTACTGTAAACGTTACGTTACTGTAAACTGTAAACTTACATTATCGTTTTACATCGTCGTGTATTGGTAACAACCGTTGCCGATATTCAAAACATTTTATTTACATGAATTGAGTGGTAAACTATCCATGTACGTTGGCTAGTCCGAATTTCAAGGCTATCTCTCACAGATTAGAGACAAATTAGGCTTGACAAGCCTCTTTAAACAAATTGTTCTCTATGTTTTTGATCTCGAACGATCATCGCGAGGCAATTGGAAATATTGCAAAATCTGCTCTTGAGATCGCCAATGACGACTATCTTCCCGTCAAAGTTGATTTTCCTTTGATATAAACTAAAAACAGACGAAAATTCTCTCACGAACTGAAGGGCAACCCTTAGGAATATTGTTATTGGCTTTTGTCAATATTTATTCATTCAGTGTTGTAATGAATAGTTCATAGTGCGCGTCTCATTTTGATCACTTTTAACTCACCTCAACCCTTCGAACGTAAACGTTCACTTATTTCAATCTGGAAAGGATTTGTATGCGGGTTATCGCGTTGTACAACTGAGATCGTCAATATTCGCAGCACATTTTCGAAGATACCAACATTTTTCTGTCCTTTAGTTTCACAATGCTACCATTGTGAATCAATTCGGCTGATATCATCTATTATTATTATTATTATTATTATTATTATTATTATTATTATTATTATTATTATTATTATTTAGTTTCATGAATATAGACAATTTTTATAAGAATGGTTCTAAAGTATCTATATATTAATAGAAAGAACGATTCTTTCTGTCAGAACAAGCGGCTGAACAGATTATCTTAGAATTTGTCTTAAATTGAAGACCATGATTTTCAGGCGTGCAGAAGATACTTCAATTATTTTTTTTATTCTAGAGATTAATACTATAATCTGAAACATAAATTTCGAAATAGTTGTTTGCGCCCGAGCCGTGGGATATATGTTACAAAAAATAAACGGCAAGCAACGAAAGCTTCCCACCGAAATTGGCACGCGAACTTAGCGATGTTTGTGTGTGTGTGTGTGTGTGTGTGTGTGTGTGTGTGTGTGTTGTAATTTGCTTCAAACGGAAAGAAATATGTAAATTTCTTCTACATGAAAGTATCTTAAAGTTGTGATTTTTCACAGCTCGTTCCGCTTGTTTTAATTGAATCCTAACGTTTCTCTTGGTTGAATATATCTATAATTGACATCATTAAAATGAAAGTAGTAAGCGATATACATATTTCAATTTAAAAAATAGAGGTATTCATAAATGTCATGCCAGCAAAAATAAAAATATTAGCTTGCGTCAGAATTCCCTCGACTCACTTTTGAGAGCCTTTTCCGTCCACCATTTATATGCGCACCAAACATCTGCATTTCGTGCTCGTATAAGACTTATTTGAAACCAAACACGAAAGGACATAATGAATCCCAAATTCTGTGTATTGCGAATGCCTCATGGTTTCAACATGCAATCAAAATTCATATCGTGGTCAAACATTTCCTAGAACAGCCAGTCAGTTTCGCGTACTAAACAGAGTCGATTCATAGAGGATATCAAGTACACCGCCAACGCACTCAATCATACGACCGACAGACGGACGCACAATCGCATACAAGCACTCAGATTTAAATTGCATTCAAACATCGGTGATTCCTTCCTGTTGTATGTACTAAGCGCATGCACACTCTGCAAGGGTGGCATTTTAATCTGAGTTCAGCGCATTTCCAGATCCCTCACTGCTAGTCCAGAGCTCAAAATGGTTCAAGATATATTATTGAACGATTATGAATAGAAATGTGTTTCCAAAATATCACAAAATCAGAAATATTATATTAATAAAATTTGCAACGTTCATTAGGTTTCAATAAGAAATAAAAATAATAATAAATTCAACTTTTAAAAGAGAAAGTCGCATTTGATAAATATGAATGCACACAAAGCTGGCGATCCAGATTCGCCCAGAACTCTTAGATTTCGTAAAAATAATTCAGTCGAAAGGGGAGTAAAAACACTAGGTGACAAGATAAGTATAGTGCATCTAGTTGCAATAAGTTGTCTGATACAGAAAGATACTCAATTAGGGCGATTTGCCGAGATTACGTAATTGACTTTTTTGAACCATCAATATTCTAATGCAATACACATGCAAGGAGGTATTATCGTAGTAAGCAGTAGTATCGCAATACACAAGCAGGAGTAACGTAGAACTCGCAATACATTAAGGAGAAAGCTAGAAAACTATATATATATATATATATATATATATATATATATATATATATATATATATATATATAAATTTAAACTGTGTTAGAGGAAGCTATTAATGGTTTGAATACAAGTCTTTTTAGGAGATGTTAGTGTAGATATACCCGTTCATGTAAGAAACAGTACAGTTGAATAATATTTTATATAGTTGTGGTCGTCACACTGACGACTATATCTAAAATAATATTTATTAGAAAATAACGTTCATTAACTAAGTACTCAGCTTAAAGAGGATTATTAGTTTCCCAAAATATAAAGTATTAATTAATTTCGTAAAATTTTATAAGTATTCTTTGGAAATGAACTCAAAATCTGCATTTTCAGATACGCTCAAAGAACATTTTCTCGGAAAGTGGGGAGGCGGGTAAGACAGGCAGTGAGGGAGTGATTGAGTTAGACGGGTGCGTGAGGGCGGTCAATGGTTGTTCGACACGGTAAGAGGGCGAATGCATATACTCGTGCCAGAGTGTGTGAATAGGTAGTGAATGAGCGAATAAATGTGTGAATGAGTGACTGACTGACCGAGTGAGTTGGATATAAAATGCGTGTTTCAGTGAGTGGTTCTCGGAGTGAGAAATAGAATGAATAGGGAGTTTGGTGAAGAATGAAATGAGTGATTTAGGGAGCGAGTGACTGAGTTATCGAGAGAATGAGAGATTGAAGAATTAGTGAATAACTGAGTGAATTAATAAACGACAGAGAGAAAAGGAATTGTGGTTGAGATGACGGTAGATATGATGTGTGAGGAGGCTAATGACCAAGAATGAAGACTGAATGATATTAGTAATTAATAATACAAGACGAGCATTTATCATTAACATTATACTGAAATATCAAAGGTCCAAATATTAATTGCTACCCATTTCATGTATATTAGCTAAGATAAAGGAATGATAATCTTTATTTGAGTTTGTACTAATTGTAACGGGTCTTGGTTATTTGGAACAATGTTTTCTTAAAGAAACACAATATGATAAAGGAATCTTTAAAAATCGTTTGTAAATTTAGCATCTGCTTAAATGAATTTTTTGCAACAAAGCACGACGCTCTAAGACCATGCGTATTAATGTATTAATCAAGGCTTATCTTGACACGCACGTCTTCTTATGTAACAGCAATCCAGTTTTTAACAATATTACAACGCCAATTGCATTCATGATTGATAATTTCTAGTGTTCACATGCAAAGCTAGATTCACAAAATTACGCAACATCGTCATTCACCCGAGGTTCGACGACCTTTAGCACGTACTGCTCGCATCGCCACGATCACAATTCCTGAAACTGCCACCTAATACGAGTAGATTAATATTATCTTTGTAAACCTCGCTAAAATGATCAATTTTTAATTTGTCAAAAAGTGAGCACAAACTACAGAAGCCCCCAACAATACACTGCTCAAATTTTGTTTGTTTTTCCCTAGATAGATAGTCAGCCTTGAGTTCATCTCGACATAGGCAACTAAATTAGCTTCCTTCAAACATGCACGAAAAACAATTTCCGTACCTATTAAGAAACATATGAAATAAATGTTTTTTTAACATTTTATTGTACATGTACGTAAATATGGAGTAATATACGTAATATAGAGATAATTATTAAGTGTTCCAGAAAATCTATTTCCATATTTCAATGGAAGTACACCTTTTAGGTGTACTTCCATTGAAGTGGTGAAGTGGTGTATTCCATCCTTTTAGGTGTACTTCCATTGATTTTTATTCAGTACACCTTTTAGGTGTACTGAATAAAAATGTTTATTTTTCAAACCCTCTGACCATCTGACTGCTGGCTGTCCGCCCACTTGTTTCTGCCTATCTCTCTTTAAATAACACCGCCAAAACTATTCGTAGGATTTATCCACCTTGAAAAATACATACAAAAATTGCACAACAGATACATTTTAACAGTTAACTCTGAATTTTTGAAAAGGGCAACATTTAATGTATTTCAAACTTCTCGAATAACTAACTACGTTACTCAAGAAAGAGATTTTTCTTCAAACGAAATTTGTTCTTCACATTTAGTTATCTAATTCAGGTTTTCTTTTAAAAAATATAGTAAGTTCTACGTGAAATTTGGGCTACATAAAAATATACAATATAGAATAGTCATTTTAAAAGGCTTCTAATTTTTTCTTCAAGCTTTTTGAATAGTGTTAAATTGCGGATGTGCTAAATTAACGGAATATTGCTAAATTAACGGAAAAACACCACAGCAAGGCCATTTTGTTGTTTTATTATTTTTCAAAAATTAAACAAATTTATTTTTACAACATCTCACGTCGTTAATTTTCTACTGGTATTCTTTACACATTATTGAATTTGTACCTACTCGTGATTTCATTTATTTCTTGTGAAATTTCTAAAAACTCAAAAGTTTTCTGTAACGTTAGCCCAAAAATAAGCATTTTCAGAAACCCTCAAACTACATTATATAAAAAGAAGCTCCAGATCTTTCAATGAATGTAGAACCAGAGTTGACTCGTCTATAACATTAAACTCATATTTCAGTTGTACAATAGTACAACTGAACATTAGGAAAATGTAAAAATGTATTTTAGCCGCTCACAGGTAGCAGCTGGCTAGACGATAGGGCAAAACAGAATAGTAGTGCACATTAAAAAGATTTAGGAAATTAGCTAGAACGAGATAGTCTGTGTCATTTTGTTAGTTAAATATCGCTAGTTAAATATTGAAATATATTGTACAGTATTATATTATTTCCAAAAACTTAAAATTGACCTACAAATATATTAAAAATTACCATTTGTTTTCGACGAAGACGAAGTTCATTAGACGTAATATAAACTCTTAAAGCCCCATCTAAGAATTAACAGATTCTTAGAAATTGATTTGAGATACAATAGAGAATTCACGTCTGCAATGTGAGAAGTAAAGAAGACCAGGCTTCGTCTATAAACGCAGATCGTGAAGAACCCGAAATCTTTAGTGCAAGAGGATTCCCGGGTGTAACACAAGGTTAATTTCCAGGACTATTATTATCTGAGAGGTACAGCCTCTGTGGAGTCGACTTGACGGCGCTGGAGACGGCGGCGGCACAGCGAATAATGAAGGCTGAGCGCGTGTTTTATCGCTTGCGCAGTAGCTGCTTTAAAGATGGAGGTGCACCAGAATTTAAAAGCAATGAATCAGCCGATTACGGGGCTCTTAGGAGGCGAGAGCTCGCGGTTGATCCTTCGCGCTCTCGCAAACACCGCTAGAAACACTTCTCACGCTGGTTTCACACACACTCATACGAGTGTATGCGTGTCAAATGCTCGAGCACTCGATGCTACTTCACCGCCTGAGAAGCCCGGCATTCCTACAGGCAAGGGCATAACTGCGCTCGCACTTCCCTTCCAATTCCAAAAAGGAAGTAGTGAATTAAATCCCCTAATGGTAAAATTAATACGTTAAATTTACAAATGAATAAACGCATTCTCATGTTGTCAAGGGCAATGATATCAATAAAAGTTTACACATCAATAGTGGATAAATAGTTATTTACATAAAAAAGGGTATAAGTACAGCTTTGTTCACGAGGGAGTATTGTTATATCTCGAGTGCGATAGTGCTCGGAATGTTTTCTCCTGAGGAAATAAATTTCAGTTAAACCCAATGTTGTATTCAAACAATATTTTTGAACTAAATCCCTTTTTTGGGGGGGGGGATTTAAGTTATAAGTATTAAACGACACACAACCGATATCACAAATAACGGATTTGGTAATGAATCTTGGCACTTGCGACGTCTTACTAACGTCAACTGCTTCTGCTATCGGACTAACAAATAACTAAATTGTTGGAGGATCCTCGCTCTCACCAGAAACATTGAATTTGCATTGAATTGCACATTTCATGAACATTCCAAAATGTTAGAATATCTCAGGATGTTACAATTCGAGGAACTAAAATGCCACATCGAACCAATTTTAAAATTCCATCTTCCGGCAAACTTAAGATTTAATGGAAAATAACTTTTTTAATATAATATTTTATTATATTAATTAATACTCATTTTTAATGTAATACTATATTTTTGATAATGAATAATCTTTTTGAGGGTAGCACAAACAAACGTCAAAAACATTTTTAACTAGACATAAAGTTATGTTTAATTTCTTCTTTGGTTTTTACTTCGAATGGCCTATTCATTCGTCCTTTCTTCAGCACGTATTTTGTCGTGGCAGTACAAAGTACTACTTCAAATACTTATTTCACACTGTTTCTCCCTTCTTTTCAAAAAAGTGTCGTGATGGTAACTAATTCGCAACTTCAATAATGGACATTTTTAACAAACATATGAAGTCTTTTAAAGCAAAATATTTGCCAAAATGATTCTTTTAAAAATACGATATACATGAATTAATATGGTTCACAAAGAAATAGATATTTTCAACAAAAAAACTAAAGAAAGAAATATTTTTAAGTAAAATTAAACTGTTATTTCGTTATTCTACTTTTCAAATATTCTCTTAATTAGCAAACTGCAAATAACTATCATAACTTCATCTAACGAAAGAAATTGTCACGATTAGCAAATTCGTGCTCGTAAATATGTAGTATTTCTGCTTTTGCTTTTCCTTTCGTTTACATGAAACAGCATCTATTCACATGACACAGAGCGGTGAGCACTGCTTGGAAGCAGGCCGCCACATCAATTATATTTCTGATAATTACAAATATTGTAATCATATTAATATGAAGCTTTATGTTACATTAAAATGATTAAAAGAGACAATTTGTTGAAAAGAGAGAAATTTTTATTTTGAAGTACATACATGTGTATAATCCGTACAACATGATTTTTCCATTTTCATTGACATTCGTGCTGTTGTGAGTGAACAATTTTGTACGCATTAACCACCCAGCGTAATGCTGAAAACACTAAATGTCCAATTGGCATGAAATTTCATATTCATTGCGTCCGTGAACAACAAAAGGGTTGATTAGGTTTCAAACTAAATTGTAAAAAAATGACACTGGATACTTTCGCATCGGATTATATGAACATTTTCACGTACACATGGCAACTAGCATGTCTCGATTGAAAAACACTTCTTGCAACATTGAAATAAATTTTGTCTTCCTATTACAAAACTAAATACGTAATGGAAAATAGACAAAGTTCAAATATTTCCGGTGCCGATTGATGAACTATTTTCGTCTCCTCACTCAGAACATACTAGACTATTTTGCGGGTAAGGAGATGAAAATGAAGTGTTTTGCAATTATATTCAATGTATACCGTTACTAAATTGAATGTTACTGACTTTCGAATTAAAAAATCTAGATGACGTAAATTGAAAATGAGAGGCAACTAACATTAACTAATCAGATTACAGTCAATTTCTCGTACGTAGTCGACATGCTTTTGATTGATTTAATGTAATGTCTTAACACGTCACACAATGGGCAAGTTTCCGAACTGATCTCTACAGAGATATACACAGAGATATTTATGTCGGAGGATAAATACAATATTTACAAATCCAAGCACTAATAAATATCCATATTAATGAGAAAATTATGTTTTTCATAACTAATATTTTGTTGGAGAAAAGCTGAAGCAAGAAGGCTACAAGAACTTCCTCTATATTGCAGATAACACACAAAGTGCATAGGATCTTAGAATATTGCAAATGACATTTGGTGTTGAAATAAAGACCATATTTTTGAAAAAATGTAACTTTACGATAAAGTTCCAATTAAATATATTAATGAAAGGAAATACACATACTCATTAGTTATAGTAAGAAAAAATTGTTGTCTCCTTCTACCGCCATTACGAAATGCATACATGATATGCGTAATTATGTTACGCTCTTCTCACTAAAAACGTTCAAACAATATTACAATCAATTCAGCCAATGTACCAAAAGAAGATTTTAAATAAATCCATTACCCAATAAAACATGATTGAAATATTTATTTACGCCCTAATATTCGTTTTCAAAATGTTTACAGTCTGTGAACAGATTCTCAAAATTATTTGCTTTCATTCCAGAGCTGTGTTTCGTCCCGTGCATTTGTTCAAACCAAACTCTAAAATTGAAAGAGAGATGCTATTGAAACTGAAGACCTTTTTCGTGGAAATCGAAAGACCTTCAGTATCATCCCGAAAATGTACCGGACCGTGCGGCTCTCCTTCAACTCAGCCTATCGTAGTCACGAGGGCGGCAGCAAGAATTCGCTCAAATCTCGCGAGAGCAAGAGTACGAACGAACGAAAGAAAGAATGAAAGAAAAAGAAGAGGAAAAAGCATCCGTGCTCTGCCTGGGAGCCTAGAACCATGCCGATTCACAGCCAGCAAAATTCTCCTTTTACTCGCATTTATACATGCGAATCATATTTTTTCGCAAAAAATTGCGTTCGCGATATGAATCTGAGATACGAGTTTTAAAAAGTGAATGGACGCCAGCAAATCTAGCGCCCTTTCAGCGCGGGAAGCCGTCGAAAAGCGACGAAGGGCTCGCTGTGCTGGGGAGGGCGAGCGGAACGGCCGGGTGGGGCGGGACGGGACGGGACGGACGGCGCAGCGCGGCGCGGCGCGGCGCCGAGACGAAACGAGGACGGGAGGACGGTTGCACACGAAACGGGCGCGTATGGCCCGGCTGCCTAATTAAAGCTCGGAGCTTTTCGCCGACTGGCAAATCTGCGGACGCGCCCGAGGAACCGTACCGTAAAGTCATCCGCTAAGAGGAGAACGGAGCGTAGAAAGGGTTTATTTCGTTTAAATGATAGACACGCAGGTGTATGCTCGTTTGAGAATGAATATTCCTGCAAAGTGGCCCAATTTCAAGGAGCGTTTGAGTATGTATCTTCTGTGAAAACACATAAGGTGAATGCTTGTCTTCCTTTCTCCAAGCTTTTGTAGAATATGGTTAGATTCGATTCAATTTGTCGTATTTTTTTCTCAAATTAACGTCTAATTATTTTCGTTGCCAGTATCTCCACACTCATTTCGCAATGAACCTCGTAATTCTTTTAGTAGAAGTCATCTGAGAAACAATACAATTGTCTACGCTTTCTCAGAGAACCTCCAATCATCAAAATGACATTTCAACTTTTTCACTAGTGCCCAGTATGACTGTGTCATTCCATTTGAATTTCACGTTTTAAAATTATTTAGGTTCACAAAGCAGTACTTATTGCCTTTTTTTGACAGGCAACTCGTTTTTCTAGCGCTTCATCTTTTCCAATGTTCTTTGTTCTTCTAGGTATCAAAAGAAATTTCGGGTTCTCCATTAGTTTTTTGATTTGGTCATTCCACTCTGACTCGTCTCATTTTCTTTCTTAAGCACCATTTATCCGAGGGTAGCTAACCGGCTTACATCAGCGAGACAGCCGCTGTCTTCTTCACTGCCTTCGAAGAAGTTAATGACTCGTTACATGCGAGGACAGGCAAAGTGCCCTCGGCGACAGTGCGCTGACTGACCCTCTTGGCGACGGAAAAGAAAATGGCGCCGCGCGGATGACGAGATATGTTGTTAAACACTCTCCGAGAAACTATTGAGAAAGTTCGTGCAATTATGATGACATATGAAATACAAATATCCATTTAATGGACATTTAAAATTAAAAATGTATTCATTCCATAGATTTACAAAGCAAGCGTAATGTGGTATATTGATAAAACCTAAACTGATTGACTTGATTCTCTCTTTTAATGATTCACAATTCACATTAGGAATATTTAACATTTTCAATGTGTGCATTATTACACTATCAATCAGAGCTTATTTCTCTAGTGAGAAAGGACTACACCCCTCAAAAATCTGAATTGGTATGAAGAAAATTCATGAGACGAAAAATATTTCTCATCATAGATATATCTTACAAAAATATTTTTATTGCAGTTATATATAACAAGTGCGAGTAAAAGTAGGGTTTTAATAAATACATCCATTCCAATACTATTAGAAACCAAGCACACAATTACAACGCAGCACCAGTCATTACAAGCACATGAGCACATATATCAGTCTTCAGCGCTACTCTGCGCGTTTCCATTACGAAAGTTGTCTGCCCTCGGTATCTATTGCGTCCTGCCCAGGGCGACCGTCAAGTTAGACAGTACGATGTCCTGCGAACTTTCTTTCACTCTGTCCGTGGTGTTCGTATGACGCCAGTAACTGTCCCGCAAACCGTCCGTCAGCCAGATGTCCTCGTAAAAATGATGCTTTACCGAATTTACCGAACAGGCATCGTTAAGCTCGCATGGGTCGAACAGGCATTTTGAGATTTTAACGGGGAAATAGTCATTCAAAAGGTAGAAACGTAGGGTATACATGTGGATCCTTGATATAGAGAAGTTATTAAATTAGATATTCCCGATGAATTCAAATCAGAGTCAAAACGTTTGACTGTTAAATGAATCTTATGAATGAATATTGAATAAATGAATCTTGAAATTACGCTGTAAATTATATTCATTTTGTGGAAAGTTGTAAACAAACAAAGCTTGTAAATGATCGCAACACTATGTTGTAAATAAATAAATTTGTTTTCAAGTCATAACTACTAGAAATCTGTGGGCTTAATGACCGAGAAAATTATTCAATGATTGAAGTATGTTCAAATTAATTTTTATCAAAAGAAAAATACAGGATTTTACTTAAAATCGGAAGGCTAGGTGAAACAAAAAAATGTCATGCGGATCTGATAAATCGGTAGACGAACGGGACGAAAGAAAGGCTCGCGGAGGGGTGGTTGGCAGGGGGCGTGGCCGGCAGGGAGCAAACGCGAGGCGAGGCGCGGGGACTGGCTTCCTAATTAAAACTGCCGAGCTGCTCGTGAGCGCCGAATACGTGGCCGCTCGTACGTATTAGGAAGGCCGCTCGCAAAGCGCGGACTACGAACGAAATTAATGCGAATAATGAGTTTGAGACATTAGATTAAATATTAGATTAAAACCGGGCATGCACGTTGATTCAATATTCACTTAAAACGAAATCATTTCTGTGAAGTTTGTAATTTCATTTATTGCAAGGAGAGCAGGAGGATCAGTTATTATTCCGTGCGCGCAGCGATAAAGCGGAGTTGTATTTTCTCGCGGAATATTTGAATCAGTGAGGAACACAGGATCTTCAGTAGGGAAGACGATGGCATTCGGAGGTTAACTTATGAAGAGAGTCTTGCTCCTGAGAGTACGATAATCAATATTAAAGAAATATTTAGTGTGATACGAAACGTTCATATAAAACGTGGTACGAGTGTATCAACCCGTAAGAAAGACAAAATTGAGGTATGCAGCGTCAGTTACTATGGACGGAAGTTTGTTACGAAGAGACTGGCTCAATTTCGTAAGAAATGGATGCCTGAATGTAGGTCGAGATATTTTAAGAGATATTCTGGTTTAAATACCCAAACAGTAGCGTCTTCAAGAGATTAGAAGATTGGCAACACTTTGGGGAAGGTTTTTAAGAACTTTAATTGGTAGTTCTAGAATTCGGAAATACGTATCCGCGGCGGACGAACAGGTTTGATAGGTCAGGTTTGACAGGAACAATAATTTGCTGATTGATTGTGGTAATCCAAATTCAAGAACAATATATTTTCTATCTGTTGGAACTTAAAGTGTTTTATTTAAAATTACCTCAAGAGAGGAGCGAACAGTCAGCGACGTCCGGAAATTGAAAAACAGAAGTTCAATTTATTGAAGATACCAAAGATCACGGGCATCTACGGGTGAGTGCGGGACACAAGTTCATTAGATACGTTAAATATGTAGCAAAGTAATTACGGAATATTTATTTCCTGATTTCTGAATTGTGTGATTCGCAGGAAATATACATATCGTTATCGAGACAATCTTTTTTGCGAATAGTATGCTGAGTTGCGGAAAATATAAAATTTGGTTGCTTCGTTTTCATTCTTTTATATTATGAAATAAAAAATCGCTATTTCTAAGTCAAAATACTGTAAGGAATATTCTTCAGTTATTAGAAAGTCCATACAATATGTATTGGCAAGAAGTTTTGTTTTTCCAAATAAAATGTACTGGAATGAGTTTTTGTCCTTACGTCGATAAATAGTAGCGATCAGTCACCTTATAACTTAAATTTCGTTAAAAGGTTGGAAAAGAAATCAATATAGGTCACTTTGTGTGCAATGCGTTATTTCAAAAAAAGGAAAGCGAGTTCAGACCAGAAACTACCTTGAATGTAGTGCCCATAAATATTTTAAAATCCCATTAGTGATACATTATTATAACTGACGAATATTTCATGAAGAGCTATTCATTTATAACTTATCGGCCATTTTTTGAAAGAAATATTTTCTTTGACTCTATAATTTTAAGTAGATAATAGTTTAATGCTACTGATACTTAAATAATTGTGCGCATATGAACATTAAAATATAATTTAGCGTTATAAAGTTGTTAGAGAAAAATAACGACAGATTCCATTAATGAATAATGAAATTAAAGAATAAAATTTTTAAATTGAACAACATGCAGGGTAAGGAATCAAGAAGTGCGCATCTAGAGCTGCTTTTCGTCGTCTCGAGCATTATACACGATTGCGCCGCGCTCTCCAAATAACCGGGAGCGAATGCTTACCATGGCGAGGGCCGGTTTGAGCCAATAGCCGCGTTGAATACGGGAGCGCTCGGCACTTAAAATTCGGAGGGAGCCGCCCTCCCTCACGCGGGGGCAAGGGGCGGCTTCGCGGTTACGCCACTTCCGCCCTCGCACCGACTCTCGCCCACTTTTCTTCCCGGGCGGTGAAGGGGCGGGGACGAGAGCGCGGACGAGGGCAACGGCAGAAGCGAGGGCGAGGACGAAGGTGTTGATGGTGATCGCAAGGGCGACTGCGAAGGCGATAGTGTCTGTGTGAAGGGGAGAGCGAGAGAGAGGACGAGGGCAAGGGCGACAGTAAGGGCAAAAGCGAGAAGAAGGCGAGGACGATGACGGGCGATTGTGATATCGAAGGCGTGGGTGTGAGCGGGTACAAGGACAAGGGCGAAGGCGTGAGCAAGGGCGAGGAGGAGGTCGTGGGCGAGGGCCTGGGAGTGGGCGAGGTCGAGCGCGAGGGCGAGGGCATACGCAAAGGCGTGTGTGATGGCGAGAGCGGTGCTGGAGGCGGCTGGGTGTGTGCGGGGGCGTGGGTGTGGATGTACGCATGGGTGAGCAGCAGCGGGGCCGTGGGGGGGGTGAGGTGCGAGGCCGGAGCAGGGCAGGCGTCGGTAAGCGGAGCGGCAAAAACGGGCGGGCCGTGCTGCGCCGCAATGGGCATTAATCAGGCGGCGGCAGCGTGCGTGGGCGCTGGTGGTGTCCGCGGCGGGCCAAGCGGGCGCGTTCGCGAGAACGCAGATGGCGGTGGTGGTGGAGGTGGAAGCGACGACCGAGAAATTCGTGGTGCTGATGGTGAGACAGGGACAGTAGTAGCGAAGTCAGCACCAACTGTGTTGGCGGAAAGAGAATAGAGGTCGCAGTAGCCTGTGCTTTTGCGCTGAACGCAACGATGGCGATGCTTGTGGGATGAGGTAGGCTATGTTGCCGGACAATATATAAAGTTTCAATTGTTCGTGAAGATGTACAGAAATAAATTCGTTTGAAATGTGAATTATTAAATACTGGAATGATATACTCGAGAGTAGGATGTGAAATATAAAGCTCATCAAAGAGGAAAAGTTGTAGATAGTATTTCATATAAAACTGGAATGGAGGTTTTAAACCAGTAAAAAATGCAGTGACTTTACTAATTGCAGAAAGGGGTAAATTCAAGGATTCAAGGACGAAAGAAAATATGTCCTGTTAGAACTATTTGATGCCAAAAGTAACCGGGCGGTGTTTTGTCTCTCTGTGACAGTAGTAATACTAGGGTGGTAGCTGGTCGAAGAAGGCGGTCTTCGGCCGCAGGACGTTCGCGCCCTGAGAAGCCAATGGCGGCGGGGCGGAGGCCGCAGAAACGCTGCAGGTGGCAAAATCCGGACGCGTGCGCCTGGCCAGGTCGAGTGGAAGCGGCGAGTGCGGAGCTGCGAGTGGGTCGGAGGGTCGCAACAGGCGAGCTCTGGATTATTCAGCGACTGAGATTGCGGGTTGCCGCCGCGCCACGCCCCTCTCCACCTCACCCTGTTTGTCCCTCTCCGCCCCGCCCTGCCCTCTCCGCCCACCTCCGCCCCGCCCCTCTCCGCCCCGTACCTCTCCGCCCCGTACCTCTCCGCCCCGTACCTCTCCGCCCCGTACCGCCCATCCCCATCTCCATCATCTCCTTTTCATCCCGCCTCTGGGCACCCCACTTGACTACATCTCCCGCGCCACCACCGTTTCGCCGCGTCCTGCACCACCTCACTGCCCGCTCAGACCTCGCGGGGTGAGGCAACCTTGACCTGCTGGCCGGACGGGTAGGTGGGATTTAATTCCGGCACGCAACCCTTCCACGTGCCAACCCTTCCATCACGGCTCCTGCCTGCCTGCCTGCCTGCCTGCGTGCCCTCCCGGCGCTGCGGTCCCGCAATCATGATCTGCTTCCCGAAATCCACCCTTCCACCGTTTCGTTCGCCCCTCTCTACCCGCGCGACTGACGGAGAAGCCACGGTCTGCATTAGAGGAACTTGCCCGACTGCCCGTTACGTAATATCGAAGCGGACCGCACCCTATTTCTCGAAATTGAAACCCCGTCAATGATAAACCGAAACGCACTGGCACATGCGAAAAACGCAATATGTTGAAAAAGGTGCCGTACATGTCATTCTACAGTTTTCGTCAGGTTAATTAACTTTGTGAGAAATGTTAATGTTCCCCATTGTTCTTGTTCAAACGTAATTAATTTTCCAAACAAAATCCAAATAATGATAAAATCATCATTGCACGCATTGCATTTGGTACTTGAAATCAGCTAAAGGGCTCATATATAGGCATTACCAAAGATATTTATACCTCTTTATTATATTATGGTCATTACACTGCATTGCAATGTTTACAAACATTATTTATTGTCTCTCTTTAATTAACAATAGATTGATTATTTTTCTGAGAAATATAATTAATTTTTTTGTTATAATAAGCAATGTTTCTGATTTCTAAACCTACTATTTGTGATGTTTTAAGTGAATTTCCCTTCAGTTACTTGAATACACTTACATATTTAAATTAATGTCAATCATTTGTAATACGCATAGTTTAATTCTCTACGAACATTTCATCTAGCGACTAAGATTGAAATAATAAAAAATATTTTTTTAAACTACTTTTTTATTTCAATCCTATATGCTTCATTCATGCTGAACATTACATTATTAACAATGCGTAATAACCGTATTGTCAATGTATTCTCCTATGTTGCAGTGAGTCGTACTTGCAATCTACAAGAAGAGTGGTGGGTGTGATTCTTTCAAAGTTACAAGATAAACTAATTCACAAAAGTATAGGCACAATTTATGTATATATTGAAATATCTATTTGGAAACGCATAAAAAACACTTAATCAATACCAGTACCAAAACTGATTATATTGATTTACAACATTCCTAACACTGAGGAAAAGGAAAAGTAAGCATAACCAAGGAGGTTTTGAGATCACTAAAACAAAGCTGATAATTGTCTATGAAATAAACGTTTTAAGTTAATGTAAAAAACTTTTTAGCTTTGTCCTTCATTATATGTAAACACAATGTGAAAATTACATAACATCTTTTCAAGATTAATATTTTCTTATAATTGTACTGTCTTCTTTGTAAGTGGCTTGTAGTTGTTTCCATTATCGTACTCGAAATATCTCATTCCAACGTATATTTATATTCTGGCGACGCCGAGTCGTAAGTCATGTGCGTTAAATGAAATGATAATATGAGGTGAAAAGAACAAAAAGAATGAATATGGAGAGATTGATAGAACGAGAAAGAGCCGTGGAAACCAGAGAACACAGACTAATTTGGCTGCTAAACCGCTGATCGACTACAAATAGTATTCGGGTCGATCTGAATTCGAACTCGGATACCCGGAGATGCAAAGTTGGCGTTCAAGCGTTGCCACTTCACAACCAATCTCTTAAGCAGCGGTCGCTCCGAAATATCAAAGGAATATTTTCCGACAATCACACGAGTCGCTTTTCTGCCAATCTATAATCGGCGATGTCGTCTTATATTTTTCTCCTATTTTGGCTCATTAAAAATACGACATTTGTTTAATTCAACTATCGTAAAATTTTATTTTGTATTCACAAGGCAGATCTACACACCTACGACGCGACTCTTTAGGCGCGAGACAGCGTTCACAATTCATTGGTCGATGGTCGAACTCCACCTCGGAAAACTCCACACGCACCACATATCACACTCCGGAGAAAACGGAGAAGAGGTAAAGCCCATGACAGGGAAACCTCCCCAGAGAGGAAGCCGTTGGGATGACCGATATACGTCGTGTTATCCCTGGCCGCTCCGTCGCCCGTGTGGAGCCGCCTCGCGCTGGCGAAAGCTTCCTTCTTCTCCCGCAGGCGTATCCCAGGGGTCACTCAGCGCCTACTGATAGGGTTTGTGTAAAAAATGAGCGCCTGCGTTACGCCGCCCGGGGTGGTTGGACGACCGACAGCGGACGAAAGTGGGGGTTACGGTGAGTGGGCAGGGGAGGCGAGGAAGGCGGAGTTGAAGGCAGTGGCAAAAGGATTGCGCGCACGGTTTCGGTTCACTGGTGGTTGCCGTATGTACAGTGTTATATAAAAGTATTTCAATATTTGAATCTTTGTTTCGGGTTTGAAGAATACCGTCATGAAGTTGCTGCCTGAAGGAGAATTCTAGATGCTGGTTGCTTCCGGTGCGTTCTTGGATCAATACCAGGGAAAAGTCGAAGCAGTACTTTACAAACAACGCGCGAGTTTTCCTTCCCTCCCTGTATCCACTCTACTTCCATTAAACTCACGCAAACATACTTACATTCACTACACTAACACAAATGCCGGCAACCCAGTCGAGATTAGATCTTGACCCGACGGTGAAGAGTCCGTTAATGGCGATCTAGATGGCAATCGTGATGGTAATCGTGATTTTCGGCAAATAAAATAAAATAAATACGATATCGTCTTATAGGACAGATATAAAAAAAATTAACACAATTATCATCTGAGAAAAATTGCTTCTGAAGCACATCCTAACATTCGTTGTTCAGAAATTTGTCATATGGGTTTCATTCTGTATTCAGCGATCAGATTTTCTAATCGCCATCTGTATCCCATAACAAACCGCTTTCAATGTCTCAATCATAATAGTAAAACAATGCTCGACTGCCCTAAACAGGGCGAATGTTTGCCAGGAGCCAGAACTACCAGATGTGCTGCAGTGTTGCCAATTGCAAGAAATGACGATCTCTGACCTAAACTAAATTCATAGGTCGTTGAAAGCTCAGTAGTCGTCTTACAGCTAAAATTTAAATAACTTGAAGAAAATATATACCTCGCTTTTCTGAAGATAATCTTATCTGCAAGGGAATACGGTATCTGGGATGGTGAGAAGTTGGTAACCTCGACGCTTGCAGAGGCGGGCTCAGGCGCGAGCCGCAGTGGCGAAGGTTGTGACGGCAACGCTTGCGCCAGAGCGACGTAAAGAGTGCGGGCTGAAGGGCCAGCGATGGCGGTGGCTTTGCGGCGTGGTTGCTGGGGGGTTTGTCGTGCCCTCGGCGGCAGGGTCTTCCCGTGATGTGCTGACGCCCTCAAATGTCCATTCCGCAGGCGCGGGACAAACTTACGCCGTGAGCGCGGAAAAAAAAGTTTCCCTTAAAAAAGCTATCTCGGAGGCGAGATGTTACACACCGTCAGCTCTCGGCAAAAGGGGTAGGGGCTGCTGTAAAGGAGAAGTCGCTTCAGCAGACT
This sequence comes from Gryllus longicercus, assembly GCA_038098605.1. Classification (NCBI taxonomy): domain Eukaryota; kingdom Metazoa; phylum Arthropoda; class Insecta; order Orthoptera; family Gryllidae; genus Gryllus; species Gryllus longicercus. The sequence continues at coordinate 114,439 of JAZDUA010001129.1, read as the reverse complement.
GCGTGCGGATGAAAGGGGATCAAGGCGAACAGAAGATATCCAAACTTTTTGAGGAGAATTTTACCGACGTTGACAACAAACCGTACATTAAAATGGGGAAGTTCAAATTCATGGTTTTATTATCGCACCATAAATGGTTTTTGTTACAATGATTTTCATTTTTAAAAAAACAAAATTTTATTACGCCGAAAAAATGGAATATTTCTCTTATTTATGAACAACCGTGATAATCCTTTTAAAGAAGATTTTGGTGTGATTGGGAATTTCAAAACTGAAATAATATTAATAAAAATGTTTTGTTCGTGTTAGTGTAGTGTTAGTAACTTATTGTAGAGACATAACACCTTGCTGTACCGGCAGCCAGAACCTAAAATTGACAGGATAAGGAGACATCAGACAGTACAGGTGGGAGAAATGTTTAAAACTTTAAAAAATTTAGATCCTTCTGGTCATCAGTCCCTAGCTGTAATATGAATGATTTGTTTCGATAGGTCACGGCCAGAAGTGGATTTACGCATAGGCACAGTAGGCACGTGCCTATGGCGGCAAATTTTCAAGGGCGGCAAATTTCCAAAGGCGCAAAATTTTCTTGATATATTCTCAAATAAATTTAGGTGCTCTGAAAACTATAACAGCATAAATCATATTTGTATTTTAAAAATGATTTAAACGAGACTAAATCCGCCCCCTCAACCTTTGATTTATAAATTAAGTTTGAATTTCAAATGGGGACATTTTCAATGTTACAGAATACATGAAAAGAATTCGCCAACGACTTCTGATTGGTTGATTGATCAGAAAGAATTACATTCTTAGAGTAAGGAGTTTGAAGTAGCCAATCAGAAATCGCTGACGGATTTCGCCATGCATTCATATTGCGCTATATAGACAGTAGCGTCATCTATTACTTCTTGAGTTAGTTCTAGAAGACAGATCTGGAAATAACCCTTTTTTCCTTTTGTTACTATTGTTGTGTATTGTTTATTGCAAGAGCCTGCTGAGTAAAAATGATATTTTGAAGTTTTAAAATGAGTGATTATCGAAAAAGGTTCAGTGGAAGTCAATATGCAAAAATCCGAAAAGAAAAGGAAGAGAAATGTCAAAATGAAATGGATAAGACAAAAAAATAAATGAATTCTTTAAACCTATATGTGAAACTGATCACTGCTGCAGTTCATTCGACAATTATTGGAAAAATGCGCATACCAAATTAAAAGAACATGAGAATTTTACATATCATAGAAACTGTACGTCCGCATTGAAAAATAGACAGCGGACTGAAAACCAAGTGAATAAGCAGGTGCTTGAACAAGTTGAAACTGAGCCAACTTATTGGAGGAGTGTTCTTGAGTATGTCATTTTAGTAATAAAAACTCTTGTTTCAAGAGCGCTTTCTTTGAGAGGACATGTCAAAAAGTTTGGAAATAATCAAAACGGTAATTACATGATGTTGCTTGAGTTAATTTCGAAATTTGACCACCTCTTAGCAGATCACATACATTTGGTAACTGCGGAAAAGGAAATACATCGTATTTATCCACCACGATGGTTGAAGAACTAATAGGTATATTAGCTAAAGCAGTTAAAGATGAGATTCTCCGAAACATTCGAAGTGCCAAGTATTTTTCCATAATTATGGACTCTACACCAGACATAGCACACGTGGATCAACTCGCTATAGTTATTAGACATGTGGGAAAAGATGGTACACCAAAAGAGTCATTTTTGGAATTCCTTCCAAACACAGACCATAAATCAAAGGAGATGTTCGACGCAGTATGTAATTTTATGGAGATTAATGAACTGGACATTAATAATTGTGGTCAGTCCTACGACAACGCGTCAAATATGTCCGGTCTTTACACAGGTCTTCAAGCCCGTATGAAAGATGTAAAGGCTCTAATTGAATTCATCCCCTGTTCTGCTCATTCTTTAAATTTAGTTGGTACAAATGCAGCTGAATCATGCACTGAAACATGTACTTATTTTCTACTTCTACAAAATTTATATAATTTCTTTAGTGCATCTACATGAAGGAGGGACATACTTCAAAATTTAGTAGACGAAGGATCCAGTACATCCTCTTTGAAAAGTCTTTCAATTATGCGCTGGTCTGCTCGAGATGATGCATGTCAGGCTCTAAAACATCGTTAGCAAAATGTTTTAGATGCCCTTCAAATTATATCTGATCATTCTACGCAAAAACCCTCAACGCGTGCAGAAGCAAAAGGTCTTATTGTTGCTTTAAATCGACGTGAAACTGCTATTATGACCGAGGTTTGCGGATTCATTTTAGACCGCTTAAATGCGTCGAACAAACAACTGCAAAAAGGCGAAATCGATTTAAGTTCCATGGTTGGTATTTACACTTCGCTTGTAGAACTTTGAAAAACAGAGACAATTTTGAATTTTTTGAAGAGAAGGGTAAGAAGTTGTCAAATACTGAAACGTACGAATCGGAAAACAAAAGAAAAAGGAAACGTAAAATGCAATGTGATGAAATTAACGAGAATGCAGCAGAACTGACCGCACGAGACAAGTTTAAAATCGACACTTATGTGGTTATTGTTGATAAATTACTTGCAGAATTGAATAAGAGACTTGAAGCGTATAAAGATGTATATGACAAATTTAAGTCTTTCATTGAAATAGAAAAATTATCTTTGATAGATTTGGAAAAAGCAGCGATATTTTTTTTGTTCACAATTTCCCCAAGATCTTGAAGAATTGCTTGTTTCTGAGCTTATACATATAAGTTCGTATTTAAAACTCCTTGACGAAGATGTTAAGCCAACGAATTCTGCAGCTTTATTAAAGTAGTTACGGAAAGAAGTATTAGAATGTATTTATCCTAACGTTGACATTGCACTTCGAACTTTTTTATGTATTCCGGTGGCCAATTGCACAGCAGAACGTTCATTCTCTTGTTTAAAAAGAATTAAAAATTATTTGCGTTCTACAATGACAGAGTATCAACTGAACTCCTTAGCGTTATTGTGTATCGAAGAAAATTATCTCAGCGTTTTAGATTATAGTATAATTATTGATGAATTTGCTCACCAAAAGGCACGTCGCAAAATTTTACATCAATAGACAAATTAGCTATAATTAATAAAACGTTACTTCAACTGTATAAAAAAACCCATCCAAAAAGTTAAATGTTATATTCCTTGTTTATAATGGTGAATCGAAAATTATAAAAACTGTTACAACGTCGTAATATTCTAATCCTTCAGTTGTTGTAAATAAAAATCTATCATATTAATATTTAATACAAGGTATTTATTTGTCTACTTCATTAGATTTTATGATTTCAGAAGTATATGAATCTGAAAGTAAGGCCCGTTGACGAAAGTAAACATGTTGCAATTCTAGTTGTCATGTTTTAGTTTCCTTTTAATGTTAACGTTTCAGTGTTGAAACGTTAATAATGTTGAACGTTACTTGCTATGAAGATACAGTTTATATCAAAATTTAACTAATCCAAAAAAATTATTTAATTTATGAAAACAATGTGCAAAATGTAATGTTACTTTTAAAGTTAAAACGTTGAAATTAATGAGGAATTGTTACTGAAACGTTACAATTTGAAATGTAACATTAATTTTAAACAGGGGGCGGCAAATTTGATGTGCCTACAGGCGGCAAAAATATTAATCCGCCCCTGGTCACGACGGAAATAATGTTCACACGGTTTGAATAATGAACTAACGGTGAATTGAGAGGTAAAATAAAAGCGAATGGTGCAACAACAGCACGTACTTTATTGCATTATTTATAACGGTTACGTAATATTATATAACTACTTGAACATACATTTGTGTATTTTAGTAATACTAAAAGATTAGATAAAATAATCGACTTGGAAATGTATGTAATTATGTGCATACAGCTCTAGCGATACAAATAGTTTACAGAAACACATTTAAGCCGTTTATGATAAAATTTTATTTGTAAAATTTCCTTCACATCACGCAAAAATGACTCATATTTTGAAAAAATTGTTAATTGCCTTGCCATGAAAGTGTAATTTTCATGTGTATATTTCATTAAGAAAAATCTCAATTTTCGATGTCGTTGTCTGAAAAAACGGTACGAAAATTAAACTTGGGAAAATTTCAAAAAATCAGAGAATTCAACATACATCTAAAAAAAATTGAAGCCAATTTTGAAACAAACTTCCTCTGGGGTTTCAAGAAACATTACTCCCCAAAACCAAATAACCATTTCAAAATCAACGGGACCCATCATTAGCGAGGTCGATGGGGTAACATAAATTTTGAGGAAAATCCTGCCCACAATTTAGCTACCGGTGTTGCTTACAGACGGACAGATGCGCAGAGCGATAGAACGACAGAAGAATGAAAAGGCTTTTTGCCGTCAACCAATTCTTCGCGCGGGTCTGGTTGTTATGGTACTGCTCCGGCATTTGTCTGGTGTCGATCAAAGACACAACAGAAAACTACAAATCAGCCGGACGCTAGAATTCTCCTGGAAACAGCGACTGAATTAGACCTAGCTATCTACCTAGTGACAAAAACCCTGCCACTGACGGGATTCAAACTCAAGGCTCTCCCGGTCAGGGGCACTACAGTGATAGCAATTGATGCCTTCAGCCATCAATGCCGGCACTCGTGCCCGAGATTGTGGGATGTGGTAAGTCGTAGTGAAGGGCAGTCGTAGTGGTAAGTCAAAGACGCCACGGCGCGCTGAAGGCGAGGCGCAAGTGTTCACAAGGTGCGAGGCAGAAACCAACGTCTGGGATGAGAAGGAGATGCGAAGGCGCAGAGTTGTAACGACCCATTCGCAATGGAGCTTCAACTTCAGAGTAACGCGAATGGAAATGCTTATAGACCTGGAGTTAGACGAAATCGTTTTAAATTATGGACGTAACCGTGAACATAAATATAAACAAGACGTAACCGTGATCGTTCGCAAGCGCCAAGCTTTCAAGTTCACGTAGTTTGAGATTAGTACAATATCCGAACTGCAATACAACCCAAAGAAGGTCCAGCGTTTTTCTTAACAATTTGTAAGAGCAGAAATAGCCACTCATAGCATCATTCATGAAACGCTCCTTACAAACTTTGTAAGGACTGCGAATATATGAAATTATTATCATCCCATCATTCGTGTTCATTTGATTGTCAGTCGTTTTTTTTGTTTTTTTTGTTTGTTTTTACACACACACAATTCTGTGCTGATTAATTATTGAATGGAAACGATATCATATAAATGAGTTTAGACGACTTCGCATTTACGTTCTGTTAATGTGAATGGTGCGTCAACGTGTGTGTTAAAAGCACATTCTTTTGTCTTCGTCCGACGTGCATTAGCGTTTACAATTTGAATAACTCTTAAGAACAGTGGCGATGGCGGCCGAGGAGAAGAGCAGAGCTGTCAAGGCTGTAGAGAAGGCGCTTTATTGATCTTGCGATCGCCCCACTCGCGCACGACGCGCCCTCACCCACACGAACGGTACTTAAAATATAATAATAATAATAATAATAATAATAATAATAATAATAATAATAATAATAATAATAATAATAATAATAATAATAATAATAAACGTGACGGAGAAGTTCACTGACGACATCAAGATGAAATTCGGTTTGGATAAGTGCAGGAGAGTGAATATCATTCGGGGTAATATGCAAGTTATAAATTTGGAAACTGATAATGAACCAAAGATTACCTTCATGGAACCCCATGAAACTTACAAATACTTGGGTTTCCAACAGTCACTCCGAATCAAACACACTGTTACTAAGAACATACTAACAACTGAAGTGTGTAAACGATTGCATGGACTCATAAAAACTCAACTCTCTGCTAGAAACCTTGTGCAGGTCATCAATTCATTTGTTATTCCAGTGCTGACATACTCCTTTGGCGTTATTAAATGGAGCAATACCGACCTCGACAACCTCCAGAGGACAATTCGAACCGCTATGACTCACACCGAAAACATCATCCTCATTCAAGTACTGAGCGTTTTACCCTTCCAAGGTCGCAAGGAGGGCGAGGTATTGTAGATCTCGTAAATCTACACAGCTCTCAAATTGCTTCACTCAGAAGATACTTCTTGGAACATTGTGGGAGTGTTCAGCAAGCAGTGAGCGCAGTTGATTATAAATAACTTTAGTCCTCTGAACTTGAAAAAGCTTGTTCCTCCTGTTAAACCAATCATTGAAACGGAAGAGAAGATAATCTTATGGAAAGCGAAGGCACTGCATGGAAGGTACCCTCACGAGCTGAGTAAACCAGAAGTCGACATCTCTGTGTCGCACGCATGGCTCCAGCACGGGGATCTCTTTCCGGAGACAGACGCCTTCATGATAGCTATCCAGGACCAAGTGGTACCAACATTGAACTACAGAAAACACATTCTGAGAGATTCTACCATTCATTCCGACTCGTGTAGAAGATTTGAGGCTGCAAGCAAAACTATAGGACACGTGACAAGTGGATGTAGCAGCCACGCACAGTTGGAATACAAAAAGGGGCATGATGAAGTGGCGAAGCAGGTCCACCAATTATTGGCATTGAGAACGGGCTTACTCGCCACTTCCGTGCCGTATTATAAATATGTGCCTCAGAATGTGCTTGAAAGTAGTGAGCACACACTCTTCTGGGATCGCTCCACTATCACTGACAGACATGTCGGCGGCAATGGACCCGATATAACGTACATTGATAGAAACCATCAGCAGGTTTTTCTCATCGATATATCAATACCCAATACCCACAACATATCGGGAAAATGTCAAGAAAAGATCCAGAAGTATACCGATCTCGCCCATGATGTCGCAACTCAGTGGAACTTCAGTAGAGTGACAACTGTGCCTGTAATAATATCAGCTGCATGAGTGATCCCGAAAATGACACTTCGGGATCTGGAGTGTCTTCACTTGGATGCCAGGAATGTATATAATATGCAAAAGTCTGTAATTTTGAATACATGCCGTATTGTCAGAAGCCATCTGAACCTTCAGTAAAGCAACCACACACCTGGTCATCATTCCTGTGTGTGGTTGACATACCGACCAGTAGATACTGTGAATAATGTAAGATAATAATAATAATAATAATAATAATAATAATAATAATAATAATAATAATAATAATAATAATAATAATAATCTTTTAATTGAGTAATCATATTTCTACAATGGTTATTGTGTTCGTGCCTGTAATTTAATTGAGCTTCGAACTGTATGATTGACAGTATAAATGTCGAACTATGCTAACGTCGTTTACAATGAATCGTTTTTCAGTCGCCAGCAGACGTGTACATATAATTATTATTCACCCGTAGGAGGAAGAAGAATCAGACAAACTAAAGCCCCTTAGCACAATTGATTGGTCGGAATGAGGAAGTATGTGGTCCGTCTTTAAGATGATCGACTAACGAAGCTGGTCATTAAACCTAACTGTAAGAATAGGATTATACAAATTGAAATTGTAGCAAAAAGCATTGCAAATCATGTGTTAGTGGCTCCACAGAATATGCACACAAGGAAGTACAGACAAGGAACTATTTTATATGCAATATGAGACATGACACTACTTTAAAATATCGTAGTGAGGCATCCCAATTCAAGGATAATATCCAAAAAAAGGGAGAATACATATCTACTAACACCATTTATATTTCTTAAAAAGACGACAACAAAGCCACAATCGCAAGCAGTTTTAAGGGCAGGCCAAGGCAGGCACTAGTACAGGTCAACACGATAAATCGATTCTGAAACATTTCCAGGATGATAAATGCCTTATTTGTCACGAACAGAGGGGGCAATTGGTCATACCGTCTCAGCAGGCTCAATTCTAGCGAGTCCAAATACGAGAAATGTCAACAGAGATTTGTAGTAACTTCAAATGGCAGATGTTACTCTCATAAAGTTCCAAATATACAAGTAATACGAGCACTCACGAAACCCTAAGGCTTCTGTTGGTCTGGGTCCAACTGTGTATCATCAATAAATTCATACTGATAGTACAATTGTAGCAAACAAACCGGATAGTACTGTAATTCAGGACTTGGAGGAAGCATATCTACTTGGAAATGCTCTTGCGCAATGTCATTAGATTGTCGTAACCAAGGAGGTAGAGAAACGACTTAAGTATAAGGTAGTTGGAATCTAGAACAGATATTTGTGGTCTGTAAAAACGAACGTAGATAACGTTAGACATCCGAGCTTTGACCAAAAAATCTATTTATTCACGTCCAAGTGAACAAACTACCAGGCCATTTAAGTCTGAAAAGTGGAAGAAATCACTTTATTGGTAAGAGCCCAGATTTGCTGGTACTTGCTTTAATAGTCTGGCCAATCCGATGGTCGAGATTACTAAAGCAGTAGTGCAGTGGCGGTCTCATACCAACTGATCGCGGGTTCGAGTCATGCCTCGGGCATGGTTGTGTTCTGTGTCTATGCACTTTCATGTGTGTATATTATAATTCATCATCATAATTTCATCCTATTCGCCAGGGCTAATAACCTGGTGGTATAAAAATGGAATCAGTATTAAAATGCTCATTACCTCTCTAGAATAGTAACGTGCACCTACCCTGACAATCAAGTCTGAGCCCCGGTGGAATGCACGTATCGCGTGTTCCCCATGATGGCCGATTCGCGAAACAAAAAAAATATTACCACTTAAAACAATAAAAATAAGCAAAAAGTATCTGCATATTCGTTGTAATCGTCTGTAGGTTGACTGTGCAGTGTTGCGCACTTGTTATCTTTAAGACGACATCGTTCAATTTCATCATCACCTAATGTTAGCTTGAGTTATTGCAACGTAAACATGGCTGCACCACAATAAGTTTGCACAAAAAATATAAGATTTTCACAGTACGTTTTGTGCATTACAATGTGTATCTAAAAACCTAAAGTTGGAACTCTTAAAATACTTTTAGCGCAATGGGAATGCAATGTTTTTCTTTGGCAAAGTGTTTACCAATGGGTTGAACCATTCCATAGCAGTCAAACAAATATGGGTGATGAAAATAGAGCGAGATGTCCAGCCTCATCTCCTATTAATTCCAACATTGAGTAAATCCGAGACCTGATTCTGAATAACCGATGAGTGACTGTTGGTTAAGGGGCAAAAAAAGTGCACGTTAGTAAGATTTTGCATTTGAGAACGCCGAGATGGGTTGTCGTGTGACAGTCTTTCTTGCAATACAACGCACATCCACATACCGATACCCAAGCTCTTCGAATGTTTTATGTTGAGGTGTCAGTTACGTTTTTTCATGTCTAATTAACATATGTTTTGAACTCTTGATGCTTTAAGAGGTTGAAGATTTGTCTCAGATCTACAGCTGAGGAAGAAATGCATACACGGATAAATCGAAATGACGTTTTTCGACGGTATCTCCTGTACATTGAAGGCACATTATTGAATTTTGAATTGAATTGAATTGAATTGAATTGAATGAAATGAAATGAATTTTTTCTGAGGATAAAGCTAACGCTATGATGGACCAAGTACATTGTAACGCATGGAGACTTTGTTAAAAAATTGTCTTATTTTAGATGTTATTGTAATAAATTATAAACACTGATTGGAAATACTTATTGACTTCCTTTTGTATTGACAAGCTAACTTTACGAATCAATGTGGAGAGGCCAAAAGTTACATTTATATCTGAGGATGCATCGCAGCATACATCTTATAAGCAAATCTACACACACAGAAAAACACCAACTCGGATGTTGGCTTATGTACAACGATGGTATAAAAAGAATAGGCTATCCTAATTAGTATAAAAAAGAGTATACAAATAATAGAAAAGCAAATTATGTTAAACATATGTGAAGAGATGGAAACAATCATGGTCTTTAGTTAATGAAAATGAAGCTAAAATGATCGTAATTACACTAAACAGTTTTCAATAAATTTTGCAGCGCGCTTTCGCTACAGGATGATTTCAAAACGACAATTTTTTGTCTAAGGTAAGGCGTACGCTAACCTACTTTTAATGCACATTGTTTTTATAGTTTTGGGGGTATATATAAATATAATAATAAAATAAAACGTATTCTTTCTCTTCGAGAAATGGACAAGGAGTCGAACGCGTCGCTCACTTTATTGTTTTAGTTTCTCATGTATTCTCATCAAAACTTAGCTGAATGGCCTTCACAGTGAGCTGGGAGCCTTCTCTCACTTTAGAAACACCGAAATACGAGATCCTGTCAGAAATGCGTCTCCACGGTCGCCTGCTACATTATTCGCAACGTAGCCATCGCCATTTCGTAATTTTACGAAGAGGTTGAGGTAGAGGTGGGCGTGGAAGCAGGATCGAGAAAGGAGATCGTTGAGTTGTTGGTTACGCAAGTGGTGTGATGCGAGCGTGATGCTAGAGACCACACTCGAAATTAGAAATTCTTTCGGCGGCGCGACTCCAGGCGAGCTGCTGCGTGGGCGACGGCGCAAGCGCACAGATGCACGTGGCTGTTGCCGGCATTGCCCGCGAGCCTCTCCCACTCGCACCAGCCGCAACTTCATTTCACGGGGCAGGGGGAAACCAGGAGTCTCGGCCGCACACCCCCCACATTTTTGCGCCCTCGCCTCAGCAGTGTGGTGCGCGTAACGACCCGCCTGCCGCCCCGGCAGTTTGGTGCGCGCAACGACCCGCCTGCCGCCCCGGCAGTGTGGTGCGCCCAACGACCCGCCTGCCGCCTCGGCAGTGGGTGCGCCCAACGACCCGCCTGCCGCCTCGGCAGTGTGGTGAGCGCAACGACCCGCCTGCCGCCCCAGCAGTGTGGTGCGCGCGACGACCCGCCTGCCGCCCCAGCAGTGTGGTGCGCGCGACGACCCGCCTGCCGCCCCAGCAGTGTGGTGCGCGCGACGACCCGCCTGCCGCCCCAGCAGTGTGGTGCGCGCGACGACCGGCCTGCCGCCCCAGCAGTGTGGTGCGCGCGACAACCCGCTTGCCGCCCAAGCAGTGTGGTGCGCGCGACGACCCGCCTGCCGCCCCAGCAGTGTGGTGCGCGCGACGACCCGCCTGCCGCCCCAGCAGTGTGGTGCGCGCGACGACCCGCCTGCCGCCCCAGCAGTGTGGTGCGCGCGACGACCCGCCAGCCGCCCCAGCAGTGTGGTGCGCGCGACGACCCGCCTGCCGCCCCAGCAGTGTGGTGCGCGCGACGACCCGCCTGCCGCCCCAGCAGTGTGGTGCGCGCGACGACCCGCCTGCCGCCCCAGCAGTGTGGTGCGCGCGACGACCCGCCTGCCGCCCCAGCAGTGTGGTGCGCGCGACGACCCGCCTGCCGCCCCAGCAGTGTGGTGCGCGCGACGACCCGCCTGCCGCCCCAGCAGTGTGGTGCGCGCGACGACCCGCCTGCCGCCCCAGCAGTGTGGTGCGCGCGACAACCCGCTTGCCGCCCAAGCAGTGTGGTGCGCGCGACGACACGCCTGCCGCCTCGGCAGTGTGGTGCGCCCAACGACCCGCCTGCCGCCTCGGCAGTGTGGTGAGCGCAACGACCCGCCTGCCGCCCAAGCAGTGTGGTGCGCGCGACGACCCGCCTGCCGACCCGGCAGTGTGGTGCGTCCAACGACCCGCCTGCCGCCTCGGCAGTGTGGTGCGCCCAACGACCCGCCTGCCGCCTCGGCAGTGTGGTGAGCGCAACGACCCGCCTGCCGCCCCAGCAGTGTGGTGCGCGCGACGACCCGCCTGCCGCCCCAGCAGTGTGGTGCGCGCGACGACCCGCCTGCCGCCCCAGCAGTTTGGTGCGCGCGACGACCCGCTTGCCGCCCAAGCAGTGTGGTGCGCGCGACGACCCGCCTGCCGCCCCAGCAGTGTGGTGCGCGCGACGACCCGCCTGCCGCCTCGGCAGTGTGGTGCGCGCGACGACCCGCCTGCCGCCCCAGCAGTGTGGTGCGCGCGACGACCCGCCTGCCGCCCCAGCAGTGTGGTGCGCCCAACGACCCGCCTGCCGCCCCGGCAGTGTGGTGCGCCCAACGACCCGCCTGCCGCCCCGGCAGTGTGGTGCGCCCAACGACCCGCCTGCCGCCCCGGCAGTGTGGTGCGCCCAACGACCCGCCTGCCGCCCCGGCAGTGTGGTGCGCCCAACGACCCGCCTGCCGACCCGGCAGTGTGGTGCGCCCAACGACCCGCCTGCCGCCTCGGCAGTGTGGTGCGCCCAACGACCCGCCTGCCGCCTCGGCAGTGTGGTGAGCGCAACGACCCGCCTGCCGCCCCAGCAGTGTGGTGCGCGCGACGACCCGCCTGCCGCCCCAGCAGTGTGGTGCGCGCGACGACCCGCCTGCCGCCCCAGCAGTGTGGTGCGCGCGACGACCCGCCTGCCGCCCCTGCAGTGTGGTGCGCGCGACAACCCGCTTGCCGCCCAAGCAGTGTGGTGCACGCGACGACCCGCCTGCCGCCCCAGCAGTGTGGTGCGCGCGACGACCCGCCTGCCGCCCCAGCAGTGTGGTGCGCGCGACGACCCGCCTGCCGCTCCAGCAGTGTGGTGCGCGCGACGACCCGCCTGCCGCCCCAGCAGTGTGGTGCGCGCGACGACCCGCCTGCCGCCCCAGCAGTGTGATGCGCGCGACGACCCGTCTGCCGCCCCAGCAGTGTGGTGCGCGCGACGACCCGCCTGCCGCCCCAGCAGTGTGGTGCGCGCGACGACCCGCCTGCCGCCCCAGCAGTGTGGTGCGCGCGACGACCCGCCTGCCGCCCCAGCAGTGTGGTGCGCGCGACGACCCGCCAGCCGCCCCAGCAGTGTGGTGCGCGCGACGACCCGCCTGCCGCCCCAGCAGTGTGGTGCGCGCGACGACCCGCCTGCCGCCCCAGCAGTGTGGTGCGCGCGACGACCCGCCTGCCGCCCCAGCAGTGTGGTGCGCGCGACGACCCGCCTGCCGCCCCAGCAGTGTGGTGCGCGCGACGACCCGCCTGCCGCCCCAGCAGTGTGGTGCGCGCGACGACCCGCCTGCCGCCACAGCAGTGTGGTGCGCGCGACAACCCGCTTGCCGCCCAAGCAGTGTGGTGCGCGCGACGACCCGCCTGCCGCCTCGGCAGTGTTGTGCGCCCAACGACCCGCCTGCCGCCTCGGCAGTGTGGTGAGCGCAACGACCCGCCTGCCGCCCAAGCAGTGTGGTGCGCGCGACGACCCGCCTGCCGACCCGGCAGTGTGGTGCGTCCAACGACCCGCCTGCCGCCTCGGCAGTGTGGTGCGCCCAACGACCCGCCTGCCGCCTCGGCAGTGTGGTGAGCGCAACGACCCGCCTGCCGCCCCAGCAGTGTGGTGCGCGCGACGACCCGCCTGCCGCCCCAGCAGTGTGGTGCGCGCGACGACCCGCCTGCCGCCCCAGCAGTTTGGTGCGCGCGACGACCCGCTTGCCGCCCAAGCAGTGTGGTGCGCGCGACGACCCGCCTGCCGCCCCAGCAGTGTGGTGCGCGCGACGACCCGCCTGCCGCCTCGGCAGTGTGGTGCGCGCGACGACCCGCCTGCCGCCCCAGCAGTGTGGTGCGCGCGACGACCCGCCTGCCGCCCCAGCAGTGTGGTGCGCCCAACGACCCGCCTGCCGCCCCGGCAGTGTGGTGCGCCCAACGACCCGCCTGCCGCCCCGGCAGTGTGGTGCGCCCAACGACCCGCCTGCCGCCCCGGCAGTGTGGTGCGCCCAACGACCCGCCTGCCGCCCCGGCAGTGTGGTGCGCCCAACGACCCGCCTGCCGACCCGGCAGTGTGGTGCGCCCAACGACCCGCCTGCCGCCTCGGCAGTGTGGTGCGCCCAACGACCCGCCTGCCGCCTCGGCAGTGTGGTGAGCGCAACGACCCGCCTGCCGCCCCAGCAGTGTGGTGCGCGCGACGACCCGCCTGCCGCCCCAGCAGTGTGGTGCGCGCGACGACCCGCCTGCCGCCCCAGCAGTGTGGTGCGCGCGACGACCCGCCTGCCGCCCCTGCAGTGTGGTGCGCGCGACAACCCGCTTGCCGCCCAAGCAGTGTGGTGCGCGCGACGACCCGCCTGCCGCCCCAGCAGTGTGGTGCGCGCGACGACCCGCCTGCCGCCCCAGCAGTGTGGTGCGCGCGACGACCCGCCTGCCGCCCCAGCAGTGTGGTGCGCGCGACGACCCGCCTGCCGCCCCAGCAGTGTGGTGCGCGCGACGACCCGCCTGCCGCCCCAGCAGTGTGATGCGCGCGACGACCCGTCTGCCGCCCCAGCAGTGTGGTGCGCGCGACGACCCGCCTGCCGCCCCAGCAGTGTGGTGCGCGCGACGACCCGCCTGCCGCCCCAGCAGTGTGGTGCGCGCGACGACCCGCCTGCCGCCCCAGCAGTGTGGTGCGCGCGACGACCCGCCTGCCGCCCCAGCAGTGTGGTGCGCGCGACGACTCGCCTGCCGCCCCAGCAGTGTGGTGCGCGCGACGACCCGCCTGCCACCCCGGCAGTGTGGTGCGCGCGACGACCCGCCTGCCACCCCGGCAGTGTGGTGCGCGCGACGACCCGCCTGCCACCCCGGCAGTGTGGTGCGCGCGACGACCCGCCTGCCGCCCCAGCAGTGTGGTGCGCGCGACGACCCGCCTGCCGCCCCAGCAGTGTGGTGCGCGCGACGACCCGCCTGCCACCCCGGCAGTGTGGTGCGAGCGACGACCCGCCTGCCACCCCGGCAGTGTGGTGCGCGCAACGACCCGCCTGCCGCCCCAGCAGTGTGGTGCGCGCGACGACCCGCCTGCCGCCCCGGCAGTGTGGTGCGCGCGACGACCCGCCTGCCGCCCTAGCAGTGTGGTGCGCGCGACGACCCGCTTGCCGCCCAAGCAGTTTGGTGCGCGCGACGACCCGCCTGCCGCCCCAGCAGTGTGGTGCGCGCGACGACCCGCATGCCGCCCCAGCAGTGTGGTGCGCGCGACGACCCGCCTGCCGCCCCAGCAGTGTGGTGCGCGCGACGACCCGCCTGCCGCCCCAGCAGTGTGGTGCGCGCGACGACCCGCCTGCCGCCCCAGCAGTGTGGTGCGCGCGACGACCCGCCTGCCGCCCCAGCAGTGTGGTGCGCGCGACGACCCGCCTGCCGCCGCAGCAGTGTGGTGCGCGCGACGACCCGCCTGCTGCCCCAGCAGTGTGGTGCGCGCGACAACCCGCTTGCCGCCCAAGCAGTGTGGTGCGCGCGACGACCCGCCTGCCGCCCCAGCAGTGTGGTGCGCGCGACGACCCGCCTGCCGCCCCAGCAGTGTGGTGCGCGCGACGACCCGCCTGCCGCCCCAGCAGTGTGGTGCGCGCGACGACCCGCCTGCCGCCCCAGCAGTGTGGTGCGAGCGACGACCCGCCTGCCGCCCCAGCAGTGTGGTGCGCGCGACGACCCGCCTGCCGCCCCAGCAGTGTGGTGCGCGCGACGACCCGCCTGCCGCCCCAGCAGTGTGGTGCGCGCGACGACCCGCCTGCCGCACCAGCAGTGTGGTGCGCGCGACAACCCGCTTGCCGCCCAAGCAGTGTGGTGCGCGCGACGACCCGCCTGCCGCCTCGGCAGTGTGGTGCGCCCAACGACCCGCCTGCCGCCTCGGCAGTGTGGTGAGCGCAACGACCCGCCTGCCGCCCAAGCAGTGTGGTGCGCGCGACGACCCGCCTGCCGACCCGGCAGTGTGGTGCGTCCAACGACCCGCCTGCCGCCTCGGCAGTGTGGTGCGCCCAACGACCCGCCTGCCGCCTCGGCAGTGTGGTGAGCGCAACGACCCGCCTGCCGCCCAAGCAGTGTGGTGCGCGCGACGACCCGCCTGCCGACCCGGCAGTGTGGTGCGTCCAACGACCCGCCTGCCGCCTCGGCAGTGTGGTGCGCCCAACGACCCGCCTGCCGCCTCGGCAGTGTGGTGAGCGCAATGACCCGCCTGCCGCCCAAGCAGTGTGGTGCGCGCGACGACCCGCCTGCCGACCCGGCAGTGTGGTGCGTCCAACGACCCGCCTGCCGCCTCGGCAGTGTGGTGCGCCCAACGACCCGCCTGCCGCCTCGGCAGTGTGGTGAGCACAACGACCCGCCTGCCGACCCAGCAGTGTGGTGCGCGCGACGACCCGCCTGCCGCCCCGGCAGTGTGGTGCGCGCGACGACCCGCCTGCCGCCCTAGCAGTGTGGTGCGCGCGACGACCCGCTTGCCGCCCAAGCAGTGTGGTGCGCGCGACGACCCGCCTGCCGCCCCAGCAGTGTGGTGCGCGCGACGACCCGCATGCCGCCCCAGCAGTGTGGTGCGCGCGACGACCCGCCTGCCGCCCCAGCAGTGTGGTGCGCGCGACGACCCGCCTGCCGCCCCAGCAGTGTGGTGCGCGCGACGACCCGCCTGCCGCCCCAGCAGTGTGGTGCGCGCGACGACCCGCCTGCCGCCCCAGCAGTGTGGTGCGCGCGACGACCCGCCTGCCGCCCCAGCAGTGTGGTGCGCGCGACGACCCGCCTGCCGCCCCAGCAGTGTGGTGCGCGCGACGACCCGCCTGCTGCCCCAGCAGTGTGGTGCGCGCGACAACCCGCTTGCCGCCCAAGCAGTGTGGTGCGCGCGACGACCCGCCTGCCGCCCCAGCAGTGTGGTGCGCGCGACGACCCGCCTGCCGCCCCAGCAGTGTGGTGCGCGCGACGACCCGCCTGCCGCCCCAGCAGTGTGGTGCGCGCGACGACCCGCCTGCCGCCCCAGCAATGTGGTGCGCGCGACGACCCGCCTGCCGCCCCAGCAGTGTGGTGCGCGCGACGACCCGCCTGCCGCCCCAGCAGTGTGGTGCGCGCGACGACCCGCCTGCCGCCCCAGCAGTGTGGTGCGCGCGACGACCCGCCTGCCGCCCCAGCAGTGTGGTGCGCGCGACAACCCGCTTGCCGCCCAAGCAGTGTGGTGCGCGCGACGACCCGCCTGCCGCCTCGGCAGTGTGGTGCGCCCAACGACCCGCCTGCCGCCTCGGCAGTGTGGTGAGCGCAACGACCCGCCTGCCGCCCAAGCAGTGTGGTGCGCGCGACGACCCGCCTGCCGACCCGGCAGTGTGGTGCGTCCAACGACCCGCCTGCCGCCTCGGCAGTGTGGTGCGCCCAACGACCCGCCTGCCGCCTCGGCAGTGTGGTGAGCGCAACGACCCGCCTGCCGCCCAAGCAGTGTGGTGCGCGCGACGACCCGCCTGCCGACCCTGCAGTGTGGTGCGTCCAACGACCCGCCTGCCGCCTCGGCAGTGTGGTGCGCCCAACGACCCGCCTGCCGCCTCGGCAGTGTGGTGAGCGCAATGACCCGCCTGCCGCCCAAGCAGTGTGGTGCGCGCGACGACCCGCCTGCCGACCCGGCAGTGTGGTGCGTCCAACGACCCGCCTGCCGCCTCGGCAGTGTGGTGCGCCCAACGACCCGCCTGCCGCCTCGGCAGTGTGGTGAGCACAACGACCCGCCTGCCGCCCCAGCAGTGTGGTGCGCGCGACGACCCGCCTGCCGCCCCAGCAGTGTGGTGCGCGCGACGACCCGCCTGCCGCCCCAGCAGTGTGGTGCGCGCGACGACCCGCTTGCCGCCCAAGCAGTGTGGTGCGCGCGACGACCCGCCTGCCGCCCCAGCAGTGTGGTGCGCGCGACGACCCGCCTGCCGCCTCGGCAGTGTGGTGCGCGCGACCACCCGCCTGCCGCCCCAGCAGTGTTGTGCGCGCGACGACCCGCCTGCCGCCCCAGCAGTGTGGTGCGCCCAACGACCCGCCTGCCGCCCCGGCAGTGTGGTGCGCCCAACGACCCGCCTGCCGCCCCGGCAGTGTGTTGCGCCCAACGACCCGCCTGCCGCCCCGGCAGTGTGGTGCGCCCAACGACCCGCCTGCCGACCCGGCAGTGTGGTGCGCCCAACGACCCGCCTGCCGACCCGGCAGTGTGGTGCGCCCAACGACCCGCCTGCCACCTCGGCAGTGTGGTGCGCCCAACGACCCGCCTGCCGCCTCGGCAGTGTGGTGAGCGCAACGACCCGCCTGCCGCCCCAGCAGTGTGGTGCGCGCGACGACCCGCCTGCCGCCCCAGCAGTGTGGTGCGCGCGACGACCCGCCTGCCGCCCCAGCAGTGTGGTGCGCGCGACGACCCGCCTGCCGCCCCAGCAGTGTGGTGCGCGCGACAACCCGCTTGCCGCCCAAGCAGTGTGGTGCGCGCGATGACCCGCCTGCCGCCCCAGCAGTGTGGTGCGCGCGACGACCCGCCTGCCGCCCCAGCAGTGTGGTGCGCGCGACGACCCGCCTGCCGCCCCAGCAGTGTGGTGCGCGCGACGACCCGCCTGCCGCCCCAGCAGTGTGGTGCGCGCGACGACCCGCCTGC
Organism: Gryllus longicercus; assembly: GCA_038098605.1. Lineage (NCBI taxonomy): Eukaryota > Metazoa > Arthropoda > Insecta > Orthoptera > Gryllidae > Gryllus > Gryllus longicercus. The sequence continues at coordinate 96,200 of JAZDUA010001129.1, read as the reverse complement.
CGCCCCAGCAGTGTGGTGCGCGCGACGACCCGCCTGCCGCCCCAGCAGTGTGGTGCGCGCGACGACCCGTCTGCCGCCCCAGCAGTGTGGTGCGCGCGACGACCCGCCTGCCGCCCCAGCAGTGTGGTGCGCGCGACGACCCGCCTGCCGCCCCAGCAGTGTGGTGCGCGCGACGACCCGCCTGCCGCCCCAGCAGTGTGGTGCGCGCGACGACCCGCCTGCCGCCCCAGCAGTGTGGTGCGCGCGACGACCCGCCTGCCGCCCCAGCAGTGTGGTGCGCGCGACGACCCGCCTGCCACCCCGGCAGTGTGGTGCGCGCGACGACCCGCCTGCCACCCCGGCAGTGTGGTGCGCGCGACGACCCGCCTGCCGCCCCAGCAGTGTGGTGCGCGCGACGACCCGCCTGCCGCCCCAGCAGTGTGGTGCGCGCGACGACCCGCCTGCCACCCCGGCAGTGTGGTGCGCGCGACGACCCGCCTGCCACCCCGGCAGTGTTGTGCGCGCAACGACCCGCCTGCCGCCCCAGCAGTGTGGTGCGCGCGACGACCCGCCTGCCGCCCCGGCAGTGTGGTGCGCGCGACGACCCGCCTGCCACCCCGGCAGTGTGGTGCGCGCGACGACCCGCCTGCCGCCCCGGCAGTGTGGTGCGCGCAACGACCCGCCTGCGCCGCCGCCGCCTCGCGAACGCGCGAGACGACACAACCGCCCCGTTACTCATCCGAAAACATTTTAGAATGGAATCTGCCACTTCGTAATTCCACCAAAGAGGTAGAGGTAGAGGTTGGCGTGGAAGCGGGCTCCAGAAAAGAGATCGTTAAGTTGTTGGTTACGCAAGTGGTGGGATGCGATAGTCAACGAGTGGGCGGCGAAGGGTGTGCCGGGGAGAGAGGTCTGTGGAAGAGGAAGAAGTTGTTGTCGTGGCGGAAGAAGTGCGATACGTGGGGGAAGCCGTGGCAAGGGAGACATGCGCGTACTTAGCTACCAATGAAAACGGCAGTCATAGATAGAACTGTGGAGAATGCAATAGTGATGCCATTAAAGACCCAATAGAGATAAAGAATCGATAGAGTCATCGACATAATCACCGAAAAAGACCTTGATAGAGAATCAGCCGATGACCTGACAGAGGCGTGAGGTCAATGAAAGAGAGAAGTAAGCGATGGACTGTCTGCAGTAGGAATGAGGGGGTCGGTCAGGAGAGCAGTAGTGGAGACGGCAACAAAGGGTTCAGCGATGTTGGCAACGAGGGCAGAGGGCAACTGTGGAGACACCGGTGAGGAGAGGAGGGTAGGAGGGAGACAACGGGGGCGCCCTAGAAGTGGCAGGAAAAGGTGGAGGGGATGATGCCCATGGGAGCGGTGGCGACAGAAGAGTTGGCAGACGCGGGCGGCGCCGAAGATAAGGAGAAGCAGTGGTGGCGGAGGTGGGGACGGAGGGAGACACTGGAGTGGCACGAAGAGTGAAAGCCGCAGGTAAAGGAATAGGCAAGAGGCACGACGCTTCGAGAATACGACCGAGGGTGACGACAGGGGAGAGAGGACTGTGGCAGATTGGGGTGGGGGATGGTGAGGGAGGGTGGGGGAAGGTAAAGAAAAGCGAGAGTGCAAGAGCGGGTTAGGAGAATGAGAGGACGAAGAGGTGGGGAGGGTAAGGTGAACGAGGGAAGGTGACGAGGACGAGAGAGAGGTGGAGGAGGACGAGAGAGAGGGGGGAGGAGGACGAGAGAGGGAGAGGGGGGGAGGACGAGAGAGAGGGGGTAGGAGGACGAGAGAGAGGGGGGAGGAGGACGAGAGAGAGGGGGGAGGAGGACGAGAGAGAGGGGGGAGGAGGACGAGAGAGAGGGGGGAGGAGGACGAGAGAGAGGGGGGAGGAGGACGAGAGAGAGGGGGGAGGAGGACGAGAGAGGGGGGAGGAGGACGAGAGAGAGGGGGAGGAGGACGAGAGAGAGGGGGGAGGAGGACGAGAGAGAGGGGGGAGGAGGACGAGAGAGAGGGGGGAGGAGGACGAGAGAGAGGGGGGAGGAGGACGAGAGAGAGGGGGGAGGAGGACGAGAGAGAGGGGGGAGGAGGACGAGAGAGAGGGGGGAGGAGGACGAGAGAGAGGGGGGAGGAGGACGAGAGAGGGGGGAGGAGGACGAGAGAGAGGGGGAGGAGGACGAGAGAGATGGGGGAGGAGGACGAGGGGGAAGGGGGAGGAGAACGAGAGAGAGGGGGGAGGAGGACGAGAGAGGGCAATGAGTGGCAATGGCGGCGAGGGCGGCGTGGTAGCAGGGAGGAATGGTGGGAGTGCCGGCGGAGCGATGAAGTTGCTGGCGGCGCGGCAGCGTGAAGGCGTAGCTGGCAACGGCGAGGCAACGGGGGTGGTGGGTTCGTGGCGACGGGAACGGCGGGTAGAGCATGCGAGGCACGGGCCGAGGGGGCGAGGGATGGGCGGAGCGGGGCCAGGCAATGGCGGAGCTGCAATGGAGGTCGTCGGGGCTACACCGCGGCGCCCACGGTCTCTCAGATACAAGTGGTGCAATTTCAAATCCCTTGCTCTTGATAAATGTCTATTTCCACAAAGCGGCGCTCCGCCGGCTTAAATGGACAAGACTGAAAAGAATTTCCTCGTCCTGCCACCCGCGAGCCCTGCCTTGGGCGGTGCTTTAATTACGTATTTCAAAAGACGACGAGATTGCGCTGGACAAGAATCGCCTCATACATCCCCTCATTAACCACTGCAATAATACAGCGGGATGAGGAGGCGTGCGCAGGAGATGACGAGAGCAAATGGGAGATGGAGCGGGTGCGATACTTCATTCTGTTGTTGGGGTAGTGAGGGAAGCAGCGTAATGTCGGCTCGTTTCTCGGATAATTTACTCATACCGCGAGCGGAAAATAACGGGCCGATGTTCTGAAGCGCTGCGGTATCTTTTTCTGCCTACATCGTATTTTTACTTTTTACTTTTGTAATTCTTTATATGTATTGCTGCTTAGTCGTTGCTTTTTCTTCATCAATTTACAAATAAAGTACTTTTAACTTCTAAGTCACTTAACGTGTTTTGAGTATGTAGTTTTTGCTGTTTGAGCTATAACTATCTTCCTCGAAGAATTACGTCTGTCTTTTAATAACAACACTGATTGACTGATTGGTAATTCATAGCGCATCAACAGCTATCGCTAGTCCCGTAAGTGAGGTGTATTTTTCCCTCGAGAGATGGCGGTGATCTTCCCCCGTTGGACCTTCATGGCAGCTAGCGAGGTTTCCCCAACCACATATCTCCCACTAGCGGGGCACCGTCCCAGACGGGACAAGCTTTAAGATTCGGTCTGGTCTTCCGGCATGTGGTGTAGTGCATGTTACTGTGTGTGTAAGTAAGAGATGAGCAAAGGACAAGGAAAAGGAAGAAAATATCGCGCGCGGTCCGTGGCTCTTTTGTTAGTGCACTGCTCCAGCCTTCGCCTGATGTTCATCGAATACGCCACGGAGAACTATCGATCACAGCAGGTGCTATAATTTTCCTCTAGACAGCGACTGAACACAATCTATGTCACTGACGTCGGGACTCGAACCTAGAACCTCACGCCCATTGACATAGTGACATGAATTGATTCCCTGAGCCACCTCTCCCAGTTTATAACAATACTGACTAGTGGCGCATCCGAGGGGAGAAGGCAGACTTAAGGGACGTCAGCCGCTCCTTAGCCCATGATACGTATTCTAAAATATAGCTTTTACTAATTTCCTATACTAACGAAAGCCAAGCAACGTTCCAATTGCCTACGTTATAAAAATTAACTATATAAAAGACAAATATAAATACATTTTTATGATTTACTAGTTGATCGCTGTGTGTTTATGGACCTGGAATACTTTATTGCCCGCACTAGTACTAATACAGCATAATTCAACATTTAAATGAATGCGTGTTATTAAAGTTATGATGAAAGCAAATACAATAAATAAATGGTACAATGCTCAAATATGTATATTAACTTGTTTTAAGCCTTATATTGCTAAATTAATATGAAAATTACAATTTTGATATGATCTTGTGAATTTATAATTGCCACCAGTATTTCACTGCCCCGAGTTATCGTTTGCTTCTTGAGTAGCAGCACTACTCATTGTAAAAATATGTATAAGTAACATTGATTAACATCCTCAAAATGGTACTTTTTGATATTATGAAATATTCAAAATAACTTTTAGCAATATAGACAAATTACCCAAAAGTGCCTTTTCATCAGCGGAATTCACACTGTTATTTTCCGTATAACTCGGAAATACATTAGAACGACTGCTTGATTTCTGGCGGAACGCGACGGTACGGCGTTCCGGTACCTCTGAGTTATTACACAACAAATATATAATTACTTCTATAAATATAATAATAAGTAATTTGGGGCACGTTCCGGAATCCAAAATTTTATAAATCAAACGCAGGCTATATAAACTTTCATGTATTTCTCGAGCGTCTACTGAAAACCGCTGTCTGTAGCTTTGTTATCGTTTTCAAGAATTTCTGTAAAAACTTCACAATATTATTTCCTTTTATTCGAAGACATCAGTTCTAAATGCACACGCTGTTTTGTTTATCTGATGTCATATTGACAAATGATTCCAATGCGTCTTTTCAGTTAGACGCGAGAAAAATATTATAAAGTGGTTGGAATTTTCGATTGAATCAGCAACCTAGTTTTGTATGCACCACGGGCGTTACTAAGTTTTTTTGCCCCTCAGTCGCCGTCGGCGCCAAAAAACTCTAGATACGGGAATAACAATTACAATCTGCGTAATGAAAAAAAATTATAAGAAAATATCATGACGGCTAGACTTTATTTGTAGAGCGTCCCCCTCGCCTTCCCAAGAGAGAAACTGTGGACGGCTTTTGATTCTGACAATTTAGTAAACTTTCCTATCAATTTAATAAATGTTTATTCATTACCTCTTTTAGCTTAAAAACGTTTATAATTTGACAATAATCGTTTATTTTAATTTACTTCAAGTCGTAATAACAGAAAAATAATCAAATATCGTAAGTTTATATGACGCGGTTCATTACGTCTTCATTAATAACGCTCGCTATATTATGTTTTTTTTTCTTCCGTATATTAGTCGAACATCTTTCTCCCATTCCCCTCACACACATTTCTTCTCCCGCTACCCCTCCATCGCTCTTCTTGCCCAACACTTGCACCCTTCACTCCGCGTTTGTGGATTTTAAAAATGTTTCAAGCCCAATTTGCGCCTCCCCTCGCCCTGCGCCATTCGCTGGAAGAGAGCATCGTAAATCTCTTTGATCTCTGAGAGGGTTCATTATTCCAAGAATTTGAAATTTTACTATACCCGGAGGCACCGGCGACGCAACGGGTTGTGTATACCCTTTGAAGCGAAGAAACATGACGAAGGAACAATCTTTTCCGAGGGGTTGAGAAATGACGCATTTCTACGGATTTTACATGTTGGTACCTATACATTTAAGTGTTATTTTTTATTCGTGTAACAACTCAACTTACATTCCGTGATGGTAGCAGATATCTTGTGGTAATCCATAATGGGAGAAGGAAATCCTCGTCCACAAATGTGTAATAATTTTATTAATTATTACCCAGAGTTAACTTTCGGAAAACACTTTCCCATCCTCAGTGGGTTTTGCCCAAGGCACGTGGATCACTTACAAATGTTCACAACATGTTCGGAAAAGATACAAAAACTTAAAAAAACATGCTGGGTACTGGTAGGTAGCAGCCATCTTTTGGAATGGAGAGCTTCTCTCCTTACCAAACCATGGCTGCGACCTAGCAGTTGTATATGTACGGTACATTTTTTTTCAGATAATCCGAACATTTTACAATCCCAACAGACCACACTCACAATTACGTCGGAATACCGGGGTTCTACTGTATATGTATTACGGTTTTAGGGACAGATTAATACAACGTTTACCAGCTGGCGGTGTTTTAACACCTAAGTCATTTTTTTTATTTATTAACCCGAGTCTGGAGGTAAAGGAGACTTGTAACGAGCAAGGCGTGTTAGCCTGCCTCAGATTTCTTTCCTCACATATCTACATATCTAAAGAAACTATCACGATTTTTTAAAGAAAGCTACACTTGCATTTTTGCCCCTGTCGGGAATCGAAATCAGAACTGCCTTACAGGAAACTAGCACTTAGCTTAGAGTGGCTTTGGACTATTAATAAATAAATAAATTTTCGAAAATCAACACTTGACAAAATCTTTCGATAATTTGAAAACACAATAAGTCTTAATTCACTTATTACAAAAAAACACCCAAATGCGATGTGCTATTCATATTTAAGCCTTAAGAATTTGCGCAGACTAAAGTCCGCATCCTTAGCTTTATGAATACCACGTTTCCAGGAAAGCCATGTCGTTTGCGCGCGCTTTTGAGCCTTTGTGAATGTTTCCAAGGAGGTATTCTGATGCCTCATGGAAACTCAAAATAAAATTTCCCGCGCCACATTTCCTGGAATACGACATCCTTTGGTATCGGGGTGCTCTCGATGCCTGGCGCGCCACTTGTCATTTTATTCTTTGTTGTGAAGTATTTTTAATCACAAATTGTGAAAAATTTGTTTCCTTTAGTTTTATATAGTTTTATAGATTACCACTATAACCAATTAATTTTAATTTCCCTAAATATGAAATTTCTACATAAAACTCAAAATTACTTTAAAATATCTTATTTGGCGATAAAATAAAATAAATTTCAAAATTACTATTTATATCGGCTATTTAACTTTTTAGCATTTATTATTTGATCTTTTATAATAGACTTGTTAGAGCAATTAACCATATAGAGACATGAAAGTTATATTAATTAGATTGCTTTCCCTAGCAAAATAAGGTAAAAAACTATTATGAAATCATTTTTATCAAAATTAGGTATCAATATTTTATAAGTAATCCTTCATTCCAGATGGATCGTTATTTTTACACATTTTATATTTTGCAGGATTTGAAATTAAAATTTTGATTTTGGGCAGTTTCAAGACACTCCGAGCAGCTATTTACCTCAAAATTTCCCACGGGGCTGCCGAAGGGTTAAATTAAGTTGCAGATCATTTTCACGAAATACACTCCTGAACATTATCTCTCATCGTAAGATTGAGAATAAACGTAATATTTTGAAATATCGATTTTTTCTAAACCATCAATTTTTTATTACAGATTTGTTTGAAAATTACCATATCACTTCTTTAATTTCAGTACTTGGTTAATGATGTACGCTTTATATGGATTTATAATAGTTTTTTGAAGAATCATCTTTAACGTATTTCCTGCATCACCGCGATTTTATCGCAATGTTTAAACAACGCCAGCAAGATAGATCCTTTTTTTTAATTTGTATTGTATAATGTATACCAAGGCCGACACTTTTCTATACTCAGCCATGCGCATACAGTGTAAGGATATAGCGCTATTGGAAGAACATCTACAGCTACAATCAGTGGTTTCCTCGGCGCGCAGTTCGAGAGACCCATTGGAAGAGCTCATCGCAATTGCTTTTGCACGTATGCACTGGAATGCGGCACGGAGCGCACGGCCGGGCAATCCCACGCTTCGGAACTCGAGAGCTACGAAGGCAGAGGGATTAAATATCCTATGCTGCGACTTGCGTTACAGAAATCAATAAGTAAAATGAAGTAATTATATAGATTTATTATGAATTACATATGCCATTGTACACAATTATTTTACGAAAACTAATTTTTAAGATAAAAATGAAATAAAAATAAAGCCCGATAGGGGAGGAACCCCCTGAAGATACGACCGAGCTCCTTGCTCCCGTGGCAGAGGAATGAAGGACTGGGGGGCTGAACGGGCGGGTTGCGAGCGCCAACATGGAATTTCTGGGAACACAATGGACCAAATCTTCAATACACGAGCTCTTATTTTCCGAGAGCGCGGTGTGTCTAAACAACTAAAACAAATAGCAGAGAACCTAAAGTCGATTTCTTCCTTACACTTGGCACTTGCAATGACAACAATACCAAATAGTCCAAAATTCCGGATGTTTGCTCCTTCAGGGTCTCTAAAACCGTTTCGTGATCCACTGCCTAATGGATGGAGCTTTGAGAAACCATTACTGCTGATAAAATAACATATTTTAAATAGGAAAAACAATATTTAATTCGGTTTAAAAAGTTGCGTTCAGCTATTCATATAAATAATCGTTAATTTGGGAGTGCGATTTCGTTTCGTCATTTTTGTTGGTTTACCCATACTAATGAATAAAAATTTATTAATCTCCCAGTAACGCGACAAAATTCCCGGCAATTACGCCATAAACTTGATACAAACATTTACTTAAAGTGATCACATCTAATTTTTATAAGAAAACTGCAAATGACTTAAATTTCCACCACTGTAGTTAGTGTCGACATCAGTACTGGATACTTGAGAGGCTACAGAGGTAGTGTTTATTAGACTTGTTTTCTAATAAAGAATGTTTCACTGATGAGTTTCAAATTGAATTTATTTGTTGACATATAATAATGTATAATATATTCAATTGAGATACTGAACAACTTAAGTTACATAGAAAATCAACGGAATCATTGGTGGATATCGTGTTCTATGGAAAGGGCTGACCCCCATTTGATCCTCTTCTTGGGAGCTCAACTGAACGGCAATAACTGCAGAAATAGAAAACTAATATTTGTTGGATTGATTATTTACTTTCTTAAATTGAATTACATCAACTACTGGGTTATTTACGTTTTAAATAAAAATTTCAATGACACCAAAATTTCAGGTTCGTGAAAACCTAAGAGTGAAATAAAAAAAATTATAACAACTAATTAATACAAGTAAAATTAGGAACACAGATTCAATATGCGCTGTCATTTTAAGCCAATATATTCCAAGAATTTTCAAACCGAATCCACAGAGCAACAGCGTGTAAATTCGCTAACAAACATTTCAATTCTAATTTCCATTCCACCAAATGAAACATCAGAATTAACTCATTCACACGTATCTGGGTGTCATTCGACAAGTCGAATTTAGCCAGTGGCGGAACGAGGGTTCGCGTGTTTTCGGACGCAAAAATATTAACGTGGCTGCGCAAATGCAAGATAACAAAGACACCCCGCCCTCCCCCCAGGAAGGTTCACTATCGCGCCGTCGCTTATCTCCCTCGTGCGAACGAATGGCACGAGCCGCGGCCAGCCGACAACGCCGTTACAGAGCCGCTGGCGTAGCTGAGCAAAACACAGTTATCTGCAGCGTCCTTCGCACCTCTAAGGTTAGAATTGGTCACATATCGGGACTCTGGGTTACAGAAAATAAACTTGAGCCACAAATTTGATTAATTTAAATATTTGAAAATTTGACTTGTTAAATTATTTTACTTTTACGAATAGTTAAGACTACGAACGTACGGGAAAGAAGTATTTGTGAAGGTTTTCTTGAGTTCCCGAATTCCCAACTTCCAACTATGTAAGATGTCAAGTGGTCTTTGAATAAAGACAACAAGGGACTAGAAAAAATGATAGCAATACAAATTTGTTCCTTTATAGATTTGTTGTAACAAAGATTTGTTCCCTTAAAGATTCGCCAAACGAGGTAGGCTGGTGCTCTTATCGTGCCTCGCGAGAACATAATAGTGTCATTACGCAAAAACATTTAGAAGGATTATTTAATTAATATATTTTATTATTACGTTATTATTAATATAATTTTTATTTGATAAAAAAATTGTTCTTTTTCGATATTTGAGGTGTTATTTCGAATTTACTGCCTATTATTACGTATAAATTATGAAAACCAGGTTGTGTTTCTCAGTTCCAACTTACGCGGTTCTCAACTCTACCGCCTATGTTAGTGATATTCCTACTGTAAGTAATAAGCATAATAAGAATTTAAACTTTCGCTGAAAATTTTGAGAAAAACATTACTTTTGCTTAATAGTAATGAATATTAATGTAAAAATCCATTACTTATAATTTTAACACATTTCCGCGCATTTAAAATTAAAAAGATGTCAACTGGATTGCCACACATTTAGCAGATGTTACAAGGGAAGTGCTTTATCTGTCAATAGTTTTTGGGCTAGAATTGGTAGCAAATTACAAGGCAAATGATAAACAATTTCGCGTTTTTTTAAATGCATCGTAATTTCTGAAGCTGAATCAATTGCATAGCAATTTTTGTACCTGAATTTGCAAAATAATTCGTCAAAATTTAAATTCAGTACATTTACGTAAAAATATATTTTGTGTTCATTTGTAAATTGAACCTTCTTTTGTCACTGTGTTTTTGGTGTAACTGATAGGTTACAAAATCCACAATATTCATTTCCCTCTGCTATTTAAATAAAGGTGACACAAATCGTCAAAGTAAAAGTAGGTTTTCACGTATTCTAGAACCAACCAAAATGATTTTCACATATTCGAACATAGCTTTTAGATAATTCTCAATATAATTTTAGTATTTTTTTCTAATTTCTTATTGATTATTACTATTACGCCACATCCACATAATGAAGACGCTCATTCGGCCTCGATGTTCTCCTCGGAGTCTCCCTTAAACGCTGCGAGAACGCCGCGAGAAAACCATTTCGCAGAGTGGAGCTTAACTCTTACCCACTTAGAGTAATATCTAACCGGCTCATTGTTCGCGACAAATCGCGTGCGCGATTGCTCGGAAACATCCGCCAGTTTTTACCGAAGTCCCCTGAAAACTTTCGCTCCTCCTTGCGTTTCCCTCCCGCGGGGGGCAGCGGGCGCGCTTTATACGCCGACTTCTATTTTATTCCCCTCGCCTACTCCTCCTCCTTCTCCTCCTCGCATTATTACCAACCTTCCTCCACCCCTCCCCCTCGAAAACACAGTTTTCTCATGCGACGCTTTGCAATTAAGAAATTTCCGGTAATTGCTGCGGAGATGACGTCATAACTTCATCAACCGGAAGCCCACTATCCTTCCTCACCTCGGACGCGTGGGCGGAAAAAGGAAACAATTACACAAACGCGCCGCCATTTTCGCCCGAGGAAGGACGGGGGGGCAAGGGTGGCACGTTTTTGTTTCAGAGTAACACAAACCGTTTGCCTCCCATTAAGAATATTGAGTTAACACGCCCCCCATTACGTAAAAGGGCTTACCCTGTGTGGTCTCTTTCTTTTCCGCTTTCCCTCTCTCCCTCCCCCCCTCTCTCTCTCTCTCTCTCGTTGTGTTTCTAAGTTCCCTGCCTAAAGAATCGCTACCCTTCCCTCACACCAGGCCTGAAAATTATATCAGATAAGCTCGTTTCAGCTGGAGAGAAAGAGTTTAGTATACATGATCCCCTAGAATTTCGTGTATTCCGGTCATTAGATTTTGTATTCATTCATAACTTGATGATCTGCAGTAGCAAAAATGTTGCAGAACAAAACCTCACAAATAGTTTTATTCCAACAAGTAACACGCTCACAGCTCAAGTAAACAAATACTTTTATATAACAAATATCAAGGATGTGTCTACAATGAATGGAAAAATGTGTATCGATTAAATTCCAGTTCCATAATTTCCGGGAATCGAACGCGGATATCCTTGTTGGAGCCGAGTTGCTCTGACCACTGAGCTACCGAGATGGCCAATGCGTTGAACGTTTCCATATTCATGCAGTGTTGCCCTTGATTTGATACGCAAAGGCAGGGTTGTGAAAACTGAATATAGTTTGTCGATTTACTCTATGTGACGACGTTCTTGTTCCTCAAGCGCATACTTTCTTACAGTTTATCATACACCATCGTATTAAAATATTTGATCAAGAAGAAGGGTCGTGCACTAGCTCTTGGTCAGTGTGCGCACTATCCTGCTCGCCTCCCGCTACGCGGTCCCGGGTTCGATTCTCGGTAGTGTGCGTTTTCCTTGCAATGTCCCAGTGTATGTTGCTGGGTGAAAATGACAAAATTTCCTTCTCAGGTTGAGTATACCGGAATACGGCGTGGGGATGTCTACGTGCTAACCACACGCACCCCCTTACCCATGGCCGCGAGGCAGGGACATCGCCGGTAGGCCTGAGCCCGTTCACGGGTTGTTGTGCCAAGTACACACATGCATATATGATCAAGAAGAAACATTTTTTCTAGATATGTACTGCATGCTCTTTAATAACGTCCAACAATTAACAATTCAAAATTTGAGTAAATAAATAATTATTTCCTATCGTCAAGATATTTGTCCGTGTCTTTAGTTCCCTTCGCAGATCCACTTCGTTATTCATCGCGTCGTACCATCACACCGTCACTCAACTGTTGCGCCGTTCGGGGCCGACGTGGCGTCTCCGCCAGCAGCCAATCGCCTGTCAGCGCCGCCCCCGCATTTGTGCGGCCGCACGCGCGCAGTCTTGCCCTTCGCCGCCATTCGGCGGCGGGGCGCTGTTGCAGGAAGAACGGAGGGATAATTGCCTCAAATGTTGCGTGCAAAATATGCCCAAATCAGCCGGTATTATGGAGTGAAAATACACGATTTTCGAACAAAATTTTACATTCTTCATTTGAATGGGTGAAAACCAGAACAGTATAACTGACATTTTATTAATTATGAGAAAAACATGCTTATTTCAGACAGGCAATGTATTTTCGTGGTTTTAATGAACAATTGAAATGCCGTGGTTTTAATGGTGAAACAAAGCATCACGACTTTACAGTGATATTGCCATAAATAAATAGAGTTCTCAGAAGTTATACAAATGTCATTTAGTGTAGCATTCTGGTATTCTACCATTCATTTTGTCGTAATACAGATTCGTGTGCATTTGATGTGTTAAGAGACAGTGAGCTAGTGACGGAGTATTGAATCCCGACTAGGTGTTTTCTGATTTAGAGCAGTAGTCCAGTAAGTAAAGTGAATCTTATTTCCTGGAAGGTGTCTGTGGTCCTGATCTACCGCTGGTGAGATCAAGTACCAACCTAAGGCTAATTATCAGTTTTTTACCTAGGTATTGATTATTTAATGTATACTATCGCATTCTGCCCTTCTCTACTCTCTTCCGAAGACAAATTCGGGCGATCTCGGATGCCTTGGCCCCACCCTTGAAGCGGAGGTCGCGCAGCTGCGGTCTGCTTCAGACCTCGGGCAATCGTGTACTACAATGATGCCAAGTGATGATTGGTTAGTGCTCACGGGCGCGTCAAGTGCTAAGGTCATTAGTCCCGAATGTTGAGTGTGTGTTTTCATCGCGGGAGGTGGCGTTACCCCCACTGAATGGGGAGATACAGCCCCTGCCTACACGTCGACCAGCGGGTTTTTCCTCAACCAGGTATCTCCCATCAGTGAGGTGCTACCTCACCCATGATATGTTTTATGCTCCCGACCTGTGGGGTAGTGTAATGCATGTAAGTAAGTGTGTGTATGTAAGCGGTGAGGATAGGGCAATGAAAGGGAAAGAAAATCGTGCGCGGTCCATGGCCCTATTATTAGGGAACGGCTCCTGCTTTTGACTGATGTTGATAGGAGAAACCACGTAAAACGACCGATCAGAGCAGCCGACCGCTGGACTTTCCCTCCAGACAGCGAATGAATTCGATCTAGCTGTGTAACTAGTGCGTAGGGTATCCCGTCAGAGGCACTGCGGTGACATCAATCAATGCCCTAAGGCACCTAAGCCGGTACGCATGGCAGATGTGGACGCACAGGGGACGGGGTGAGGCGGGTGATTGTGGTAATGGAAATGATATGATGGTGACCGTTTAGCGGTGGTTGAGTAAACGGATTTCGCTGTGTATGTCACGATGCTTGTTTGATGGCGTATAGCGTAATATAGAATATAATGATGGGGACAAGTGGTGTTACGTTCTAAACATTGAACTATTAAATTATAGTAGATACGAACTATTTTAACTTATAATTTTGTTGATGTTTTGAGCATGTTTTTTTAATGTATTTCAATACATTTTCCAGGACTTAAATGCAATTGAGGTTTGAAGAGAATTATCTGCATTTTCTATACATCTGCGCGCAAATTTTGTATGAAAACTATGAAGTATCTGGCCATTTGAGAGGTGTCTATGGTTTTGTTGCATAGCAAGTAACTCTGGTAAAATCCAACAACAATCACACAGTTTCGATTTTCACTTAAATATGCATATATTGAATTGCTTTACTCCATATATTCTGACACCGCGCGTTCCAATTGCTTCCTCTTTTCAGTGCGTCGAGCGACGCAGCTGACGTCATGCGACAGCGAGACTGCAAGGAGATCTCTCGCCATTAAATGTTCGCTTTTCACGTGTTGTGTTATTGAACAGCTTCTTTTTTATTCTTAATATGTAAAGAACTCTTGTAATGAATATATCCTATTATACTGTACTATCGTATTGCAGTAATGGTGAAAAACGTTTTTGTTAAAATATTTATTTTATTGTAAAGATGTTGTGCGGCAAGCGTGCTACTTTTTCGAAAACCCATTTTGTGTTTTCTTCCGCAGTATTTTTGTTGCTGCAAGTCAGTAGCACCGTATGTTTTATTTGTGAAAGTGACGATTTCCAGGAACGGTAAATAGGGCCTATTATGACCGAACGTATTGTAATAGAGGTTTCGTTTGTCTAATCTTTATAGAAAGTGGCGTGTTTAAATTTATTAGAAATGGTTAACCTCTGTTTCATACCAGTATATGAGGAGGTGATGGATGTTAGGGATGAGCATGCAGAGTGTGGAGATGCAAGTGGTGGTTGTTGCCGTGGGTGAAAGAATGGTAAAAATGATTACGGTGGAAGTACAGTCTTCGTGTTTCCGGGGAAATTAACATCATTGGTCAAGACTCGTGTCTGTAGGACATGTTGCAGCCAGGGAGGTGGCGGTGTTCGTCGCCGCTGGAACACTTAGACAAGTTGTAAATGAGCCGTTAAGAGCAAAAGTGGTGCAAGTCAAAAAACATACTTTCCGGAAAATGAAGTGTAAACGAAAAACGCTGTAAAACTATAATACTTAGATATTAATGATCTATAGTGTTATGAAAGTATTAAGGACATATTATTTAACCTACTACAGATATTTTGGGCTGAAACATTGCTTGTTAATTAAGTAATTAACTATTTTGTTTGCTTACTTCCCTTTTTCATGCATAGTTTCTGAAAACTATGACTTGCATTCAAATAGTTGGCATGCATAATTTTAGTTGGCGATACTAATATGATAAAAAAATGGGCAAAGAGAGTTAAACTAATGCAAAACCTAAAACAACAATGTATTTATACATTATGTTTCGAAATTTTATTCAATGTAAATTATAATTAGTATCGAAAAAAAATGAAATTCGTTAACTGTTATTACAAGTTATACATTAAACCATTAGGAATAAGCATTTTGGTAAGGGGTAAATCATCAGTGCTAACTTTGGTGACAAATTAGTTGGGGCACTAGCTCCTCATGTTGATCTTGTTCTGATGTCCCACATCTTCGTCACAAGGAATACTTTTAATGTGTAAAATATAATTATAGTGAACTGAATGTATCAGTTGAATCACGTCTTTTTCCCTACACTTACAGCATACAGATAGGTTCTTCACTAAGGAACCTCATTCACTGTATTTGCAGATAATTTACTTTGGTTCCTGCATTATTCATCTTTCTGCCAATTATTTTTTCAAGGTGCAAAGTAGACTTCAAATCTGCTTGGGCTATTTCACGTACTGTTCATCTTTCGAGCAGAACGGATGGTATTATTGCATAGGGAACAAAATGAATTTTATTTTTGGCAGCTCTCTCTGTTTCCTAAATCGGAGTAATTTTTCAAAAATTAGTGACCTGATACAAGAAATTTGTGAACAATAATGTTTAAGTTATTGGATTTGACAAACTATTTGCATCCAAGTGAGAGAAATTCCAAAGTGGCGATTTTGATCTCTGCACTTATCACTAAAAGCGATTAAATATTTTTACCAGAGATACTTATTCTGTGATGGGTACAGATAATAAGCTATTTCTTAGGACCCCCTTGGAAATTGGTTTCGTCCCATCTGTGACTTACACCTCAACAGCATGCAGTGGTATGAACAACTTGTTGGCTACTTCCCATTGTTCTGGCATCTAGCGATGAAATATTGCAGTTTCACTTACACCATTTTAGACCATGATGGAACATTGTTAAAATCATCTACCAGTGCATCTGACTCAACTCTTCCAAAATTTGACTTACACCATTTTTCCTCTCAACTGATCCAAAGTTGCTGATGAGGGTAACCATGGTAGGAGTGTAAATAGGTGTTAGTAATGTAGGGATGGAAGGAATGTGTATTTAAGTTGTTGATAATAGTGGAAAACGTTGAGGAGATGGTGTTACTGATATAGATAATAATGATAAAGGTTGCTGCAAATTTAATAGCCGTTCGCGAAGCCACTGCCAATGGCTGCCGCCTGATTATTGCCGACAGCGGAGGAGGCGGAGGGGAAGACGCCGGCAGCGTAGGCTGGCAGACGAGACGGGAAGAAGCGCGGAGGGAGGGAGGGATGGGGCGCGCCTAACTTTAATAACGCGGCGTGCGAGCCGCAAGTGCGACTGAGGCGGCGGCGCCGCCGCCGCCGCCGCCGCCGCCGCCGCCGCCGCCGCCGCCGCCGCCGCCGCCGCCGCCGCCGCCGCCGCCGCCGCCGCCGTCGCCGCCGCCGCCGCCGCCGCGCGCGATATTGCGATTTCGATGCAAATCAGCAGCGAGCGCGGGCGAAACTCTCAAGGAAAATCGCGCGGACCGCCAGGATTGCTTTGCACCCCCCCCCTTTGTACTACGCACGCCCCCCCCCCACTACTCTCCCTCCCCATCGCTTCCTCTCACCCCCCCCCTACTCAATACGCCCTTCCAAGTTCAGCCGCTTCACCTGGGCACGTGGATGGATACGAAATTTGGTATCACCACAGCAACAAAACGAAGTAGCGACATGTCTAATTTATTGAACTCTAGATACCAATCAGAAACGATAAACGCCGGTCCGGATGGCCGAGATCGCTAAGGCAGTAGTCTCGTAGTGATCTCGGACCAAAGGAATCGCGGGTTTGAGTCCCGCCTCGGGCATGGTTGTATTGTGTTTGTCCTTTCACCCCTACCATCATAATATCGTGTCATGGTTATCATACCGCTACACGCAATAATTGTCGCTAGTGACCTAGTAGTTGATGCGACCTTAAATAACAAAAATAAAAAATAACGATACACAATTGAAATAAGATATTGATATGCACTTTCATATTCAAACATAGCAAGATTTTTTTGTAGTAACAACTGTCAAAATTTGAACTAATTTTATATGAACTCCTTATATTTTACATTTCAATCCTTCGAGGAAAATATTCCTTTTCTCTGCGAAAATACTTCAGAATTTCAGTTTGAAGTGTCAGAACCGGAAGATTGAAAGCGTTTGAAATATTGTCTACGACTGAAAATGTCTATGGAAATATGACAAAATGTACATATTATGTGCCAGTTGACACGGTTCTTTCCATACTGATTCTGCACTTTTAATCTCTAGCTCACATGGTACCTATTCAAGAGTACTCACGCCGATACTGAGAATATTCCAGAAGCTACGAAAGTATCGTAACGTCCCTACTCGTATCATGACAGAGCTGTACTCATTTTGTTGTCTTTCGCCGAACGAACACTCAAAATAGTGGTCAGATTAAATTGGATGTGTCTGAAAACTAACAGGTTTTGAATTTTCCAAAACTTCAGAAAAACAAATTACATTTGATGGTCGGTGGCAGATGTGTGCGATAGGGCTCTGTGTAGCGAATTCGGCGTATTGTATCATGACTGATGGAAATGTTAGAACGCCAATGTTCCTGAGTAGAGTTAGTAAGTTTAAACAAAACGTTCATAAATGAACGACATAAGTGTAGTTCTTTTACTAGTCATAATTCATTAATCTAACCAAATTTCTCTCGCTGTATATCTGTGTAGAATTATTAGCCCAATCATCTATCCGTACTATTTCCAGAAGACTGCAGAAGAAATTTTCCGAACATATTTTTTATTCCTGTTGGTAACTCCAGCTGACTTTCTAAGGTCAGCTAGGGGGTCCAGGACGTTCTAACAATAGTTCTTATTCAAATTAATTCAATACTTCATATAGTTGCTAATCAAAAATAATCAGAAAATAAGAAAAGTAAAGTTGTAAACTAGAATTATATTGAATAATTCACAGTAGTATTGAAATCATTTATAGCAATTAATGAAATTTATCCATGAGTAAAAATATACCCAAAAGGTATACTAGCAAAGCAAGGAAATATTAAAATATATTGCCATTAAAATACTATATTATTACCATAGTATAATCCTTTACAAGAACTTCGCATAATATGATATACAGCACTAGACTGAAGGTTGAGTTATGAGATACTAGATTTTCAAATTTGTAAATAATTAAAAATACGATTAAAAGGTATTATTACTGGATGAAACAACTGCATGCAAATAAAACCTAAAAATAATTTACTAAATTGAAATACAATTCTTACGTTTTGGCATAAACATTACAATATTAAAGGCAAAACTAACAGCTGAATTTTAATTTATCATAAGATGATGCCTAAGAACCCCCAAGATTTAATTATTAATTGAATGTTGTCAGAACATATTGTTAAAATAAATTTGTAATAAAACTTCAGACGCTGATTTTCTCTCACAATAATTCGCCTTTGTCTCTTGCAACACACAAAATCTTATTCCCGTTCCACACTTCTCCCCGACGTGTGCGGTTTTTGAACTTTCAGTACATTTCCCGACATTCCCTGCTCCCTCACTTTCGTCGTCCCGCGTTCGGCTCACCTCTTTCGAGGCCGCATCGCCTCTCGCTTCTCTCTTGTTTCGACGGAGGAAGAGAAGAAAGCGACTTCGGCGCCAGCGTGCAGGGACACAGCGAACGAGCGTATTCACCAAAACTCCGCGGCAGCTCGTAGAAATCAAGAGTTATTATTCAAATGCGCACAACTACCTTAATTAAATAGGGCGGGTTTTATAATTAAAGGCCTCCATCAATTTATTTTCCGATTCAGGCGGCGCTGGCGGTCCGAGTTCGAATTTACTTATTGTGTAAATTTGGTAATAAAGATTTACAAGGGAATTAGGAATGGGAAGCCAGGAGTTATTGCATAGCTCAGTTGTTATCTTCCGTTTTCCAGTGCAGTTAGCGGCAAATGTGCATAAGGGGCAAATGAATGACCTTTTGACCCTTTAGAAAAGCTAGGTGGAATGCAGTGTAACGTACAGTTAAATGAAGACGAATTAAAGTTGACGGAATCAAAAAACAACAGCTCTTCTCTATTAAATAGAAAAAGTTTAAGTGAACTTCGATATTTAAAAAAAATGCATGACGTATAAATCCTGAAATGTGATACTTCGAAAAAGGAATTACTAAATAGCATGAAAATGAAATTTCGTGGTTTTTAATAAAATTTCAACTGACAGCTTTGCTATAAAATGCACATACTTCGCAACGCATGCAAGATAGTTGAATTCCCTCAACACTGTAAGTTGATTTAATGTAATAATTTATTTTGTAATGTAACTTGCTACGACAAATACATTGTCACAACCTGGCATTTACACTTTTCCATTCCTATAATTACGTTGTTGTAATTATTGTTTATAATAAAAAACATTACATGAACTTTACACCCGCTCAATTTCTCCTTGTATCTTATACGAAGTTTTAATCAGAATTTTACTACATTTTATGAAATTTAATACTTAAGCAAAGTACGTAAAAACTTGGTGTTAAAAGTTGTCTAGACGTGAGAGTTTGTCTTTAATTAAAAATGTATAATGTTAGTTTAGTTTTGCCTGAAGTAGATGCATTAATCTACAAAACGTTCTGATAAGTGGTTTCATAATCAACCATTGTAGATTTACGTCCATTACGTAAATTATGGATGTTACAAATCAAATGATTCGTTCAAAGTACAATTAAAGCATAAACACATTTCAGCATGCGGACGCTTTTGGAATATTTTAATTCCATCTTTACGGATAATTATATAACAAGGCCAAGAATACCGTTAATATACAAGTCTAACACACAAATATAATTTAATATACAAATCTGAAGATTACCCATAAATAATTCCACATATACTTATCAGCGTCCGTGTATAAGTAAGATTGGTATCCGTGAAATTATTTATGAACAGTGTTCAGATTTCTATGTATAATAATGTTTGTGTGATAGAATTGCATATTAACAGTGTTGTAGTGCTCGTTAGACCTAAAGGTGGAATTAAAATATTCCGTGTCGAAACTGAGATTAGTTAATTTTTTAATTTGTTGTCTGAAAAAATCTCATGACCTGGAACGTTCATAGTTTGATATCGATACAATAGATAAGGTTTTAAAACACTATATATTGTTTGATTGTTATTTAAATACATTGGAAACCTTATTCTGCATATTTTGTATATGTCCACACTACTTTTAAAGTGCAATAGCCACTCTCTAGTGTATAGAAATTTTAAACTGGAAATATTTTTTCTTCTTTATTATAGAATTTCATTAAGCTAATGCTCGTCTTCACTACACAACTTCCTCAATAAATATTACGTTATGCTCATATTACCAATATATTAGTTCCATCAAACACATCTGTACGTCTCGTTAACACTGACACGTTACAATTGAAAAGTTTCTAGCTTGTCACATTCGTACGCGTTATAATAAGCACCACATCCAAAGTAATTTATATTTTGAACGGCCTCTTAAAATATACATCACACCGTCATGGACAGAATAAAAGTTCATCACTCAAACTGAGAAACAAATATTGGAAATAAAAACGTTTTTACAGGTTTCCATTTGATATTCCTCTCTGCCATATACATAAATATAGACTCGAGGTAATAAACCGACGAAATTACAGTTTTTTTCTACGCTGCTGTATCTAGACTAAACGGCGAACTGGAAAACTGAAATATCCATAAGGTTGGGAGAGATTAAAGATATAAACGGTTTATTGACATTAACTGTTTACCCTTACCGATATCAGGTCAAGTGGCGACGAATTACCCTAATTTGAACTATTTGCATTTACTAGATTATAGCATTTCGAAAAACTTTTGAGATAGTTGAATCACAACTTATTGAATCGATTCCTAGCCAATCACAACGAACACGGAACTGGCGAAATACTGTATTTCTTTGGAAATGTTCCCAAACCATTACATCTTTCCTAACTTTCTTAATGAAACCAATACAATTGATTTTCGATAAGTACTCTGTGACGATTATCAATTAGTCTTATTCAACGACACTGCTCTATAGCACTACGCACTAATGTGAGACGAAACATTGAAACATAGGAGTCAGAACGTATTTTTATGACGCTTTTCTATCATAGTGTACAATTGAAAATGCAATCAAATTTTAAGTGCTGTTGATGATTAGAAGAATTACGTACAGAAATGTTTCTCAAGGATCCCGAGGGCCGTTGGAACGGGCACAAATAGAAAGCGAACTGGTCATTCCAGAAGGTTGACAGTAAAGCCTTTCCTTCTCGAGTACAAAAATCAACTTTCCAATTAGTTTACTGGCAACGAGTTGGAAAGCGACTTGTTGTACCACTGCATTTCTGTATCTTATTCCTCCTAGTACCAAGTTTCTACTGGACGCATGTTTGTCTTACAAGAAACAATTTAATAATAGAAAATCGTAACATGTAATAATTTGTTTCCAAATTACATTAGTGAATTTCCAATTTACATTAGTGACATTCCAATGACACCCTTTTCTGGTATTGTTATAACCCTATTCCTCGAAATCACACTTGCATCTTCCCTTGGCCAGAAATCCATTAATAATGGCCGTTTCCC
The DNA here is from genome assembly GCA_038098605.1 of Gryllus longicercus. Classification (NCBI taxonomy): domain Eukaryota; kingdom Metazoa; phylum Arthropoda; class Insecta; order Orthoptera; family Gryllidae; genus Gryllus; species Gryllus longicercus. Next base: position 74,414 of record JAZDUA010001129.1, on the reverse strand, counting down.
AACGCCTGGGAGTGAATTAATCTACAAGTCACAATGACTTTAAATTTTAACTCTTGCATTTTATGTTACGTATTATCTGTTGTTATGACATTTATAGTATTCTAGATCATAACACCAGTCATGTCAATAAGAGTACGTGTTGTGTAAATTACATATTACATATTTGTAAAATATTGTGTATATAGTATCATTACAGAAATATCACACTATTTGATGTTCAGAGCCCGGACAACTCAGGGGAAATTATTTTCGCACTCCTGGAGGAGGAACCTCCAGGCAACGGAATGGGCTGATCCAAGGTCGCGCTTGGTGACGAAAGGGACGTCCGTCCACGGCCTTCTCCAGTCCTTACTTGCGCCCGCAAACGGCCCACGGACACCTTAGGGCTTTGATATTTTTGCTCCGACTACTTCTTCTAATTGTCGAAATCGCACCAAACTTTGTCTACATGCGTTTTCAATTGTACACCACGTACTGGTGACGTGTCCTACAAATCCGACTGTCGGACTCTGCGAGTTGCGTGTAAGGGCCCCGTAACCTTCGACACCCCCCCGGCAGAATAACAAAGTGTCGCATCCCGAGCTACCGCGCGCCGGCCCAGGGGGGAAGCCGAAGTGACGACAACCTTCCGGAGACAAATGACAGTCGCCGAAGGCCGCCGTCGGAGGGCGCCCGCCCGCACCGCCCCTGTCGTGTCCAACACGCCCATAAGTTTGTTGCGTTTATCTTTTTACCAGAGCGTACCAGGTCCCGGCGCGATGGACGGAATATTCCAGGCGCGTCAGACGAGGGGGGCGCAAAAAAAGGGGAACAAATTGACATGGTGTCCCAACACACAAACAAGCGTGTCCCGAGCACCGCGCGTATGCAGCGGGCGCAGGACGGGGTGTGGGAGGGGCGGTGGGGACGGAGTTGAATAACGACGCGCGAAGCAAACTAGCCGGAAGTGTTGACCTGCTGTGAGCCGTGCGCGCAAAACTCCACGCCCGCCGCCCAAGTTTACACGCTTTGTGGAGATACACAGAAAGTTGTAGAATAGATAAACATCCTGGGAGTTGTTCGAAGGGATTATCAATCTAATAACAAACTTCTGTTGTTTGTAAAGCCATAAATAATTAGTACATTCATCATTTGTAGACAATGAAATAATATAAAATAGAGAGTATCAATGGTTGATCCGGAGAAGTTGGTGTCGGTCACTGAACCTTCGGTTCCTTCGGTTCCTTCGGTTCACTGATTCGGTTCACTAATCTCGTGATTCACAAGGTTATAGTTTCGCGGCAACCGCGCAGTTTGAATTGTGGAGGCTTTCTTGAAAAGTGCTTTCTTATAAAAGTGAATTGGTAATTATGCGTTGGATAGACTCAAGGTTGTTTATAGTGAACGCGAGGGCCGAAGGCCCGAGCCTCGCCGTAACTTGGATCCGGGCGAGCGAAGCGAGAGGACTTGCCTTTGAAAGTAAATTTGCATTTCTCTGCGGCGGACAAAGTGATTGAAGTGAAGAATACAAGTACAAATTTTGTGGCGTGGGTTTGTGGTTTTTTTTGCCATTTCAAGTCCCTTTTTAATTGTTTTGTGTGTCTACCGAGATGGAAGGTATAAATTCAGGTATAAATTCAGGTGAGTGTTGAATAGAAATTATAATTCTTGCGATAACATAGTGACCATTAGAACATGCGAACAATAAACAAGGATTCAATTCAGTGAGTCGATTCCCCTCTAGTGAACCGCTTCAGTGAACGACACCAACTTCTCCGGATATACCGTATCAATTCCACAAAAATAATAGTTACTAACGTCATTTGGCTGGCAAACAGCAAATAACGGAGTCGGTTGGATTTCAATGCAGTTAGAAATTCAACGCGTTTCTTACTTGTATTATCGACCACGTGTGGTTCATTACGTTTGTTGTAAAAAAAATAATATAAACAATATATAACATTTCTTGGAATAAACATATTCAAACGCCATTTTTAGCTACTAATTTGTTTCAACTGTTCCTAACAGACGGCGCACTGTGAAATCTTTACGGAAGCTAGTCCTTCAGTTGCTTTTCGCTCCGTTGTTTTGAGTTAAATATGTTAAGTCGATATTAATATAACAGTATTATAAAACAATTTTTTGTTCAGAAAGCCCACCAATATTGTGGGGAATGTTCAGAAAAATATATTCTTTGTGTCACAAGGAATAAAACCAATGTGAATTATTTCTCCACTGAAATTTTACTTATCGATATTACAGTAAGTCCTAGTTTTTTTATTTAAAGGGTGAAATAATCTTTAACCTTACCTTGCTGTGTATCGAAGTGTTAATACTGATGGCCGTATATGCTGTCAAATAATAAGCACTTGTTGTTCTCCACACCACACGTTTTACACAGAAGTTCATATCACACTTTAGAAGATAACATTACTCCATCATTATGAAGTTATACGTCACTATTTTCACTACGAAACGCCTCTACTAGCCACGTGTCCGCCCTACCCGCACGGCAACCTGAGTTAAACTGCGATCAGCAGTTCCTTCCCTCAACAGATCAAACCACTTCAGCGCGATCTTGTGGCGATCAATTCCCCCAAATCTTTATGGCAATTGACGTCGTCATGGGTATAATATAGTGTAGTAATAGAAATAGATTTAACTACCTTCATATTGGACGGAATAGTGATTATTGTATATTACAGAGGAGGGAAAGATAGTTGCTATATTTATATTCCAAAAGGATTCAAAAACGTATAAAAATAATGATTCACTGGTACATATGGAAACGATTATTCATTCATACATGATCGCGTTGTTACTTGTTTTGTGAAAACATAAACATTACGTACGAGAGTGAAGAGTCGAGTATCATAACGTACACCTTCAAATTCAATTCTGGAAGCATATTGAGACAAAATACCTCTTAAAATACTCATATTTTCAGTACAGCAGTTGCAAACGACATTCTCTCAATAATTCCAGACTCTCTAAATCGTTTCTGAGTTTTGTGAAAATGAAGCTAACTGGTTTTTAAAAATTCGTGTATTTTTACAGTCAATAAACGATTTGCAACTGGATAAGAAACAATAATTTTAATGATTCAAATCTTACAATAACAAAAATTTCTAGAAAGGAGAAATTTTCATTATTTCTGTATGTTTGTATTTTCAGAACATTATTGACTTGATTCGTATATTACACAGCAATGGCAAGTCTGGTCATAGCCCATTCGGACTGAAAGAGAGTCATGCGGAGCAGTTTCTCGTTCCGTGAGGTGGCAGAGTAGAAGGTCTCCACCTACAAGGCCGTGGCAGTTGGTAGGGAGGGGCATATGGGCGACCATGGCTGCTTGGTGGGGCGGCAGTGCTGGGGGTAGGAAATAGAAGTTCACAGATCCAGCAAGACCTGAACGAAATAGATGAATTGGCAAACAAGCTGAAGATAAAACTACTAAATTTAAATAAATTAAATGCAAAAATGTTATCTCTGACCCCAACCAGTTAGAAAGAAACAATATCACAATTATTTGGATACCACAAAATCAACCCATCAAATAGGATTAAATCTGAATAAAACACTTCAATGGAAAAATCGTGAAAATATTAAAATACATCAGTCAAAATAAGAATAATTCAACTCGAATTCATTTGAAACACAAAATCTAAGCTATCAGTAGCCAATGAAATAGACTCAACACGACCAGAATCAGATCCATAATGTTATTCATGTATCTATCTGGTTCCATAGAATGCAAGCTCCATTTGAATCTGGTATATCTAACATAAACAGAAAAAATCCAAATAAAATTCTCAGATTAATCACAAAGTTCCCCTGAATTATTTGAAACAAAAACTTCGCGAAGAACTAAATGTGTCCTCAATCATCAAACAAATAACATATATTTCCAATAATTTCTACACAAACATAAACACATAAAATAAAACAATACAACCTAGCCTCTAAAAAAATATTCACCAACCAGAATACAGAACAAATACCCTTTCAGCTTATTACTAAAAATATTTTCAAATGATTGCTATAAACATTTTAAACAGTAGTTATTTCCATCAGATACTTACATAAATACTGTAATAGTGAATACATTAAGTTTCATGTAAGCCAAGAAAACATTATCACAGAGTGTAGAACTGATGATCGTTAAATTCAAGCATTCAATTTTTTTAAAGTAGTCGGGTTGGATGAAGGAGGAAACGACAGTGGATGCAGCAGAAGTGGTCAGCGACGACTAGAAGGGGGGGGGCGAGGCGATAGCACCGAAGACGTTGGCGGCGGAGGAGACAGGAGAGGGAGCGCCAGAGATGCCACGTCTGCAGTGAAAATGAAATATAAATTTAAACGACTGTCTCTGAACCTGTTTCCGGTCAGAACGGCCAACATATGAAACTGTGAATCCCACCACACCTCGCTTGATTCGGATGTTTTCCTCGCTGTTCGGGTGTTCCTCATCATGGAATACTTATTATGTGCCAATCCTCCTGTCTTGTCGTTCGTGGGAATTAAACATCTCATCTATAACCCAATGCGAACTCAATATACAATGAATCGAAATAAGTCATACTTATGTTTTTGAATTAAAACTTTTACTAGTGTTTGGGCAAATAAAAATAAGACATTGATCTTCCACGCTTTTCTATGAGCATTTCAATAATTCGTCAAAACAATTTTTTACTACTAAGGCTGTCTGAGATTTGTTACGTTTTTTCATACACGATGCAGTGTCGTCGTTTATCGAATTTGGTGCAGATACCATTAATATGCATAAGAAAAATGAGCAGCCCTGAAAGGCACCGGACGTCACTTAAACTTCATCGGGAAAAACTGATCAATCCGAACTATCTGTGTTCTCTACGTTCGATCCAACTAAGGTAGATTGCTTCTCGTGGGTTTACTTACGATTCGATAATTTTATTAAGAATTCTGCCTTGAGGAACTAATTTGAAAACTTTAAGTCTATAACGATTGCATCAGTTCTTTCTCCTTGGTCGGCTGAATCGGTAGTGTTTTGACCAACGGCAGCTGACTAATTTACACGAGAATAGCTTGGTCTAAACCATGTCGGTTTTCAACTAGAAGAGTATTCGTGTACCAAACATGTCGCAAAAAATCGGCAACTTGTTCTAACAGTTCACTTATAACCTATGAGAAGCTAATTGTTCTATAATTATACATTAATGAACGATCTCCATCTTCGTAAATAGAAGCCACCACACCCATAAGTAAAGAAATCTAAAGTATTTCTGCTGGACCAAAAAATGTTTTTTTTTAATCACTTCTATGATGAATAGGGTATAACTATACATATATCAGTTTTTTTTCCACCTTAATCAAAGCCTCCAATGTTTGTCTCGCGCAGCACAGCCATGAAACGTCACAGCGTCTTCAAACGACCTCAAAAATGTCGCCTGCGACATTAGGGCAAATAGGAGTTTTGAGTGCGTCGTCGCTCTTCGCAGCTTCCGCTTGCCTCCAAAACGGCGTCGTGGAGCTCCGTCGACACCGTCTCCGGCGCCAGCGTCAAAGCTGTCGCCCACGGCGCCTAGACAAACGCGGCGTCTAATTGGACGGGCGGAGGCGGTGGGCGGGAAGTCGGGGGGCATTGGCGACGCGAAATCTGGGAGAGACACAGACGGGAGGGGAATGTCCTCTCTGAGGAGGAAAGAGCTGCGGAGAAGGTGAAGGCGCGGGTGTGAAAAGGCTGACTACGTAGAGAGAGGTAGCTGCGAAGGATGAAGGAGTGGAATTGTCGATGGTGAGCTGTGGACGGATAGATTGATTAGTGATTCCAGGCACGTCCACAGCTAAAGTTATTACTTCCGTAAGTGAAGTGTATTGTTTTTATTGCGTGAGATAGCGGTGATCTTTCTCGGTAAGATAGAGACATCTGGCGACAAACTACACGTCGGATCGCGAAGCTTTTCCCAACGAGGCAACTCCCACCAGAGGAAAATCGCTCCAGTCGAAAGAAGCCGAAGGTTCCCGCCTGGTATCTGGATATGTGGGATTGTGTACTGCTTGTAGGTGTAAGCTATATAAGTAAGGTGACCCGTTTGTTACGGTTCAGCTCCTGCATTGGCTTGGTATTCATCGAAGAAACCACGGAAAATAACCTATCAGAGCAGCCTGCCCGGTTGAGGAGCTGCGGAGCAGATGATGGCGCGGGAGTGAAGAGTTTGGCTACGGAGAGTTGAGGCTGATAATAAGGGGCGTGGGAATGGCATAGACGAAGAAAATTCGGAAAAAAGGTGAGGGGCGGCACCGTGGCGAGATATGGAAGGAAATGTAAACAACTCATTACCATGGTTTGGGAAGGCGTGGGTGCGACGGAAGGGTGTTACGGGGTCGGCAGAAGCCGAGGGGAAGGTTGTCCTCTTTGAGAAGATGAAGTTGGAGCGGTGTAGCCGGCAGGCCGCAGGTTCCGAGAACAGCCAAGGCGGCGTTGGGTGCGGTGAGGGCGGCGGCGGTAGCTGTGGCGGGGGCAGGAGTGAGGGCGAGGGCGACGGCTGTGGTGGGGACGGGGGCGGCGGCGGGAATGAGGCCGAGGACCGTGGCGGGGACGGGGGCGGGGACGGGGGCGGGGACGGGGCGGGGACGGGGGCGGGGACGGGGGCGGGGACGGGGGCGGGGACGGGGGCGGGGACGGGGGCGGGGACAGGGGCGGGGGCGGGGGCGGGGACAGGGGCGGGGGCGGGGGCGGGGGCGGGGTGGGGACGGGGGGCGGGGACGGGGGCGGGGTGGGGACGGGGGCGGGGACGGGGGCGGGGACGGGGGCGGGGACGGGGGCGGGGACGGGCGCGGGGACGGGGGCGGCGACGGGGCAGGGACGGGGCGGGGACGGGGCGGGGACGGGGCCCTGGCGGGGGCGGGGGCGGGGCTACGGAGCAGGGAAGGCGAGGCGCACTTGACCTACTTCCCGGGGGCTGCAGTCTCCGCCACCGGCTATTCGTAGGTGCAGCCTGCGCAGCGGCTCAGGCCCATTGCCAGGTCAAGAGACGAGGAGCACGATTTAAGACGAGTACTTGAGATGGGGTCGGAAGTCGGAAACCGTGAGAGGAATGGGAACACTACAGAGCCCCAGATCGTTTATATCTGTTTTACGGTGTCTGAACTAAGTTTTCTTGAAAAGTAGTTGGTAAAGAAAAGATTTCGAATTGATTGAACCTTGTGACGTTTATTTGTAAAATTAAGGAGTAGGTGTTTTAAACAAGGGTGGAATTTAATTTTAAAAATGTGACGGTATTTATTATAACTCCGATTACATGCATATAGGGATATAAATACTTTATTTTAATTTCCAAGCCTCACCACGTTCTTAGATGATTTGTAATGCTGCGATAGTCAGAGATTTATCGAGAGAACTACGCGTATTCTGGGGCTCTAATGGATCAAAAAATTGTTTAATCCATGTTCCTACATGTCATAAATAACTTCCTTCTACACATGGATAGGAAGTCTGTGTCTTTTTTAATATACGTCTTTTAAACCGAAAAATTGATTGACGGCAAAACGTCTGTCCGTCTGTTTCTCTATCTGTCTGCAGTGAACGCTTCCGCCTTTCCCAACGTCTTTAAATACAAGCAACAAAATAAAACTCCGTTCATTCAATTTTCTTCAAAATTGCTATTGCCAATTCACTCTAAACGAACTCAAGACACTGTGAGTTACAAAGGGATATTTCGATTTTTCGGGATATTTACATGAAACCTGAAATGTTCGAAATAAGGAGTCACAAATTAGAACAATAACAGAAGTTTATTATGACAAAGTCAAAAAAATTACCTTTTTCAAATCCGTTCAAGCCACTTTTCGTATGTTCAATACACCCAGGTGAGAAAGCCGTGACCGTATCCAGTAGCCAAAATACCAAGCGGAAGTCACAGAGCCAACAAAAGAATATCAATGTCCTATTCAGTTCACTCTAATAACCATTTAACAGACATTATCACGCACGTAGGTCAATTCACACGTCGTCTAAAATGAAAATGGACAGGATATGTAAAGAGGATGCACACAAACAGGTAGACGTGCAAAATTACAACATTGGACACAAGGATTGGCAAGAGAAATGTCGGAAGACGGAGATCATAGCCGTCAAACGACATAGTATAAAGACTGGGAAGACTATGGACCAGAACAGCAGGAGACCGCACAAAATGGAGAAAAGTCATTCACGCAGTAGATGAAGTCAACTGATAAAAAAGGTAACAGTGAAGTGATAATATTAGACATGAACAAAAAGAAGGAAACTGCGAGAAGTGAACAGAAAATAACATAAAATATAGCAATTAACAAGCTATCTTTGCCATTTCTAGGGATGTGATAATAATATTAATAATAATAATTACAATAATAATAATAATAATTACGCACGTGGGCTTAATTTCTTCAAATTAATGTGTATAGCACTGGTTCCTGCAGCCTATACATCCGCTGCGATGTTACACACAGACTCACCTTGTACCGGTGGAACACAGCTTTCTGAATCGGTGGCTGAAACGCTTCCTGGTCTACTGCAAATGAACGCGCTATCTTGCTGCACACACACGGCCCATTTAATCGTTCCCCATAAACATTACAAAATCTTTACACATTTTCGATTTTCTCTCCACCCAATTTTTAAATTAAATTTTACCCTTATGAATCGAAAATGATCGAAATGGGGCAGAACTCATTTTCGTTGAAATCTCAGAATTTTGAAATAGGTAAAGTATAAAATTATTTCGGCTTCAGCCTACAGATACAATATTGATGATATATATTTTGTTCTAAATGAAATCTGTTTTTCAAAGGCAGATCATTGAGTCGTGTACAATTTTTCAAAAATATGATACTTTTCCGCGTAATTTTGCGTGATGTGTAGGTAATCTTTAAACAATTATGATCTCAAAAATGCCTCCAAGCTTTTCGTTGAATATATGAAAGCACGGAAAAGAAAATGGTGCTGATCACATTTTCGGCGAACTCTATTTTCGAAAACTGAAAAACAAGTTGACAAACAATTATTGAAAAACTACAATATTCATGATAGAGACTTTTTTATAAATGAATTGGCAAACGACTGCGATTGTCTCGTATTCAGCGAACTATGCATTTTCGAAAATTGCAAAATGTTTTCTGGAATGTAAACAAAAATCTCTTAATTTTTTTATTGTTGACCATGCAACTTTTGAACTATTCTTTTAAGAGTCGGGAAAACTGAGTTTAGCCGACAGAATGGTTTCAGAATAACGCGAATGGTGTTCCAAAATTAAGAATCTGAGTTTGAATCCCAGCGCGGAGAAAACATGTTTGCTAGTTAGGAATACTTTCGTTTTGAATTATAGCATTGAATATCCATTACAATTAATGAGAGAGAATATGAGCACCAACCCTACTTTATTAGTTAGAGAAATCTTAATATCATATATTATTTTGTTTTGAATAATAATGGATACATATTTTTTTGAATAATAATGGATGAGGGCAGCAAGAATCACACTTTTTTCTTGTCCATCAATGGAAACTACTGATGCATTCAATGTCTTAAATCCACAATGAATTATTGGAGACACGTGTCATTTAATAACCAAAGCACATACGATGATTATAAACAATGTTTTAAGAAACTAATTAACGTAGACAACTTATAATTATTATATAATCTAGATATCGTATTGTAATATTGTAATAGTGACCCCCTTTACTGATAATATAGGCAATTTCTACAGCCAAATAATTCTCACGTCCAAAATAGGTTGTCAGGTCATTAAACTTTCATGATTAGTTAAAAAGTGAAGTGCACCCCCTCTGTTGCACAGTCGGCTAAAAAACACACTGCGATTAATCATAAAATGCTCGCGCAAGAAATCGGATCCTCGTCAAGCCCCCCGGCCTCCACGCAACAAGGGTTGAATCCCAACGGCCTCCCAGCGCCCTCTGCGGCCGTCGCGCGCGTCATTCCTGCCCGCGCGCGTCCCCGCACGCGCTCGACGCCGCGGCGCACGGCGCATGCGTACGGCGTAATTACCGGCGGGCGCTGGCAATTACGTAACCGCTGCCTGTCGCAGGGTACGCGCTGCGGAGTCCGCGCCCGCGGTGGCGGCGGCGGCGGCGGTTTTATTAAAATCGTCACCCGTGCGCCACTGCGCGGTGGAGCCGCTGCGCCGCATCGCCCCAGACCAGGCGTGCCCCAAGGCTCATGGCGCGGCGGAAAAGCTCGACCTTTATTCCGGAGGAAATACAGAAATTACTTCAAATGGGATGAAGAGTCATGGTAAAGTACCGGATTTATATGCATTACTAATTTATAAAGAATGTATGCATTTATTCAGTAAACCCATCAAAAACATCCCCTATTTCCTGTATTAACAATATTTTTCACTTTTTATCTCCAGTATATTCATCTGTCACATTACTCTTACCATACCAATAAGTGCAATTCCGAAAAAGATGCATTAATTAGTAATATTATATTCCACAATAGCATATCATCCGCTAAATATCGTAGCAATTAGCATTAAAACCACGTTTAATCATAATTCTCTCCTTTAGTATCAATCTCGAACTATGAAGCAAAAGTTTCTTTCTTTTCCGCTTTTTATTCACTTACGTAACACACACACACTTGTAGGGTAACGTAGGGGGCATCACGCATTACTTAAAAATTATACTGGTTTTTCTGTTATAAAACATGTATAATTTGGACACAGGAAATTGATATTAACTTGAATAAACTTTGTATAGTACTCTATAAACACACTTTGCATAATGAATCTACTGCTGCTACAACAGCACAGACTTTATCCCATTATTTCTAAGTTTTCCATTTTTTCAAAAAGTTAGGGTTCAACGATAATAAACATATTTGTAAGTGTCCGTTACTCTATCCATCAAAAAAAAATTAAAGAAAAATTTGGAGAAGTCTCTGTGAAATTTTTTTATAAATTGCTTCAATTTTTGATAGAAATTCTGAAAAAAATACTAGTGTTCCTAAAAAAATTGAACATGTTTTTAATGAAAGATCTAATTTTTAGAATAGATTTGAATACAAAAATTCTATCATCAAAAATGTGTTTTTGCAATGTTAATTTTTCGCAATTTTACAAAATCGGAGAGTTGGCCCAAAATAGGACCTGCAACACTTTAGCGTCCTTTTGCAACATAACGAGGATAAAATTCAAAGAAAAAAATGGAGAAATTTTTAGAAAATAATTATTTATAAGTGGCCTATGTTTCATACAAAATTGCGTGAAAGCTACACACATTTTCAAAAAAATTCTAAATTACCGTATTTCTCTTTGAACAAGAGATTTCATTTAGGAGAAAATAACTACATTCAATATTGGAGTTGTACGGAGATGTGTAAAATACTTTTCCAACTTTCGTAAAATGAGAGAGGTTTTAGAAAATTAGATGCGAACGATCCTTGAAAGCGTTCTTTATGCTATACGAGGAGAAAATATCAATTTCATACTCACAAGTCCTCAAGATTGTTCAAATCGATGGGAGAAATTCAATTTTGGAGAAAATCGTCTGAACTGTTTAAGCGGTAGTGTTGATCACACCCAGGCAAACGTTTTATCATCAATCAATATGTCGGGATCACTGACCTTCAAACATGAATTCTGACTTCTAGATTTTGCAGCAGTTAATTCACTTCATATTGGAACAATATTATCCACTTTCACTTTACCAGGACTCGACAATAAGAGTTTTTCTTTCGAAAAGTCGCCGCTTTCAGTACTTTGTCGCATTATCACAATACTTTCTCTTTACTACTTCGTAAGACGAGAAAATAAAAAGATTACCCTCTAAGTGGATGCTGAAATAATAGGAAAAGAAAAGAAGAGTATTGGATAAAACTTATTTTGGCTACAATCAGAAATTTCACATTGACACTTTTATCTGACCAAAGGCCAAAAGGTTAGGAGACAGATCTTTTGTCATGTGCAGACATATTTATTGTATGTGTAATTATAATTTTCATATTAAATCAAATAATCATAATTTTAAATTGAAAATATATTTAATACAAACGAGAAAGAAACTGAAATTTATTAAGTCCATATAAATATACTCATAAATGTCGAGATAATATGTTATAATATTTTCAATGTAGCATGTGCAACTACAAAACAATTCTTATGTTTTTGAGATTTTATATAATTTCTAAGATGTATAGATAGCTCTGGTTGTTGACAAACTCAAAAGTTTATATTTTATTACACTACAAAAGCATTACATTACATAGGCTTCCATTGTAACAGCATTTCCCAGCAAAATAATATTAAATCATAACTTAAAAGGTTCATAAAATGAATCTGATTTCATCTGAACGATGAAAATAGTTTTATCTTATAAGTTATGCTTTTTGAGCTTCAAACTTATATATTTATAAAAACTATAAATTGAATATAAAACAAGTACAGCATTGTACGACACGTCCCCTTTAAGTTTGTTGTGCGTGAATACTATTGCTTTTGACTTTTGGGTATGCAGCAAATTTAATCTGTGGTGTCAGACCACACAATTCTGGCAAACAGTGGAAATTAAATTTGTTATATTCGGTTCGTGGAATTAGACACCCAACATGCGGTTTCAGGGAAGAATCAAAGTAAATCACAGCCTGAAATATTTATATATGAATGCCAAATACCCCTCCAATAAAAAAGTAGTAATACACTGAATTCCTAATGGATTACGGAAGAAATCCAAATATTTCCAAAAATGTTCTAACCATCAATAAATTTGTAAATAATTATCAAGTCTTGACGAGCGATCAATAAAGTCCCGAAACGTTGCTAAGCTAAATATTTTTTAATTGACCAATTTGCTGTACGAAATTTTAATAACTTTTACTCGCACGCTGCGGAGTAAAGATAAAGTTATGTAATGCTGCGAGAATAATCGGCGAATTTTCGGCAAAACAACTTTAATTACAGAATCCTGATAACGGAAGTGTATAAATTCAGTTGCTACATTTAAAAAAAAATCTCTAACACGTGTTAAAGCCAGAATCAGTGTTCTGTTGGTCCCTGATACCGCAAAATTGAATGACGACCAAAAGGTCCGACCGTCTCTCTGTCCGTGTGTGAACAACGTTCAGCCCAAACCGTTCCTGCCCTAGGAACTGCCCCTGAAGGGTCTTTCCTCGTCTCTTCGATTAATTTATTATTTTGTGTCAGGGTGCGTTAATTGCTATTATAATTCGCGCAGTAAATGTAGTGCATGTGTTAGTGTGGAAGATGGTGCTGTTCTTTCCCGCTAAAATGAGAGGTCCTGCGTCGACCTACACATGGGCTTGCGGGAGATTTTCCCTCCAGGTGGCTACCCCGTAGGCATTGCCCCAGCTGTTAGAATCTCTGATGCCCCCACTGCTATGCTATGTAGCTATCATGGAAAACCCACGTTTTACGGAATTTGAAACCTAGGATCCCCTTGCTAGAGTCACTGCAGTGGCAACTTCCGCTTCGCCTCTCGGGATTCGCGAGAGGCGGGATTTGCTGCTGGAGGCGCACGCACTCAGGTTTGGCCTGAAGAGCGAGCAAGGCCTGAAAGTATAAATCATTCCATGATAGGGGAATCCCCGGGGTGGGGAGGACAGGCTGCACCTTGTTCATTTCGTCCATGGGCTGCGACGTGAACAGGCTGGCTGCTGGGGGCGCTCGCACTCAAGGAGCGCGTTTTGGCCTGAAAGGCGAGCAAGGCCTGAAAGTAGGAATCATTCCATGATATGGAATTCCCGGGGAGGGGGAGGACAGGCTGCACCTTGTTCATTTCATCCACAGGCTGCGACTTGAGCGGGCTGGCGCTGGGGGCCAGGGAGGGGGGAGGGTGGCACTTGGACAACGCTCGATAGCGCCGCCCGCCGCCGCCGTCGTCAAGACGCCGTTCCACGTCTCACCCGCTCGTTTATCCAGGGCGCCCGCCGCCCCCGCCCCCGCCCTCGTCCCGTTCCGCCTCTTTTAAACGAGCGCCTCGTGAATACGGGACCTCGAGGCTACCGACTGTGCCAAATAACTTCCCCGGCCAGACTATTGCCAAATGAGCAGACAGCAGTTTCCTTTAGTGCGGGTGCCATCGCCGTCGACGCGACGGCCGCGCCATGCCGAGAAGTAACGGGGGGAGGGGGAAGAGCGTGAGGAGGGGGTTAGGGGAGAAAGAGGAGAACAGAGAAAGGAGGAAAAGAGGAGGGAAGCACCGAAACGGAGAGAGTTAAAAAGAGAACTGTAAGGAAAGAAGACAGGCCAGATACCGACTATAATAAAGACGCCGAGATAGGTGAAAAAAGTATGAGGATAAAAGAGAACGAAGAGAGCAAATAAGTATAAAACTGTATGAAACTGAAAGTTGTTGGCATATGGAAGTGGAAACAGCATATGATAATGAGATATTGGCTTAAGTTTGTAGTTCTAGTTTCGATGGTAGAATTGAAAATGAGTTAATTTTCAAATTGGTTTGGAGAAATGATATTTGAAGCACTAGCACAACTGAATGGCAAACAGAGAATTCGACACTGAATTCGGAGTGCGGAGCCCAGGAGATTTTGAAAGCGTCAAAACGTTGGTTCATGTGACCCGTATAAAGCAGGTTTCAAAAAGTGAGAAAGGTCCGCTAGTAGGTGTGGTGTTGGCGGAATTGCGACGGCATAGTGGGAGGACTGGAAGAGAGGAGACCAGAAGGTATGTCGAGAAAGAAGATAAGAGTCGGAGAAATCAGGAATGAAAGCGGGTGACTCGTACATCAGTCTTGTGGGTGGCAAAGAATAAGAAGACAAAGCGACAGCTGCGATGGCGTCAATATGGGTGGATATAGGGGGGGGGGTAGGTAGAGAGGCGTTGTATAGAAGGGGCGGCACGGGCGGAGATGAATCCAAGGCAGAACGGGCAGAATGTGAGGAACTGTAGGTGCGGGGAGGACGCCCGGGGCCGCCAGAAATGGAGTCGTCTGGAAAGGGGTCAGAAGGAGTAGGGCAGTAAGAAGTAGGGAGCAGGTGCGAGTGGAACAAGGGGCTGGAGTGGGGTTAGGGGCGGGAGTGAAGCCAGGGGTATGAGAGGGGCCGGAGGTGGAAGTGGCGGGTGACAGGTTGCCGTGTTGGGAGGAGTGATGGGATATAGGAATGGGGTCAGGAGCGGGAGCGGGGACAGGGGCGGGGATGGGCTCAAGGGTGCGAGTGAGGCTAGGGACAAAAGGGGCGGGAGTGGCGGGCGGCGGGAGGCCGTGTTGATACGGAGGCGATAGGAGTGTGGCCAGGGGTAGTAGGGAGGCCAGGGGCAATAGTGAGGCCAGGGGCGAGAGTGGGATGGGCAGGAGCGGCGCCTGGAGCGGGAGTGAGGTGGGAGTGGGGCCAGCGGCGGGAGTGGAGTGGGCAGGAGCGAGGCCAGAGGTGGGAGTGGAGCCAGGGGCGCGAGTGGGGGCGTGGAACGGGAGTGGAGACAGGGGGTCGGAGTGGAGTGGGCAGGAGCGAGGACAGGGGCGGGTGTGGGGAGGGCGCGAGCGCGGTCAGAGACGGGAGTGGGGTGGACAGGGGCGGCGCCAGGGGGGAGTGGGGTGGGCAGGGGCGGGGCCTGGGGCGGGAGTGTGGCCAGAAGTGGGAGTGCGGTGGGCCGGGGCGGGAGTTTAGCCAGGGGTGGGAGTGGATAGGAGCAGGGCCTGTGGCCAGAGGTGAGAGTGGGGCCAGAGGTGGGAGCGGGGCCAGAGGTGAGAGTGGGGCCAGAGGTGGGAGTGGGGCCAGAGGTGGGAGTGGGGCCAGAGGTGGGAGTGGGGCCAGAGGTGGGAGTGGGGCCAGAGGTGGGAGTGGGGCCAGAGGTGGGAGTGGGGCCAGAGGTGGGAGTGGGGCCAGAGGTGGGAGTGGGGCCAGAGGTGGGAGTAGGGCCAGAGGTGAGAGTGGGGCCAGAGGTGGGAGTGGGGCCAGAGGTGGCAGTGGGGCCAGAGGTGGGAGTGGGGCCAGAGGTGGGAGTGGGGCCAGATGTGGGAGTGGGGCCAGAGGTGGGAGTGGGGCCAGAGGTGGGAGTGGGGCCAGAGGTGGGAGTGGGGCCAGAGGTGGGAGTGGGGCCAGAGGTGGGAGTGGGGCCAGAGGTGGGAGTGGGGCCAGAGGTGGGAGTGGGGCCAGAGGTGGGAGTGGGGCCAGAGGTGGGAGCGGGGCCAGATGTGGGAGTGGGCCAGAGGTGGGAGTGGGGCCAGAGGTGGGAGCGGGGCAGGGGCGGGAGCGGCGGAGACCCTGTTGGGAGGAAGGAGGCGCGCCCGGTCGTCTGGGTCGCGCGCCGCCCGCGATCGTTACAAGATGTCCGCGGAGGCGCGCGCCTCGGGAGGGGCGATGACGCAGCAAATGGTGGGTTGGGAAGAAGGGGGGCGCTCCACGCTCGGGGGGCGGCGCTAGGCCGCACTGGGTGGGAAAGAGTGGGACCTCACAAAACCACCTCAAAGGACCTCTTCTTATGTTCTTTGAATTAATCGGAGATGGGGAATAGTCTTCGTAAGGCAGGGCTCTGAA
Organism: Gryllus longicercus; assembly: GCA_038098605.1. Classification (NCBI taxonomy): domain Eukaryota; kingdom Metazoa; phylum Arthropoda; class Insecta; order Orthoptera; family Gryllidae; genus Gryllus; species Gryllus longicercus. The sequence continues at coordinate 57,943 of JAZDUA010001129.1, read as the reverse complement.
TCTCTGCAAAAAGGATTTATTATCGCACAATTCTGTTTCCTGAGTGATTTTAATGTGTATAACATTACACGTCAACATATATTTATCAAATTTGAACCACTTTTTTTCAATTATATATTCATGAAATGTGGCTAGACATTCATTTTTTCTGGAAATGTAATTTGCTTCAATTTTGTAAATTGCTTTATAATGAAATGGTAGAAGAAAACTACCTTCTTTACGTTCTGGCAATAAGTGAGTTTTTGTCTCTATAAGCAATTTCCATCAATTGAAGACAAATAATAATTATACCAAAATTATTAAATATTTTGTTTCAACCTACAGGAGAGCAGTAAACTCTGTTATTTTATTTATTCACGGTACAAATCATAATTATAAAGATAAATTGTATTCACTATCCAGTTGAAATGCGTTTATTTGTTCATATTGTAATAATATTTGATTGTGCAGTGAAGAAAGCAATAAGAGAATATAAATTGTATTCAGTTTACAAAATACAATATTCTTCACTTTCGAGATTTTCAAACGATGATAAATAACAATGAGCGATTTATTAAATATAAAGAAAAACCTTTTCGCCCAGAGGAAGATTGCAGGTAAGTCTCCGAGCGTAGAATGTGGCGTCTTGACGACGGCCGTAAGTTAAGTTTCATCAGCAGCGTCGAAAAAGTATGACCGTTTCTTGTTAAACGTATCTACAAAACATTTAAAAAAGAATTAAAAGGAGAAATAACATGCATAACTTCGTTTCTGACTGCAATAAGACTAAATGAGAAATATGTAATGGTAATTAAATAGAAAGAAGCAGACACAAAACATCGAATGCAATCCGAGATCCCCATACAGCTGAGATTCGAAGAAATCTAGGAAGGAATCCGCTGATTCCACGGAAAACGACGTCCCGCGGCAGTATCTCTACATTAGAGTTCACCAGTAGCTCCGGCCGCTCGGGCGAGGCGAAACGTGCAGACCTAGCTCAATAGTTGGGAACGAGGACATTTGGATACGCATTTTCCGACCGCACCGACACTAAGAGCGCCGTCGCCTCGCCTCGCCTCGCCCCGCCCCGCCTTGCCCCGCCCCGCCCCGCCCCGCCCCGCCCCGCCCTGCCCCTCGCGGTCGCTCGAGAAACGAGGCACGCAAAAGAATAAAAGAAATATCTTCGATTACTCGTCGAGGACGCTCCAGCAGATAATCTCAAAAGCGCTCGCCCTCCGCCGAGGACACGATCGAGGAGGACTCCCGCTCCCCCCACCCCGTGCTCTCCGCGAGAGTCGTTACCGCAGCTGGAAAAGCGACGCCGCGCTGCGCGCCGTGCTACGCGGGGCGGGGGGGGGAGTGTCGAGGAGCGTGGTTAGAACGAACGTGAAGTGGGTAATGGGCAGGCAGCGCAGTGGGTTCGTGGCTAGGGCGCTAAGCGAGACAGGATGATGAGCATAATGAGAGTGGGTGGAACGCAAGGGGGGTAAGGGGTGGGAGCGAGTTGGGAGCGTGGAGGGGGTAGGGGTGTGAGGAAGGTGGGAGCGTGGAGGGAGTAAGGACAGGGCGAGGTGAGGGCGAGGTTAGAGTGCAAAGTGAGGCAGGGCTGATTTTTGTGGTGGGAGTGTAGGTGGGAATGAAAGGGAATGAAAGGGAGTGTAGTGGCAGTGTGGGTGAGTCGCGAAGGGGGAAGGGCGGGGACCAGGTGGTTACTTGGTTAGAGCGTGAAGCGGAACATGAACAAAAGAAGTGGTGGCAGTTTGGCTAGCAAGCTAACTGGGTACGGTAGGGAGGGGAGTTTGTTTAGGACGTAGAAGAGATCCGGGATAGAGAGCGTGTTAGGCGCATAATTACAAAGCGAGTGGGCGTGAGGAGCTCGCAGCGAGCCTGGGGACACACTGCGACTATGTGACCAGTAGGTGAATCGGGTGAAGGTGGTTGGGAGAAAATGGTAAGAGGGTGGCGTTGGCGAGGCGGAAAGCATGGAGAGGAGCGTGGCTGCAAGCATGGCTGGAAGCGTAGCTGTGGACTTGATTGAAGCGAGATTGAAAAGGAGTCTGAGGGCGTGACTATGAGCGTGATGCGAAGTGATGCTGCGAGACTGTCTGTGTGAGTTGCGAGGAGCATAACGAGGAACGTAGTTGGGAGTGTGTGACTGCGAGCGATGTCATGGATGAGAGGATGATTAAAGCGATGGAGGATTGGAGCGTGATGCAAAACTGGAAGGATGCTGGAAGCGTGGCTGGGAGCGCTGCGAGGAGCATGATTAGAAGTGTGGCTGGGAGCATGATTCAGAGCGTAGCTAGTTGCGTGATTTGAAGCGATTCTGAGCGTAGTTATATGCTTTGTTAGTTATAACGTGGCTATGAGCGTGACTGTGAGCGTGATTCGGAACGATGTTGAGAACGTGGTTATGAGCGTATCTGGGAGTGTGGATAAGAGCGTGGCTTGAAGCACGGCTGGGTGCGTAGTTAGGATCGTGGCTGGGAGCGTGACTGGGATTGTGGCTGGGAGCGTGGCTGGGAGCGAGGAAGAGAGCAATGCTGAGAGCGTTCCTGGGAGTATGATTCGCGCGATAGAGGCTTGAAGCGTGGTTAGGAGCGTGGCTGAGAGCTTGGTTGAAAGTGATGCTGAGGGCGTGACTCAGAGCGGGGCTGGAAGCAAGGCTGGGCTGGCGCGACGGTGACGTGTTGGGCGTGTAAGACGGTCGCGAGAGGGTTAGGCGTAGAGCCCGGGGCGCGGAGGCAGGGGTTGGAGGGACGGCGGGACGGGGATGGCTAGGGGGTTTGTGGGGGAGCGGAGCGAACGCGGGACGACGGCTGGGACCGGGGCGAGAGGAGCAGGGGCTGCTAAATCGGTGACAGCGACCCCGATACAGATTTTCCAATGCTCACTCCGCCAAGCTCCGCCGACGGCGACGCAATGGAGTGAGATGGGGTTAAGTGGAGACGTGTGAGAGAAGACGAGGCTCCCAGAAGCGTTCAAGAAGCGATGAAGGAAATGCGATTAGGAGAGAAGGGGGAATAAATTAATGAAATATTTAACGACGTTCGAAAAAGAACAAAAGGGGATATAGAAAAACTCATAAAGGAGAAGAAAGTCGATAAAGTAAAAACAAAAATGGGTGAATACCAGAATTCGAAAGATTAGAACGCGAAAGGATGTAGGTATTGTAATGGCTTAAAGGCCTTCGGCCTAGCCACATAGAATCAAGTAAGCCAAATTGTTTGTAATAATTACCTATTAAATAAATAAATAAACAAAAACCCAAGAAAAATTGTATAAATAAAAAAAGGTGCCTGAAAGTGTTTCAAATCTCGCATCAATAATTTTAAAAAAAGGGATTTAGAAAAGTTATGTGTAATAGTTGGACATAAATCTATCAGAAATACAGATGCCAAAAATACGTAAATTTGACCTACAATAATAACTGTCATAAGTCGGTATTATGATCATTAAAAAGTTGAGAGAGAGAGAGAGAGAGAGAGAGAGAGAGAGAGAGGTAGAATTATACTGAGACATTTATTCTATATGACGTGATCTACCGGAATAATTATCATAGCTGGATGAAATGGTATGGAAGTAGAGAAATAAGACCAAATCCCAGATTATATCCGCTTACTGATTACATTTTTGTGAACATTAGGAGTGCTATTCGCAAAAAAATGTATATTTTTAATTAAAAATACAAAACCAGACAAAGATTTTGATAGTTTTAAACAAAACCATCATAAAGCAGTGGATGAAATAAAAAATGTAAGAAACAAAAATTGTTAGAGGTAAATTAATTACAAAGCAGGCGAGTGCAAACAAGGTTCTTTAAACGCTTGCCGAAATGACTTGCTTTCAATAAAAGCTAATAGATAATTAATAAAAAGAACACAAAAATACGCACAAGAATAAGAATTAAGAATCAGGTAACAGGATCAAAAATGACTTTAAATGTAAAAGTCAAAAAGTGGACCGCAATTAAGACGTTTTCGTGTAGTCAACTAAAAATACTCATTAATTCCATGAAAAATCATCGATTAACTCTACGTGATTAGAATGCGGTCAATCAAAATTCAACCGCGCGAGTAAAAACCTGCACATCAGAAGTCAGAAAAGAGCCAAATTGCTTAATTAAGAAACTTTCACAGACGTAGCTAAAGTATTGCAGTAGGCCATCAAACGTAAACAACATACATCGCAGATTACGTACCTACAACAACTACATTTAAACAACGAAGGAATAAAACTACATTCGGGAAGTAGGCATTAAGCTAACTGACTTATGAAACAACATAAAATACTTAATATGATTAAATTGAATTTGCCAGTTCTTTTAAAAGTTTATTCTCAATACGTACATACTTTCAATATGCAAGTATTTCCCGCAATCAAACATTGCAAGGCCCTCTAAAATAGACCTTCTCAGTGGCAATACGTCATCAAATGTCCTGCACCCCGAAAGGTAAAGATTTACTTAAATTTCTTAAAAGTAAAATTATTTTTAATTAGAAACGAAAAAATATTGAACGCAACATGTATATAAAGGGGTATAATTGTACACGTGATATATAAGAAAACGAGCGACGATAGGCGATGAACATATCACTCATGCAATTTTTCCACTCTCTATACATTCGTATCGTTAATAATTTGCTATAATAAAACGAAATGCAAACAAAATAGCGATGATTAAGCCAAGAATTGAAAAGACAACAGATGATCGCGTGCGCAGAGAGCGATAACAGCGGCCGTTGGGAAGCGGTATTAAGAGGCGCAAACGTGTGGACAACGTAGGGAAGCGCGCACGGTGGCGGAGTGGGGCAGGGCGGGGCGTAGAGGGGAGGGGCGGTGCCGGGCAGGGCGGGGCGGGGAGACCGCACGGTGCGACAGGCGCGCGATCAGCGTTACAAATTACCGCGCTATCCGCGCCGCTTAAGCACCGGGACGGGGACGTGGGTGGGGGCGGGGGCGGGTAGGGGCCGGCGCGCTCCTTCTCCTGCTGCGTCGCAGGGCAGACAAAGCGCGAGCGCCGCCCGCTCGCCTTAAGCCCTGGGCGCAGCCGCACCGCGCCGCGCCGCGGCGGCGCTGGCTAATGCATGCGCTGCGGGGTCGCGTTTCAAAGGCGCAGCTTTGAGTTGGCTCGGAATTATTCAGCCCGCTCGCCGCCGAGCGACCGCCTCGCCCCTTCCCTCTCCCCGCCCCGCCCCTCCACGTCGCCCCCCTCCACACCGACGCTCGCACCCGACGCCGACGCCGCCGCAGCCATCGTCACGAGGCGTCCCTCGAGGAGCCGGCCCGGCCGACGGCGCGCGAGGCACGGCGCGGCTTGGAGGCGGAGAAGGAGGCGGCGAGGGCTGGGGTGGCGAAGGATGTCACGGAGGAAACCCCCTTCGCAGATGCTGGAGAGCAGTGGGCGGCGGGAGAGCACTTTGTTTTTTTCAACCTGCTAAAGGATGCATATGCGTGTTTTTAATTAGTCAAAAGTATTTTAGCATAGAGCGATGTCGCTCAGGGCATAGCGCGATGACTTCGCAATCGGAAAGCACGGGTTCAATCCCCGTGCCGGCATCTCATGACCAGGGTTTTCCTGATTTGCCTTTAGGCGAATGCTGGGATAGTTATACTCGAAGGACATGACTGTGAAAACGGTGTTTCTAGCCGAATTCGTTAACTACATGAAGTCACAAATGTTAAGCGAATTCGACACATCACAGATTCCAGGTTGAGTAATTGACTAGGAATCCTGGGATAAAGGAGCGGAGGCAAATTACCCTTTAGGGGACATGTAATAGCTAAATACAAATACAATACAAATAGAGTCAACTTTATCCGTATTGATGGCTTAATTGTAATATAACGTATCTAAAAATTGCAAGTTTTCAGTGGAGAAATAGGACGTTGCAAAACTGCCATTACACAATAATAAACATATGACACATTTACGACATTTTAAAGAATTTGAAGTTAATTTTTTGATTCATGGATAGTCATAAGATAGAGAATGTTCTTATCCTTTAGGTTACATATTTATCTCAAAAAGGCTAAATTTTGAAATAGCTGTTTGGGGGGGGGGGAGATGAGGAACGACGAGGATGGTGGGATTGCCAAAGTTGACGGACACGGTAGGGGTTGAGGAGCTGGAAGAGATGTAGTAAAAGAAAGGGGTGCAGAAACGGCAGTGAAGGTAATGGATAGGCCTTTTGATTGATTAATTATTTTCTATAATGTAGGGTCTTTAAGTATAAATATTATCAAGAATTATCTGTGAGTTTTTTATATTAAATTAATACTTATTGAGCCTGTCCTATCCTTAATAAAATACGCCACATTTCTTTATGTAAGAAAATTATAGTCAAGGCAAATAAATGTACAGCACACAAATTTTTCTGTTCAACTATTTCAATAGGTTGCCCAGCTAATGGTACATAAAAGTTTAGCAAAATTCTGCTATTAATTACGCCTAAATGGAGCGTGGCACGAAAAAAAGTTGTAAGATACTAAATTGTATGAATTTTTATGTAGAATATTTTAGGAATGAGTAATTTTTGAGCTGAATTCGATAGTTTTTTTAGATATATGCAAAAGACAATCTTGTTTTGATATAACTCATATTCAAATACAAATTTTTCGGACAAAATTCAGATTCGTTATCAGCAACCCGCAAATGAGAAAAGAGCAAAAAGTCAAAAGTACGCCACAATTGTTTTAGCAAACTACATAATTACTGGACAACACTAAAATATATAAGATGTTCGATGTTTGTTAATTTGTTTTTGGTTCGTGCTTAATGCGCTACCGTACCGTTCATCCGATAGCAATAAAACTCTGTCAACTTATTCCTTGCACTTTCGGGAAGAATATAGGAATAGTACGATGGGAATGTGAATGTGCCTGTGCACATAGACGCACGTTGATGATGATTTTATGTACACTCAAAGGCCCTGATCAGAGCGCTTTAAGCCCACGCAGCCGCCGCACACTGAAATACGATTATTAAGACGTCTTGATTGCGTATTCTGTCCCTGTGATTGGAAAATTTCTGCCGGAAGAGACAGATACAGAGAGACACAGAGGAAGACAGACACGCAGAGAGAAGGAGAGAGAGAGAAACAGTCAGAGAAAGAGAGAGACAGAGAGTCGGGGAGAGAGACGGAAAGGTATAGGGAAAGCGACGGAACTACATTGGCGAGAAAGTCATTCGTCTATTGAAATTTTTGAAGATCGTAGCGTAAAACGTGATTAACAATCACGTGACCAGTAGAATGTGAAGTAGCATGTCATACACTGCAATAGCGAAGCATTGCCTAATCTACTAGTATTCCTACATAAAGTGACAGAAAACTCATTCTCATCCCCAATAGGTAAGAAAAAAATTAAAGTGCCTATCCCTAGAAGCTGAGAACGATTTTGTATTCTAAAAAGCCTTTTATTGCGTAGAAACATCTTTTTTAAATATCATTTAAAGTAAGCAAGAGAGCTTGTCGTACATTCATATTTTAGATAAAAATCGCCTGAGACAAACAAGCTCTTCACCCTATTATTATAAGGTTTTATTGGTCTCATTGAACCCGGATGTTTTTCCACCGCATCGAAATAAAAACCCCAGATGCCCGCCTTCACAGGAAGCGCTCCGGCAAAAAAAAAAAAACATCGCTAAGCGGCCGCGGCGGAAGCGAGGCGCTGCCTGCGCGGGCGGCCAGGGGCTTCGACAGCGACTCATATCGAAGCCCCTGCGGAATCGGAAAGAGTTTAAGGGCCACGAGTCCCTCTTGCGAGCTCTGACTGGCGCCCCCTCCCTTTCCCCAGATCCGCCGCCGCCGTGTTTCACCCGACGACGCGATCTGGACGTCGGCCTCACTCGCCGCTGCCGCCTCCACCGCCACCCACTCACCCCGCGGCTTCAGGCCGCCAGGCGCAGGTCGAGGAGTTGCGGTGGTGGATACGGAGGCTGAGTGGTTTAGGCGATGGCGGAGTGGTGCGAGCGGGGCGAGGAGTTGGAGGCGGGGCGGAACGGAAGGGACAGATATGGAGTGATGGTGGGCGGTGGCAGCGTGGTGGGGGAGGTGACAGGGTGGTGGCGGAGATATAGTCGGGGGCTGAGTGATGGGAGCGAGGTGAGGAGGTGGAGGCGGGGGCGGAAATGAGGGGAAGGATGCGACTTGATGGTGGTGGGGGCCAAGTGGTGGGGAGTGGGGGGGAGGGCAGAGACGTAGTGGGAGCGGAGGATAAATTGTGTATGCGACGGAGGAGTGGTGAGAGCGCCATGAGGGGGCGGAGGCGGTGTGGTGGGGAGAACGCGAGGTGATGTTGGCGCGGGCCGAGTGGTGGATGTGGAGTTCCTTTCATTGACTTCACTGCCCTATCCCCTTTCCAAACCCTCCTTCCCCACCCTCCTTCCAAACCCGGAGTCACAGTCGCTTCAGTCAATCTCACCCTCCACACATCACACAGCCACGTCCGCCAGTTCTCCTTGAGCTCACAATTCCTTCCTCTCTCTCGCCTCACCTGTCTCACACCATCCTTCACACACCTTCCAACTCACCATTGAAGTTTCTTCTATTTTCTGCCTACCTCGCTATAATACCAGCTTTTCTATCCCTCCCTCCACGCTCTATCTTCTCCTCACCCTCTGCCCTCTTTCTTCTGCCTCCCCATCGTCTCCCACTCGTCTCTTCCGCTTCTCGTTTGACTTCAGGTCTCTCCTCGCACGAGTCTTTCAGCAGGCCTACTTTCCCTGACCGACCCACAACTTCCCCTACATTCCCCTTCGGCACGAAGGTGGGGGGGCCAGCACGGAGGGGGGACCAGTCAGAGAGAGTCAGGAGCACCCACTCTTGTTCCACCACTACCATTCGGCCACGAGTATCCCATCGCGTACGTTGGCGACCCAGTCCCTCTACTAGCTGCGTTTCCCCCCTCTCCCCGCAGCTCGCAACCGATGGCTTTTCCCTGCGGGCGGATTTCGGCTCAAAGGCAAACACGAGCGCCACAAAGAGGCCGCCGCCGCCGCAGGCGGAGGCGCTCTTCATTTATTTCATATTCCAGAACTGATATTCTCGATCTATCAGATATGAAGTGGAGCGAGGCCGTCACTCCGTCAAAACGTTCCAGATAAAGAAGCAACATGTTCCATGAATTTCCCTGAGGAATGGACTAAATTTGACGATTTACTTATTGTTTCTTTTGAAGGTAAAAATATTGTTTTCTCTACGCTATGAAAAACATCATGTTTCTTGGCAATTCGATTTTCCTCTTCAGTGAAATAAAACAATGGATTCAGTGGTTCCGATTTCATTTCACTTGCAATACGATTCATGGATGTAGGAAAATGTCAATTTCTTGACGGGTCTTTCACAAGTTAATTAAAATACAGAAATATGAGATATTTTGGAGTAAATATACAATTCCTGGATTTTTATTTAAACTGTCTGCATATGTTTCGTAATAGAAATGGATATAATAGTACACCAACTGAGAGAAATACATCTTATTCACTCGTGCTGATTGTCGCCCCACCTAACAGTTGTGGTGGACGGATAAACAAAAGCCTTCATTCTTTTCTTATTTATACTTTAATATTGTATGGAACTTATTGTTTTTTATTATCAGTTGTATTACATCATTAACAATTTTTGGTTTTCCAGGTACTGGATAGAAATAAAATCGCATGACAAATGCGACTTACGTTTTAGACGAAGAGAAACAAATGCCTCAAAGAGTCCGTGCTCACTGAGTTTGAGAATTTCCTTCTTTATTCTTTGCAACTGATAGTTTCAGTCTATCAGACAAGACGGTCACGCAAACGGACGATAAGACGACAATAGCAGAAGCAGTCGCGGCCGCCAAAACACGGAATAAGACTTCAGAAAAAAAAGGAGATTACAAAAGCACTCACCCGTTCCGTGTCGAGTAGATACGAGAGAAAATTGCTGCAACCAGGCAAAGAACTCACCTGAAAGGAAAAAAAACGACAGATTGAAATGTATTACACAGGGAGTATAAAATATAGATAAGCTTTCAACATACGTAAATAAAAATCCATGTGGGATTAACACAGATGGAAATTTCGTAATAAACTTACGACGGCGATAAAAACATATTGCTTCCTCCAATGCAATATGGCCCGAATAAATCTGCGCAAGCGAAACGTGGAGAGGAGTCCAATTATTCCAAATATTTCGTAAAAGAGGAACCTTGCATCTCTAAATTGAATATCGAGATCTCTTCCAGCGCGTATATAGAAGGCGGTGCTCATCCCCTGCACGGCGGGAGACGCGTCGTCTTCAGAAGGTTTTGTAATGAAATAAGAACCTCTGCGGACGACAATTCTTCCGTTCCACTAAAATCTCTTTATATTCTTCGCGTTCTTTATAACGTGCGGAAAAGTGAAATATGTTATTTGACGTATTGACGTCGTACGTCCCCAGAAAAGCAGAATGTTTTTTTATTTGAAATACTTGATAAATGAAATATTCCTGAATCATCATTTAATAAATCTTGTAAACGCAGTTATTATTATGTTTTCATTATTATTATTATTATTATTATTATTATTTTAATTATTAATACCTTACCAAATTATAGGCGAGTATGTAGTATGATATGTGCCTCGTGGCTAGCTCTTGGTCAGCGTGCTCGCTTTCCAATACGCGGCCGCCCGGTGTTCGATTCCCGATCAGGCAAGGTTACAGTGTGCGTTTTCCTTACAATGTCCCAGTACATCTTGCAGTGTGACAATGTGAAAATTAACTTCTCAGGTTGAGAAGACAGGAGTACTACGTGCTAACCTCACGTACCCCCTTCATCCATGGCCGCGAGGCAGGGACGTCATCGATAGGCCTGAGCCTGTTCACGGGCTGTCGCGCCAAGTTCGTTCATACATGTAATATAATATACTTGAGTTAATGTTTTTAAATTCATTAACTAACTGGAATGAAGTATAAATTTCTAACAAAAGGATAGTAAAACATATTTTCGATTTGAGACTATCATATTTTAGCAAAACACTCCATTAATAATATTGTTCTAAGCGGAAAATTTACATTTTTTTCTTGCATTTGATAATTATATATATATATATATATATATATATATATATATATATATGAAAATAGTAAACCCTTGCTAACATGAATTCTAAAGTACTGAAATAATTGGTGATTGTATTATGAAAATTCACGCTTTCCTATAATTAAATATATATACAGGTTGAGTGAGATTGCGGTAACGATGTTTTATAGCGTTCTTCATTAATTCTTGTCGGTAAAAGTTTAAGGTATCTTCGAAATCATATAGAATATGTTTTCGTGAAACTTTTCTTTCGAGTTGAGAATTGAGAGTAGACTTTCATGTTTATATTCAAGGGTTATTGATTTTCAAAAATGTTCAGTGTATTATAAATATCAATCAACATTACAAAATTTGCAGGTATATGTGTACAATGTTTTGAAACGAAAGTTTTTTTAATTTAAATTTATTGTAAGTCGAATGAACAACAAGGTCATGATTTTTTTTTTCGTGAAGGTTAATGAATTTTCTTTGTCACGATAAAACTGTTTTAATATTTACTCTCAGGCATAGCTTTCCTTTCTGGAAATAGTAATATCACATCACCAAGGAGTTATCACTTAAACTTTCAAAAAGTTTCTTAGAAATCATATTGAGTTTGATTCGCAAATTTTCTGTTTTTGGTTTAGAATTGAGTGTTCAAAATATTTAATATATTATTGCGAAAATATCAATAACAAATCTATAATGTATCATTTGTCTTATTCACTTTGTCTAATTTGCAGTGGGTTGTGTATGTAATTCTTGGAAATAAAACTTTTTATTTTCTTGTATTCACCATCAAACAAGAATATATTTCCTTCTCTCGCAAGCCTATATCTTCATAATGCTCCAGATCCCACTCTTGCCAGTTCAACGCCTCCCGGAAACGACACGTTATCATTTGTTACCGTCGTCCACGCCGTCAAACCACTATGAAAAAATCGAGCCCGTCGCCAAACACAACAAAGACTTTCTTAAACCCCCGCCTTCCTCTTCGGCAACATGCCACAGGAGCACAAACTTCCTACTTCCTCCGACCGACACGACGTGACGCGAAGCGACGTGTTCCGATGTGAAACTCTATGTCACGACGTCGCGACAGCGACGAATCGCGGCGCGCCTCGGCGCTGGCGATACACAGGCAGCAGGCGCCCCTCCCCGCCCCGCGCCCCGGACTCCATAAATCAGATCCTCGCGCGCAGCAATGGTAAATAAAGAATGAAAGATCACGGTCAATAAAAAGAGGAGCATCGCGGACGCGTCTCGGCGGGAGCGCGACACAGTCGTTAAGCGGGGCTTATGGAGGCGTACAAAGGGCCAGCCGGACCGATTTATAGGTAAAATGAATCACGTGATACAGTCAGAGCCACCGCCGCCCGCTTCGCCCAACGCACTTCACCGCACCAGCCACACCAGCCACCCCGCCACCGCCACCCCCCCACTATCTCCATCGCCCCCGCCACCCCTTCCACATCCGGCATTCCCCTGCTCCCGTAGTGCCACCCGGTGCCCGGAGAATACATCAATATTGCACGCTGATATACGGGGGAAGCGTTTTGTACACACCCGATGCGCACCCTACCCCCGACCGTAGATTTACAAAAAAGCGCCGCCCGTTGCGACAATAATTCTGACTTTTACAATTAAGATAGCGCTTTGTATGTCAGGGTGCCGGGGTGCTCCAGTTCCGGCCGAGTTGGAAGATCCCTGGGCTAACGGCCGATCGCGAGATTCAATGTCGCACGCAATGGCTTATGATGTCTCGTGCGGTGGGCGATATTTTTGTGCGATTGGGCGCTGTACGTTCGTAAACATTTCTTTTCTGTTTCTGAATGGAAATTGATAACCTTTCCGTCTTCAATATGAAAAAATTGTATTACTTTGTATTATAGAATATAACCATTACAGATATAGCCGTGCGCAGCTAAAAAAGTAAATAGCCAAACATATTTCGTGTCCCATGTACCATCAATCTTTTTGATTTACATATGCCATGTTTTACTGGAGAATAAAAAAATCATTCAACAAGGGAAAGAAATTATAACTTAAATGTCTTAATAAATACATACATATGTCGACAAACCATATTCAGAGAAGCCAAATGTCTTTGAGAGCCTCTTCCTTAGTTATGAAAGGATTTCCCAAATTTTGGAATTAAAGAAAAAAATCTCCGATTGGAGATGTTTACGGAGATCGTCGGGGCCCTTTCCAAATATTAGGAGGTGACATCCTCTCTGGTCCCCTTGTGTTCATGACTATAATTAATAATATTAGTTTATTAATACCATTTCATTTAAATATATTATAGGGAAGACTTTCAAGATGGAATAAGGTTTCCGCACAAATTTTAATAACGCGTGACTCACATAATTACCATTTTAATTATTAGGTAGAATATTTGCGAAAATATGTAATGTGTATATATTAAGAATGCATAAATCTGAACAACTATAGGACATCAACCATCGGTATTAATAATAATTGATAATATTTTCAAATGTACTCGATTCAATAGAACTATTGACGATATATAGAATTGGAACTTCTAATGATACATTTTAATCCTAACATTTTATTTTTCCTTTAACAAAATATAAATTTCAGGAAATAAATGAATACCCACGTTGTCCTTGCACTTATTTATTTAAAATTACCACTAGAATTATCAAGGAGAATACGCAGAGGACCAGCAATGATTGTTTCATGTCTTTTAGGAAGCAGAAAATTGTCGATATATTTTCTGCTTTGCGTTTTGTTCAAAATATGATGCCATTTATCACAAGTGTTTGCTATAATTTCTGTAATTACAGATTATTCTAATGTAGCTAAAAAAAACTCAGACTATACGCCAAAACACTGAACATTCAGATTACATTTTGGAAATATTCACAATATTTTAAATCTTATTAACTCATTTAACTGTATTCTAATATGTCTAATATGTAGATACTTTTTTGAACTACAAATAAAGTAGGTTTTTTCATTAAAAAAACATATTGATGTAAAAGGGTCGATATTTTTCTATTTTGGGAGCTGGAGACTGAGTAATGTTTTTTGCTTAATAAATTTACTTCCGCCAGACAGCCGCTTGTGTATTATAAGTTACAAGAAAATTAACAGGATAAAAAGATTTCCATAAAAAAGACATAGATGTGCCAATATTAATGCAGATCGGTCAAACAGTCTAGGAGTTAATTGATTTGGAACAAACCAACATTAAACTAAAATTTATTATTTTCTCAAAATTATCAAAAGTTTTGTAAAATCAAAATTTGAGAAGTGGGCCTCACAGTCTCCCCCCCCCACTGATGATATACGGAACCATTTATATCTTGGAATTGCTATAAGTAGGGTTAAATGACTCTGCCCGACGCTTAGATTTCCCGGGCAAGTCATCTGCTATGGTCAATAGCTCTGTAAGTGTGTGTATGTTTTATCCCACAAGGTAACGGTGTTCTTCTCCCATTGGATGGTGAGAGCCTGTGTCATCCTGTCGGCTGGCGAGGTTTTTCTCCCAACCAGTATCTCCCAACAGCGGGAAACTGCCCCAGCCGAGGCACGTTCTAAGCTCCCAACTGGTCTCCCCGTCATGTGTTTAATGTAGTGTACTGCATGTACGTGTACGTGTGTGTAAAGAAGGGAAGATAAAATGACAAGGATTAGGAAGTAAATATTTTGTGCTCGGTCCGTGCCCGGTTTGTTAGGGTACTGCTCCGATATTCGCCTAGTACAGATCGGAGAAATCACGGAGAACTGTCGGTTGGAGCAACTGGCCACTAGAATTCTCCTCCAGACAACGACTGAATTCGACCGAGGGCCTGTCCAACGCGCGCTCCTCGTGTATGGTCGGGTGGAGGGCAGTGGTGGGATTAAGCGAGGTGGGGGCCTAAGGGCATTTCCCCCCTCGCGGCCGCTTCTTCCTGCGGCGAAAGGAAAGAAAACAAGAGTGCGAGATGGGCTGCTTCTTCTGCGGGTTTTGTGGAAGTTCCTCGCTTCCCCCTGCCGTGCGCCGGTCTCGAATTGAGTATCTGTGCGCGTCACGCGTTTAAAGTATTTAGATTATTACACCTAAATTATCCAAACTTCGTAAAAATTTAGAATAAAGATATTTATGTACATAATTTGTAGTATAAATTACTCTAAGGTAATATAAGGTACTAAGAATTATCCCTATTTAAATAAATATTACCCTTTTCATATATTCTTTTATTATTAAATTTAACTGTGACAATTTTCGGTGCTGTTCTCTAATTGATATTATAGAGCTTATGAATACTACTTCCTTTAGTACTATTACACCATACTGATTGTATTAGATATTACAAATCACTTACTGATAGTGTAAGTTTACTTTTTGGTATGTGTTCTCACAACATTTCTCATAATAATTATCTGTTCTCTGCTGAAATGTTTTTCGCAAATGTAAACTTCCTTCTTTTATATGAATCAACGTCTATCCTTTTCTTTCCAACATTTTTACACAAATTAACACAAAATAAAAATACAATTAATTGAAAAGATTTTCACGTATCACCACGACTATCACGCATTCAAACAAAATAATTTTGACCCGTTTTTTCAAACTTCTAAATTTATTTTGCTACTCCAATTAGAAAATAGCCCGTGGGTACACCAAAGAGTTCATGTACCCACTTGTGCTTAGAAAGAGCAGACACGTCAGCTGCTATTCCCCGCTATCTTGCCAAAGAAAGACCCAAGCCGTTCGCATCGCTTTTTTGTTGTTGTTGTTTTATTTAATGTTGCATCAACTTCTAGGTCATTAACGACCACTATTGCTTGTAACGGTATGGTAACTGTGAGGGTGACACGATATGATGATGATAGGGGATGAAAGGATGAACACAATACAACCATGCTCGCGGCGGGACTCGAACCCGCGATCCTTCGGTACGAGATCGCTACAGCAATATTGCCTTAGCGATCTCGGCTACCGGATCGACAGTTCGCATCGTTGTATGCGAGAACTGTGAGAGCTTGCCTAGTTAAACTTCTAGACCAAGACTTCACACACCTATTGTTTTACCCTGTGGTTCCACCGCTCGCCTCGGAGAGTGAAGCGGTCGCCGGTTAATGAAAGGATTCGCCTGTCGCCTGCGGTGCCTTTCGAGGGCAGCAATGAAACAGTGTTTTAATTACGGCAGCTGTTGACCCAGCGCGGCACCCCGCGGCTCGCCGCAGGTTCACGGCCTCCCCTCGCGACGCGCAAGGCCTCCTGGGAGCCATCGTGACCCAGCGCCGGCGCGCTCCGTTGGGTCTAGTGCGCCGGTGCGGCGGGAGACAAGCGGGGAGTGAACGATGATTGATATTGCTGTTGATAATTGATTCATACATACGGGGTGGGCGTATTTATCCAACCGCATGAAGGAAGGCCAGGTAACCATAAAATCACGTGCCAAAAGAAGCAAATTTTACAGGAGAGAAGAAAATAGTTGTTTACGTCATTTGGATAATATCAAGTAATTAACTGAAATGCCAGCCCATACGGTTTACCACTCGAGTCCGTTGTTAGCGTTAACGGATGTGTGATGTGTAATACTTTTCGTAATACCACCTACTTACAACAAAAAAATTGGGGAGATGTCTCAGGGCATCAACTGATATCACTGCAGACCCTCTGACAGGGAGATCCTAGGTTCGAGTTCCGAGGGTGACAGAACTCGCTTGTCAGCAAGGTCGTATTAGGTCACTACCTGGAGAAATTATTGCGGCCGGCTGCTCTGATAGATAGTTTTTCGTGTTTTTTTCGATCAACACCAGGCGAATGCCGAAACAGTACCCTAACAAACGGGCCACGGACCGCGTGCGATCTTACCTTCCCATTCCTTGTCTTATCCTCACCCCTTAGACTCACTAACATGCCCTACACTATACATTCATGGACACTGGTCGGGAGCTTAGAACTTGTCCCGGCTGGGGTGGTGCTCAGGTGGTGGGAGATACCTGGGTGGGGAAACCCCCTGTAGCCGATGGTAGGCCGGCACTGTATCTCGCTATACAGCCGGGGAAAACCCCCGGCACCGCCACAGAGAAAGCATGCACTACACTTACGGGACTAATGTTCCCATTAGTTGACGCGCCCGAAATCACTATCAATCAATCTACATAAGAAAAAAATCATATAAATAGGAATTGCATATCCTGATAGTGCTCCTACCCCGTCTTTTGCCGCAACTCATTCGTACTGATTGTTCTTAACAGACTGCGAATAGTTAAAATCCTTTTGACCCAATTTACATCCTTCGTTTTCTGACGATTCAGATGTTTAGCGGTCGTGCTAGCGTAATGTCGCATTCGAGACACACAAGTCAAACTGCGCATCCGCGCGTTTGCGAAAACCCTAGGGTCGTCCGTCAAAAGAAAGCACGTAAAAAGCATCTAAGGGATTCCGGTAGTTAACAGAACCGTGCCAATGTAATTTGGCCCTCGTGCAACTTTTTGTTTCCCGTCCTCGTGTTATAGAGTTTGGAATTTTGTTACTAAAATTTT
The DNA here is from genome assembly GCA_038098605.1 of Gryllus longicercus. Classification (NCBI taxonomy): domain Eukaryota; kingdom Metazoa; phylum Arthropoda; class Insecta; order Orthoptera; family Gryllidae; genus Gryllus; species Gryllus longicercus. The sequence continues at coordinate 40,417 of JAZDUA010001129.1, read as the reverse complement.
ATTTAGTTTATACCAACTTTTGCCTGAAGCGACTATTTCACAGTTACCTTATGAGTAAAAATTTAACCGGTATTATATTATATTATATTATATTATATTATATTATATTATACGAAATTGACTAAATTTTCAACAATTGTATTACTTATATTTGTGAATTAGTGTATTTATTTTTTCGACCTGTAATTTAACACTAAAATAGTTTTTAAATTTGCGAATAATAAGATGTATACGTTTACAATAAAAACAAATGTAAAAATAATGCAGATATTAATAATTTATAAATTTTTGCCGCCCTTTCACAAACGCCGCCTTTTTGCGGCGCACCTCTTGCATGGGATGGCGCACCACCTGTCATTAGAGGCGGATTTTCGTCTCTGTTTGGTTGTATTACTTGTTACAACGGTACAGTATTATGAAAACTATTTGTAAGTTGAATGATTATCAGGAATTGCTGCGTAGTGTAACGTTTCAAATACAATTAACCAAAATTGTTCATGTGTTCTTTTTTACTATAGCAACGGTTGTTGCTGATCAAAATGATAATAGATAGAATTCGGTGTGAGTCGATGAGTTGTGAAAAGTTGTGAGGTGGTAAAAAGCAGTAATAATGAAACAAGATTTTAAATGTCAGGATAAATGTATGAAGGACGTAAAGTTATAATAAACATTTCGAAAGAATCTTCCGGACGTTGTATTGAACGTATTTGAAATGTTAACGCATTGACCTGCAAAACGTTACAGTGCGTGTGATGTGAATATTGGTAGGTGGCTGCTGGGGATGAGTGGCATTTCCGTCATTGTAGCCGAAATGGTGGCCTGATTTAGACCTACAATTATGAAGAAGGTCGCAATTTGTCAGCCATGAGCACACAGACGCCGTTCAGTCCGGATAGACAGGAATCGATTGCCACGAAGTCAGAAAAAAACACCGGTTTAAATGTTATTTTGTTGTTTTTATGATATGATGATGTTATAGTTATTAAATATAAATTAGAGGTGCTTTCTTCTAATTTAACTTGATATACTTTTTACCTTCTAGTCTTCCGAATTTTTCGTAAGAATGGAAAGCTATGTAATCGGGCGACAGAAAACGTCGAAAATTCACTAGAGAAAACCTTATTGCCAGGTTCTGGGCTAATTAGGAGGTCTGAGACCTGAGATTTTCGGAGGGCCGGTTCGATGGTTCGTGTCTTGGTCGGGAACTATGATTTGTGACAATTATGTGTTGCCGCAGAAAATAATTGGCAATGCTAGAAAATGTATTGAAAACCATTTATTAATCAAAATAAATAAATTGGAAGCGTCTGTATGCAATTCTCTAATTTTTAACTATTAAACAATTTTTCACATTTCTTATTGGATTTGTAAAACGTATGAACCATCAAAAAATGTTCTCTTTCGTCGCTTATGACCATTATAGAAGTGTCAATTCTCTGTATAATCCGGTTGGCCTGAGTCATTAAATATCGGGACCGGACTCAGCGTTTCGGAAAGGCCACTGTTTCGAGCTTGGCTCGGGGTTATTTATTTGTTACAATAATGTTGCCACAGAAAATTATTTAGAATTTCAGGAACTATATTGAAAAACATTTGAAATTGTTCTATTAACATATACAATCTTTTAAGATTCTAAATAAACTGGAAGTATGTCATTTTCGTATATTGAAATTTTAATCAAGTTTACAACTCTCTTGTTCTCTTTGTAAAACGTATGTCACATCAAATCAATTGTTCAGCATAATAATCAAATCAATATAATACTGCGGAGCGTATATAAAACATTACGAGATATTATTGGCTTGGGAGCACTACTAGATTAATATGTGAGTTTCTTAAAGTGCCCAGGAGAGGTGAAAAGGTTGTGAACAGACTGATGAGACTTTTATATTCATATTTTGGGGTGTTACACAGTGAAACGTGTTTTAAAAATAATTTCAAAAAAAAATTTCACTAATTCACGTTCGCTATTATATTCAAGCTTATCTTCCACAGTATTCAATAACATTTATTTTAAATCACATACAAATAAAATTTAAGTTAGAAAAAACATTTCAAATAGTAAATATACATTCAAATACTAAGTAATTCCTAGGAGACAAAATTGCAATGTATTATTGTTCTTATAGAAAATATGTATTTTCCATTCCAATAATATCTAATTATTGTATACAAATATACATTACTTTTCAAATACTATCACGATAACACTCTTCACTGAAACACGCGTTGTCAATTATAGCAGGATAGCACTACTTAATTAATTTGCAACACCTATGGAATGTCCAATTTTCATTGAGTTGTTTATAACCTTGTAGTTTTAACTAAGCACATTCAGTTTTGTTACTAACTAAATAAAACGTCTATTCAAAATATTTTAATTTTCATAAATCAACTTCCAAGGGCTAATAATATAGAAGCACACTACAGTTTTTTGTCCCGTACAGATAAGAGTTTAATGAAAACGGTGTGTGTCGCACCGGCGATAAATGTCCCTGATAAATCTGGCCTTGTTGCTTCAGCTGGAAAGCAAATAATTATTCTGCCAGAGAGCCGGTGAGTTGAAGCCGCAGCTGACAAAGCGCGGAGAGGTGGGGATCCACCGCTCGCCACACGTTGTTATCCGCTTCCAGAGCTGTCGACAAAGGGGGGGGGGCAAGGTTATTGCATGGCGGAACGCGCGGGGGGGGGGGGGGCAAAGATCTCGCTGTCAGCAACTTGTGTTACTCTGTCCCGTCAAGTTTGATGATGCTGATAGAAGCACTGGTTCTCTGATCACCGCTGTCTAAATTTTTGACTCCTTTCATGCATGATTGTTCAGTAGTAAATCGGAGCCCACCTCGCAATAAACAAATAAAGTTTTAAATATTCTGCATACAAAGGAAAATGAATTAATAGTATTAATGTTCGGCAGTGTTGAAAAGGTATACTTGCTCGGGCGATGCTTGCAAAGCAAAATTGCTATAACTAACATTGGGTGTTTCTCTCGAAAATTATCCTTACTCTGCGTTCAGGCTTGCACAAGTTGCAAGAGTCTAGAAGCCTATGACATTTCTTTAATAGTATTTTATTGCTTTGTCATCTACAATTGGTAAAGAAAGACATAAAAGATTATCTGATGGCATTCGTGACAAAGAATGTAGTTGTAGAGATTAAAGTGTAGATGACTGTTGGTGATGCAATTAACGCAGTACCTACTTTATTTCTCCAGAAGGACACCTCTATTTATATTGTAAAATATAAAAATGATGTCATGAAACGGAAATCTAATATATAATATGGTGTGGAAAAATACTTAATGTACAAAGATCATTTCTTAAATCATGGTAACTGTGTTATCTTCCAAAATAACATTAATGGTATTAGATCTGCAAATACTTTAGCTACAAAACGTATTTGCATTGAAAACATGTGTTCTGTATGATAAAATGCATTTTTTACACTTCCCAGGTGTAATTTCATTATAGACACTTAATAAAACGTCCTCGATTTACTGATTCTGAAAACATGCAAAATATTGATCACTCCGCAGCTAATGAAATATTTGCTCGCGATGTGCCTGTGTTTTCGAGTCAGTAAGGGGGTTAGCTTCACTTTGGGACACTTAGCTGCAGTCATCAAAACGTGGTCGGTCATACACTTTGGTGTCCATCATGTAGTTTAGTGTTGAAATTACCAAACATTGCACGATGTGTCTCAGTGCGGCAAAACATCCAGAAAAATGCCTTTCATTACAAAAATGGAACCGTAAAGAGCGAATAATTTTTTAAATCATTTCTCAACAAATCTTCCGAATTATGGCTAAATTGACTGCTTTATAATGAGGAGACCATAAACTTACGCGGTTTAGATGGCCACAAGAATGTGACTTACACGAAAAGTCGACTGGCGACACTGTGGAATTCCATGAGGTGTACACGGGAGAGGCCAGTTCGCGGTGTGGAGGTTTATGGTATGTTTCTGCTGAGGGAGTTCTAGCATTTATTGATGGTATGATGGGTGCCAAGAAATATATTGTTGTGCTGAATCACATTTTTATGTGAGTGCGTTAATTTGGGACTCGATTTCTGCTGCTATTATCAGCAAGAACATGATATTAACACGCTGCTCGAATAAAAATAAAGGCAGTTCTAGACGACTCGACAAGCACTCAGCATCGCCAGACCACAATCGAATTGAGAATTTATGGCAGGAAGTCGGTTTTACGGTGCAAAATTGAAGGATATTAAGTAGAGAAGAAAAGAAAATCGTCTCAAAGGAGAATGGTGTAAAATGCTTGCGTAAAAAACTGAGAAGTTGGTGGATTCGATATAAAGGGAACTGCGAGCCGTTCTCGATTCCAATGAAATGAATAATAAGCTTAGCATTTTTATTATACGTAGTCAAAGCATATTCTTGTTTTCTCCTGGAGATATATAAAATAATCTTTTGACGAGCACAAATTACTATTCTTTTAATTTTTACTTTTTTATTACTAATTAATGTCCTATCATTGATTATATTTCAGTTTTGTACTAAATAAACGTTTTTTTACTTTGGTTACATAATATCACACTTAACAAAACTGAAATAAATATCATAATAAAAATTATTACGATACAAGCGTCACGATAACATTTATGTAACATTAGAGCTAATTTGTAGCTTTTGCGCATTAAAAATATACTTCATTGAAATTTGTTCTAGATTAAATAAAGTTTCTTCAATATTAGTATCAAACATTTATAAGATACTCAATCTTTCTTTTCTCTCTACTGTCCTGGAGATTCGTCGTTTGGAAAGAAAATCCTGCAAGCCGGCGTGCAGGCTCGAAATCAAGCAAGAAAGGCCTTAAGCTAGAAATAACCGTTTTCCACGTGGTAACAACTGCACACTTACGGGACTAATTTACCTTACCTATTGACGTGCCCGGAATCACCAATCAATCATTCCCTGATTGATTCACGAAGCCAATACGCTTACCTCCACAACTCCGGAAGCAAGTCGTTTTGCACGCTTATCACTAGGGCCGATCTCAAAATATGTACACAACAGGAATGTCGAAACGGCCGCGACCTTCTCCATCCGAACCACGTCTCGAGTTGGGAAGGACGCCACCAACAGCTGGGGCCAGCTCAGTTTCCCCTCTCCACCCCCTCCCCTATCCTCCTCCCGCTCGCGGCCTTCCTCGCACGCCGCACTGCTCCACCGGAAGTCCGCGCCCGGAAGTATCGATCCTCGGATTAAGGAGTCTTGGCGCGAGTTGATTAATTTGTCGACTTGGTCCGCGCGCGCTGGCAGAAAGGGAAAACTGCGTGGGAGGTGTGGCGGAGGTTGAGGGAGAGGGTGGGACGAAACGCGCTTCGTAGACTGTGCGAGTTAAAGCGAAAAAGGTTTGGACTAAGATGGGAAGAAGGGAGTGGATCTTCAGAAAGATATGATGATGTTCAGGGCAGAAATATGATCGTTACACAAACAGAACGAAAAAAAAGGTATCATAACCAATAGAATCAGAAGCTGGAAAATATGCGAAAAAATTAAAGGCGAATTTGAAGTTAGCTAAGCAATTCATTGCGGCTAACTTACGGCTTTTTTCCTTTTCAACAAACTTAGTAGCTTCTTTCTTATTCTCAAGCTAAGCAGCCATCCCCCTCCAAAAAAAATTAAGAAGTCAAAAAAGAATCATTAATTAAATTTACATGCTAATAAATTTCTAGCATAAAAATCAAACACGTTTTGTTACGATATAAGGAGTAAGAATTTTCCTTCACGAAGGAATGTCGTAAAGAGTCAAAACATTGTGAGTGGTATTAAATCACTAAAAAGTGTTTCAAGTTCAGTTTGACGCTAGAACAAAGCTGGTGGAAAAGAGAAAGAGAGAGAGAGATAAACAAAAAGGTAAAGACAGAAAGAGAGAAATAGAGAGAGAGAGAGAGAGAGAGAAATACCGACTGACAGATAAAGAGAGAGACAGAGATCGAGACAGCCATATTGAGGCAAGGTGCCAAGAATTTCGCTATGTAGCTGCGGCGTAGTTGACTGAACACACCACAACATATCCCATCTAAACTTCAACTCATTCATATTAATTCATATCCAATTTATAACTACATCATCCTTCATGTAATGGAAAGGAAAAGACAAACAACCGGTGCGATGACCTTCGCAATAAAGATAAGAACATATGGGCTTCTTCATGGCCTTTGCTCGGGTCTAAGAATGGCCCTCGTCTGCAAGATCTTCATACCATGTCCCCATAGCCAGACGGGAGCGTGCATCCCCCTTAACGTTAGTGCAGACTCTAAGGCCACTAAGACATTCACCATGACTTCTGACACCTTGTAACCAATTCATAATCATTCATACAACGTAAGTCAAAAGCAGACCACTATTGATCCCCTTCCCAACACAGAGGAAGTCAAATGTAAACTAAGGCTTCCGCGGCTCGAGTTCATGACTTTTTGGCTGTCCGGGTGACGCCGCGTCGTTGGCTGAGAGGCCGACGTTTCGCCTGTCATATCGCAGGCTTCTTGACGCATCAAAGAGGCATTAGAAATTAGTAGACGGCCGCACAACAACGCGGATGCAGGCCTTAATCTAAACAACGCCTGGAAGTAAATTCTACCACCAATTCGTGACTGCTCGGGGGCTGTTCAACACCGTCCGACCACTAGGACGGCTGGTGCGAGGAACGGAGTGGCCGAGACCGCGAGCCAATCAGAGGGACCTCTCCGCCAATCACGGCGCTCTCCGTCACCCGAGCACCAGGGCTGGAAAGCATACAACACCAGAGGCAGAGCATTACTGTGTCACTACCCTGAAGAAGCCTGTAATATGACAGCCGAAACGTCGGCCTCTCAGCCAACGACGCGGCGTCACCCGGACAGCCAAGAAGTCACAGAGGACGTCATTATATGCAAGCATCCTCCCATACATTCGTTCTGAGATCAAGCATGTCCCTCATTATTTTTAGGGGGTGGATTTTGATGACAAAACATCACCAAAAATGACCAATAAAATGCTCTTAGAATGTTTTTAAAATGCTCTAAATGCACGAAAAAATGACCTACAGAAATTAATCAAAACCAGTTCAGATAGACAACTCAAGCTGTTGGATACGTTACTGAAGTAATCGAGTCTTCATTGAAGTAACCTCAGTTTGCAAACTTCTGACTGATACTGGAAGAGGAAAACTCTACATCTAGTTATCGCAAAATCTGCCGAATCTACAATGGTACTGATGGGCCTCATAGGACCCTTAGTTTTCATACTCACAACTGCTGACATTACAATTTCTGAGCGAAGAATTTGAATAGGCTACTCAGGAATTCTGTGAAGAATATTTTTTACATCTTGTAAATATTATTTGAAGCAAGTACTGTTAATATGATATTAAAACCGACGAAACCCTCAAACAATACTTTAAAAATGACCGAAAGAGATAAAAAATGACTCAGTTGAAATCGAAGAAAAATGCAAAATGTCATAAAAAAGGGTCATTTCCTTTTGTCATCACGTAAAATGAATTTCTGTTCTAAAAGGCATTGTTCTAAAGTGTAAAGAAAACTAGTGGTGCAACAGAATGACACAGAATTTCGCGTATTAGTTTTCCATTTCCTTTGGTCTGTACTAGCTATTCGGACTTGCCACATACCCTTGTCAGCTGCCATCTATCACCGCCCAAAATACATTTTTTTGAAAGTTTCATAATTTTTCCGTTTCTTATTACTCTAGTAATTGGGAGTACTCTAGTAATATCCCTTTAGAACGTAAATATTATTTTAAGAATATTAAAGAACAGTACCTCACCTAAATGGCAATCATCTTTGAAAAATGTGGAGCCGTTTCTAAGAAAATGGCGTTTAAGCGCACCTGTAAATTAACAACTTGAAGCTCTTTTTTCACAGAAAATTTATGAGTTTTCTAAAAACGTCATTTGAAGTCATTTGAGACACTTTAACTCACTAATACAACAGTGCGTCGAAGGAAATGTGCATATTAAAAGATGTTTTTCAAAAATTACATTTGTGTAATTTTTGAAAAAAACGAAAACAAAAAAATATCCCAAAATGACCTTTACGTAATATTAATGAGTGTTATTAACACTACCCGTTTGAAAAGTTTAAAGAAAACAATTGGAGCCGCTTTTAAGAAAATGGCGTTTGAGCGTTTCTGAAAATGAGGAAATTGGAGCTAGTTTTTACAGCAAACGGTTAAGTTTTCGAGAAACCTTGCGTGAAATTATTTAAATCACATGTACTCATAAATAAAATAACGTTAACAAATCGCCGCTAACGTAAATATTATACGCCGATTTTTCGCGCAGCACTACATAATTTTTCCTACACAACGTATATACTCCATATATACGTATGTATACGGGAATGTAAGAACGACATTTCACCAACATCCGTGCCCTAGTCATCCTCATACGCAAGCACCGTCTCCCTCCATCCTGACAGCAAGGCCCGAGCGTAGTCGAGAACGAAGTCCCCTATGGCGGCAACGTGGGCTCTGGCACCGCGCCAGGGAGAGAAGTCTGCCTGTGCGTCTCCCATGGCGGCGCGGGGCGGCCGACGCCTTCCACGTAAACATATATTTCGGGTGAAGCTTCGACTTGCCGATGCGAGAGAAATCGATGCGTCGCGAGGCACTCTGCCTACTCCGTTGAATCTCACGCGCGCGCGTGTGCACGAGATTGGAGCGGAAAGCAGAAAAATACGATGGAAACAACCACCTTGAAGAAATATGCTGCGTTTTCTAGTTGAGAAAACGCATGTTTCGAAAAAACGGAAAAGTCAATTTCGATAATATCGATTGAAAATATTAGAACTTTTCTTTTTGCACTTCATAGGCAATAAACACCATTGTGAATGCTGTTAGGAGATTATTTTCCATATTAACTAAAATAACACACATGTCTGCGATAGTCTGCCTTTACTCTATAACGTTTCTATCAGTTGTTGGTGTCATCTAGGCTAATATTCAAGAGAATCAGATTACATAATATTTGGACAAATGATCTGCTGAAGGTTCAGTAGTTCATTTTTTGCTTGATGATAAAGGAAAAGAAAATGTGACGTTAGGTTTTTTAAGACATCGAAAACTAAGACGAATACAATAATTTCACGGCTCTGTAGACTCTTGAGACTTTCATTCCCCTTCATATTTCAAGTTATCCCCTTCAAGTTATTGCTTGCTTATACAATACAGATACAGCAATAGCACTTTAGACATACTATTTATTGAATTTCCTACAAAAAGTATTAGTATCCTAATTGTTTGGAACTGCACGTCTGCAGTGGACATTGCAAAGTGTTAAGAAATCTAAGTGTCAAGAAAACACTTCTTCACGAACTTGAGAAAAACTCTGTAAAATTCAGCACTAGGCAGCAGTTTTGTCTCTTGACAAGTATTGCAACTGCATTTTTTTACAATAGAATTGAAGGTTCGAATCAGGTGGTTGTTTTAACACAATATCAGTGTTGATACATAGAGCACTTGCTAGTAAAACATGAAAATGTCGATTGTTGACACATCGCTTCTCTATTTGTGAATTTCTGTGTTCTAATCTGCGATGTGTTCACAAATTAATGATACACTTCCGGAAATCTGAAAACGTGGAAGATCTTTTTTTTATTTTATTTTTATTTTTTTAAATTTTTTTTTATTGTCTACCTGTTCAACATACATGTTTTTCAGGGTTGTGAATACAATCATATATAACTTTTGATTTATTTCCTAACTGTGGGTGCCCTAGACGGATGCGATAAATGTTTTTGGTTATTATTTTTTATTAATAATTTAAATTATTACGGAAGTATATTGAGAGTACAGAGAATGATCGTTGATATGATTATTCGATGAAGGTTATATTATTTGAGGCCCATTTTCTGCTATTTTATGGTGGTCTGAATCTGTCTTTAGGGAAGCGTGAGTTGATGCGTAAGTTCGGTTCTGCTGTGCGTCCAAGGTTGAAAATGGAGGTGCTGGGAGATGAGGGGAGTGATGTGAAGAAGTCTTCGGACAGTTTGGTAATGTGTTCTTTTATTGTCGGAATTTGCAGTTCGTGGTGGATTTGCTTGTTCGAAATAAACAATGGCGCTTTAATTATAGTTCTTAGCGCTTTATTTTGTATAGTTTGCAACAGGTTTATATTAGTTTTTGCTGCATTTCCCCATATTGGGCATGCATAAGTCATAGTTGGTCGAATTATAGACTTGTAAATTATCATTCCGGTCTCTATATTAAGGGAGAATTTTTTGTTACTTAGTGCGTAAAGTTGGGAAACTTTTGCTTGTGTTTTTGTTCCTGTTGTGTAAATGTGTGTTTTCCAGTTTAATTTTGTATCAAGTTGCATTCCTAGATATTTGGCTGCTGTATTATTTGCAGCCCGGGGAATATTTTCGTTGTTCAAAATTAACTGCGGAGGGGTGAGGGGATGTCTTAGGGTGAAAATTTTCGCCTGTGTTTTATCTGGATTTATTTTAATTCTCCAATTTTTTGCCCATTTATTGAATATGTCAAGGTCGTCTTGTAAGTTATTCCTAGCTGTCATAAAGTCCCCATGCTTGGAAAAAAGTGCAGTGTCGTCAGCGTAAAGCGCTATTTGCGAATCTATTAGGTGTGGATAATCGGGTATATATAAATTGAATAATACCTATGATAATGGGGACCCTTGGGGCAGCCCTGCTGAAATCTGGCGTAAGGATGATGTGGCATCGTTAATTTTGACTTGGAACTTTCTTTGATTTAGAAAACTTTTAATAATTTGGAATAAGTAGTCTGGAGTGCCTATTTGTCTTAATTTGTAGACAAGGCCTTGATGCTATATTTTGACAAACGCTTTGGTGATGTCCAGGAATATTGCGATAGTGTGTTGTTTGGCATGGAATCCTTGCGCTATATATTCGGTAAGCCGTAATATTTGATGTGTTGTGGAGTGGTTAGGTCGAAATCCAAACTGCGTGTCCGGGATTACATGTGTGTTTGTCATGAATTTTATTAATCGTTTTAGTATCAGTTTCTCTAATAGTTTCGACAATGACGGGAGTAGGCTTATTGGTTTATAGTTCGCTGGATCTTTTGGATTCTTTCCTGGTTTTCGGAAGGGTGGCACTGTTGCAATTTTCCAATCGTTGGGAAAGTAACCTATTCTGAATGCTGCGTTAAATATTGCTGTAATGCCTGCTATCGAATTGTTATTTAGTTCTTTTAGAACTTTATTAGAAATAAAGTCGTATCCTGCTGATTTCTTAGTTTTTGATTTTTTGATTTCTTGTTTAATTTCTGATGGGGATATGTACTTTATATTGATTGGAGCTGTATATAGTGGTTTCTGATTGAATTCCTCTACTTGTTTATTAAAGTGATCGTTTTCGACTGGGTTTGGGTTGAACGACTTTTCAAGGTAGTCAGCTATAAGAGATGTTTTCTCAAAATCAGAATTTGCCACTTGTGAACCTAGTTTTATTTGTGGAAATTCTTGTTTTTGTCTTTTTATTCTATGTATGGTAGACCACATATGCCTAGATGACGGGTGAATTTCTTTTAGAAAAGTCTGAAAGCTTGCATATCTATGTTGGTCTAGTTTAGTTTTAACTAGTCTCGTCAGTTTGTTTAATTTTCTTTTTAAGTCTGGTCGTCGTGTCATTTGCCAATAGCGTCTTAAATTGTGTTTACTTTTAATCAGGTTTATGATTTTTATTGGGATTTGTTGCTTGTTTATTGGGTTTGTTATTTTGAGATATATGGTAGAATTTGTGAGGGATCCTTGTATGTTGCTGACTAATCGTTTTACTTCATTATCTAAGTCCTTTTCAGATTGAATGTTTTGCGGATGTTTGTAGTTAATTTTTAAAATTTCCCTGAATTTAAACCAGTTAATTTTACCTTTTTGCTGTTTATAATAAGATGATAGATAGAGAGGATGAAATGATATGATTATTGGATTGTGATCCGAATCGAGTTCAGGAATTACTTTTTGGTATAGCGGAAAATCAATATTTTTTGTGATGAGGATATCTAATATGTCAGGAATTATATTATTGTTGTAAGGCTAATGGGTGGGTTCTATTGGGGCCATAATACTTAAATTGAGAGTGGTAGCTAGATTTAGTAAATTTTGCCCTTGAGGAGTTGTTGTGTTGCATCCCCAATCGCAGTGTTTGCTGTTAAGGTCACCTATTAGCATGATATTCTCGTTATTTCCAAAAATTTCAGTATATATTTTTCTAGGGAATAGCTTATTAGGAGGTTTATACGCCGATATTATGGTTGTGTCTTTGTTATTTATTTTGGTTTTTATTGCTATAGTTTCTACGTCGTTGCTCGTAGGACTATTAATTAACGTATGTTTTATATCTTTGTGCACTAGTATGGCCACTCCTCCTGCGGCCGTCGCTGAGAGACGGTCGTTGCGATAGATATTAAAACTTGGTATTGAGAACTTGATTTGAGGTAACAGGTGAGTTTCTGAAATACAAGCTATTTTTATGTTGTGGTTTGTTATAAAGTGTCGGAATTGATTTTCTTGCCTTTTTATTCCGTTCGCGTTCCAGTTGAGAATGTTAGTTTCTGGATTTTTATTTACGTCCATTATCAAGGGCTGATTAATATTTGTATTTGTGGAATGAGTGCGTTTATTACTTGGTTGATGATTGTAGTTATTACCTGTCCTTGGTGTAGAGGGAGATTTGAGTTCAATAACGGGGGGACTTGGCTATTAAGTCTTTGAGGATTTGAAAACCAGGGATTTATGGGAGGTCGTTGCGTTGGGTTTGTTTGTTGTGGATGATTTTGAGGGACTGGTTTTCGGTCAAGGTTTTTAATCTCGTGGGATTCTCTGTTATTAAAAGCCTATCGTCTCTGATTATACCGCTCTGTTTGATTTTTTAGCAGTTTCTGATAAACTTCACAACTTTTCCAATTGGCCGTGTGATCTTTTTTACAGTTAACGCATTTCCGACTTGTTTCTGTTTTAGGTTCCGTGCATTTTGAATAATGGTGGTTACCTAAACACCTAACACATCTCGGAGCGCGCCCACAGTTAGCTTGAGTGTGATCAAATCTTTGACAGTTTTTACATTGAATTGGTAATTTTTGTTTGATTCTAGGAATTCCCCTAAAAACACTATATAAAAATCTATCTAATGCTAGAATGCTCCTTCCCTTGTTATTGTCCTCTAAATCTACAGCACATGTTGTTAATGGTTTTCTGTCTTTTCCGTGAAGGCGAGTTACTTTGATTACTGGGTACTTTTTTACTAGTTCTTGAAAGATTTCTGTTTCACTATATAGTGTGTGAATATCTTTAATAACAATTGAAAATGTTTTTATGCTTGGGTCACGAAACGTGTGGTATTCTATGTTGTTTTCGTTGCAAAATTTACGAAGATCTCTGAAATCTTCTATTGAATTAAGTTTTACTTTCACTCTGTCTGCTTCTATTTTTGTTGTAAAATCTTCTTTAACTACACTTTTAATGTCATTTATTAACAGTTGAAAATTTTCCGCTTTGTGTATAATTATAGGAGGAATTTTAATCACTGTTTCCGCGGAACTGATATGTTCGTCTTCATCTGTACCGTTATTTAATGTTTCGAACCTGTTTGCTGTAGAAATAGCATAGCGTGAAACAGATCCAGTTTTTTGTCTTTTGCGCTCACTTTGTTCTGTTGGGGCAGGTGCACTGTGTTGCAAGGGCGGCTAACTAGAGCGTTGGCTGTTTTGTACTTGCGTTTGAAGGTCCTGTAGTTGCTGTTGCAATTGTACCAGTTGTTGGTGCTGTTCCTGAAGTTGATGCTGCTGCGCCTGTATTTGCTGATGTTGCTGATCTATGATGAGCTGTTGTTGGTACTCCAACGAATGTTGCATGGCGTCGGGCGTAGTGTTGTTCACGGCCTGCGTCGCTTCTTTGATGCTCTGCCCGAGGTCAGAGCACGGTAATTCACTTTTATCTATTTTCACTATTGGTTAAAGATATGGAATAACTTTCGAAAACACTGGTCACTTCACGAGCACTCGCAACTCACTGAGTGCTCAGCTTGACGCCGACTGAACTAACACGGTAGCGCTGCGGTCACAACCTCTCGCCACCGCTGTTAGCGCTGAACTGAGACGGAAGATCTTGACGTGAAAAAATTGACTTTAACTTTTACGTAAAAAAATAATTTCTAGTTAAAAATATATCGCTTTTATGGGCTCTACAATCATAATCCTATTCTTGGTAATAACTTATAAGTTAAAAAAATTATAATATTAAAATTAAAAAGATAGGCTCAGAAATATGTTTAATATTATGTAATGAGATTTCAGTGCCATTTAACCACGCTAAAGTGAATGAGATTCATGAGCTGATTTAATGAGAAAATAAGAGCTGTGTTATGTTTAAAAAATGGTGAACTGAAGAGCAGGGAACGCGATAAAAGTCTCCAAAATCTGTAGTTAGCTCACCTTGTCTGTCTGAAATCACACATGTGTTGATCGGGGACATTCAGGAGTCTTTGGGTGGAAGGTGTGTGAGCTAGCCAGCTCCCTTCACGAACCTAAAAGAGTACTCATAGATATTGGAATAATGTATTTTAACACAACCTCAAAGCCATCATGATTCGAATACTATTTTTCTGTTCTATTCAAAAATATAAAAGTACTTTACTATTTAAATTATGAATTTAAAGTACACTCTCATTACCAACACCAATTAAATGCAATTCTTTCGTTCACTTTAGGAATCTAAATAAATATCGAACGAATTCTATATGAAATAACGGTAAATTAAAATCTGACACAGCACACACCGACGGATAACATAGTGCACTCGGGACCCGATTCGAATACTATTCCCTTGTCGGACGCTATCGCTCAGACACCCCTCAAAGGAACCGTTCACTTGCAATCGACTCGCGCGCCCCTTGTGGCCCTCCCAGCGTACTTCGCGCGCGTGCCACGTGCGGGATCTTTCGTTCCAGTCGTCACAAACGTCCACGTGCGGCAATTAGGGGCACGTGCGCACCGAAAGCTAAAGCTCTCTCGGCCCTCCCCGCCAGCACACGAGGCCAGAGGCGGCTCCGGGGACGTCATTTCCGGATGAAGGGGCGGGGCGGAGGTGGCGGCGGGGCGCTGTGAATGGGTTTGCGCCCTACAGAGGGCGCCGCCACCGTCACCGGCACCGCCATCACCGTCACCACCGCCGCCGCCGCCGTCTGTGTCCACACGCATTGTCCGGTGCGTAATCTGCAGCCGTATCGCCGCTCCGGCACTATCCGAACGCCCGCCGCCTTCCTCAATAGACCCCTGTGGGAGGGGTGTGGTGGTGACTGCAGTGGATTCGACGGGCTTGAGGAGACAGTGGGACGGTGAAGGAACCTGTCAATGGAAGTAGGTGATGATGAAGATGGTGATAGTGAATGGTGAAGACACTCTGGCACTAGAGAGTGCACAGAAGTGAGATAAGGGAAGAATTATAGTATGATGAACCTACGTAGGAAATCAGGTGAGTATGGATATTGATTGCTGTAAGTGAATTTGGACTGTTGTGGTAATGTCGCTCCAGCACTATATGAACCCAGCGCCTTCCTCAATACGCCCTGTTTGAGACTAGTGTGCGGGTTGCTGCGAGAGTTGTATGGTAATGGGATTGCGAACGAACCTGATGATAGAAGTGTGCTCCGAGCGATATGGTTTGAGTGAATGGTGATTGATGTGTGACTGTGTCACTCTAAAAATATTAGAACGACAAGCCGGGTTTACTTCCATAAAACGCATGTGGGAGGGGTGTGGTGGTGTTTACTCAACATATCATATGTGGGATGGGTGTGGTGGTGGTTGTGGGGGTTTGGATGGAAACAATATGCGAATTAAACTATTCGAAGTGAAGGGGGGTGAACCCTTGAGAGGATCGGATTGACGATAGTATGGTAATTTTCTATGGCCGATTGGGGAGATGATCGATATGCGAATAGCCTCGAGTAAGGGAGGATTTAACGGTAACGCGCGCGAAACAAATGAGCATAATACTTGCTCTGGTAGAAAAGTTGCTGTGCCGAGAGTGCTGGAACATGGTAATAGAGTGAGTTGGCAGTTTGTGGTCTCTGTGATGGAAATTTATAATCAGTGGTAAACAAACATTCTGAACTGGGGTGTACACATTTCGATGATGTATTATAATGCGATTTGAGTGGTGGTGGTGGTTTGTTATAAGTGTTTTCGATGGAAATATAAGGGTTCAGCCAAAAATTCACATGTCATTAACGGCATTAAAGAATAAAGTACATCAAAATAGTGTGTTGTCTTGATGATAATGATGATGAGGGCTTTTATAGTGATTGGACCAAGAGTAATGAATGTAAAGCAAAGTGTAGCCCGAACCGCGGGCGACTACTCTCCCAGTTTCGGAAAGAGGCCAAGCGAGGGCCACCTTAGCTGTGGTGGCTGCTCTGAAGAAGGTGTAACCGGCAATGAATTGTAACATACGGTGCAAACGGACTTCGCCATTGGCTGGAAGTCTGGGGCCGGGCCGGTGCCGTAGGATTAGAAACCCCGCCGTTAGGGGGTGGGCTGTGGGGGTGGGGGTGAGGTGGGCAAGAGGGTGGGGCTCGGAATGCAGGTGCATAATATTCCAAAAGTATTTTGGAGACTTCTAGGAATTAGCAGAAGCCAGAATCGCGCGACGTTGCGGCGATCAGGTGATGTCGGTTGCCACGCGAACGCGAGTATGACGTCGCGAGTCACGTGGGCTGAGAGTATAAAACTCGGCGAACGAGTTGCGGGGGAAGTCTTGAGCCGAGTGGGAGACCTCGTGCGGAGGCACAAAACTAGCACCCAGGGCGATGCATTGACGAGTGATGCTCGTGTAGTAACCCGTGTGCCGGGAGCCGTACTGGAATAACACTTCCACTTGTGACAGTGGTCACGTGGTACCCTGTGTACGTTAATCGCTTTGATAAGTGGCGAGGGTCACGAGTCAGCTAAGTAGTTGCAAGTAGTTGAGAATCATTCATGTGCATCGTCCACTAGAGATGTACATAGATGTCTTAAATTATTGAATGGAAGCAATTTTATAAATAAACCTGAATAAAGTCTGTGATTTGTAATGAGATTCTCGCGTAACAGAATGCGCCCAGAGGAAAATCCTGGGATGCGGCGGGCGAGTGGTAAGTGGCGACCGCTGGTGGTGCCTCTGGTAGTCAAAGCCTTTCATTGCCTGCCTTCCGCCTTGTCACGCACCTGCCGTGGCGATTGCTGCAGTGTTTTGGCAACCCAAGCAGCAGCGACCGCGCCCCTTGGTGGAGTGATAGACAGAAAGTTAATTGCTTGTTAGAGAAATCTGCGAGAAGCTCTTTCTTCCCCTACTTAAGGATGCGTTTTGAAAGCTAATTTAAAACTCGGGAATGCAAATGGTTCAAGCTGGAACGATGCTTCGTTATTCAAATTAACTACCTCCCTGTTGAAGGGGAACGAGATTCAAACGAAACATTAAAATTCCCGTTCTACGTACGCGCTTTTATTCGTAACTGCTCTCGCAATTTTGCGAAAAGTGCTTTGCCAGCATTTATAAAAATCTGATAAATAAATTTGTGATTTTTTTTACGCAACCCACTAAAAAAGAAACATTAGAATACGTAGATAAAAAAATTAAACTTTCATTCTATTCACTGCAATGTGTTAATTTTCAATACATGTTCCTGTGACTCTGTATTATTAGCAGAAAAAAATGCTGCAAATAAACGGCAAAGCATTTTGCTAACATATAACAAAAATTCTGCTGAACAAAATAAAAATCAAAATTGTGACACAAACAATTGCAGACACACTTTTAAAATATAAAATAATTTCACAAAATCAATTTTAACGTATCTTCAACAACTGTTCTTTACATCCCTAGGAAATCACTGAAGCTGCTATTCGATACCATAAGTGGTGAAGAGAAAATATATAATACAAGCGGTGTCGTCTTTGGAGCTTTCCGGTCGTTTGACTTCATACTGAGTATGAGAATTCACTCGGTACGCACATTACGAGAATTGGCGGAATAATTCAATAAAATATTTGTATTTTCAGACAAAATTGATTCTGTTTTATTCTTTTTGTAGTTTTTCCGAGTTCCTGGTTATCTAAAGCGACCGCCAACATCTCCCATGCAGTCCGAGTCCTCATAGTTTTATTTCAATATCTGCGCGCATTGGAAATTAGAAACAAACGTATTCTGCTGCATATTTCGCAGACAAAGGTGGAATTCATTTTACCGTATCATACTTCACAATATTTTTGTACAATCATGTAAGGGATTTTTTTGAACTGATTGATGACAAACCAAATTAGGGGACGCGGTATGCAATTAATACGTTAAAAATGATTCTCAATTATTTCCTAAATGTTGGTTAACTTAAGCCATTTTACTCCTATTACTCTTGTCATTCTACTAAACTGAACAATGGTTCCATGTGGTATTCCACAACTTTTACAGTATGTAGCTACAAGAGGAGATCAAAGCAAAGCACCAAGACATGTTATTTCGTGTCTATCTTGAAAATCACACCCCATAAGAAAAACGTGGGTGCTTCAAGAAGATATGATTAGAGTATTTAACTACTAAACATTCCCAATAAAAACAGTCAGAAATTAGAGAGCAATTATTGAACATTTATTTTCTGTCGTTGGAAAATTGGAGGCTGATGTTCAGGAAAATTTCAAAAATGAAATTTTTACAAATTTATTTTAGACACTTCTGGAAGTATTGACATATTGGCAAGAAGAAATGTGTACAATATTTCCATTTTTCAAAGTGATTCCATACTATCTCGAAACAAAATCTCTCTCTCTCTCTCTCTCTCTCTCTCTCTCTCTCTCTCTATATATATATATATATATAATATATATATATATATATATATATATATATATAGAGAGAGAGAGAGAGAGAAAGGGCATTAAATAATGAAAGGTACGTACCCAACTTATCCCTTATCTTCCCTTCGATTCATCATCTGTCCGAAAAGTAATATTAGACCGAATCTGACGAAGGCTAAGCTCAAAGTTACCCAATCTTTGCAGAAGAATGTCGAAAAGCGTTAAATTATTTCCCTCCCATAAAATATCATCAAGAGATCCATAAATTATTTATCCACATTCTTTGAGAGCCCTCTCCGCTTCCGTCGCCGCCGCTACGCGTCTAATACCGCGTTTCCCCTCAACTGCCGCGGGCCGCTCGCGCCGCAGATCAAAGGCAGAGGCGCGTCGGGGCGGCACGGGGCCGCAACGGGGCCTCGCCGAGGCAGGGCGCCCGCGCCGACGCCGCTGGGCGGGTGGGGCGGGAGGTTAAGCGGCTCCCAGCCACTGTCCCGCTGCCACGAGCGCGTCACGGGCCCAGCCGGATCTATGATGCAGTGGCTTGAATCTTTGACGCGCTACTTTTACTTCAAATACACACGGGGTAAAAGGTGGTCGACGAAGAGAGAGCTTAGTAAGGGGTGGCGGGCTGACGGGTCGAATGGTTCCCAATTGGGGGCTGAATTACAGTCGACGTCCATGTTGGTCATGTGCTCGGATTTGAAACTGACAAAAAAATTGAAAGAGAAATCAGTTTATTTAACAATTTTATTATCGTAAGGAAATATAGAATGTTTTTAAAGAAATATGTAAAACTAACGAATTAAATAAAAAAGCTGCAGATTATTGTTTATTATTTTACGAGTATTGGTTATTTAACCTTCCGACTGGTTTACGAACAGAATAATACTTTTTTAAATACCTGATTAAAAATGTACTATTGCTGAGACATACTGTTGATAATCACGTGAAAAATATTTTGTTTACATGAATAAAGCACGTTTTGATTCATGAAATAGTATTCTCTGTTATTATGAATTTCAATTAGTTAATATATTTTTTATTCTGATTAAAGAGTTGCTGAAGTCTCAAAACCCATGATCTTCAGTGATTTCAAATTCGCAGCAAGATATTGAGGCAACAGCCATGAAACTATGACGTGGAATCCATTGCATATAAGTAATTTTCATAATTCATTGTAATCGTCGACGCGTTAATGATCGCGTTTTAGAAAAAAAAGTATTTTTGGAACGCTGGAACGTTTAGTTCATTTCCAAGAAGGTTTTAGGAGGATTACCTTTGCGCCAACTATAGGGTAATCTATTTTAGCAAAGTTGATTTTCATTAACCGACGAAATGGAGCCAGCTGCTTCACGTAACTCTTTGTACTACTGATATGGGTAATATCACGGGAAGCATTTGCTTCTGGTGATCGCGGCCATCAGATCAATTTTTTCAGAGCCAACATTTCAACTACTGAATATTTGTTGTAGTGCTATTTTATTATCCCTATTTTAGTTTCTCGCCGCTTAATGTCTATTTCTTTCTATCATTTTAAACTTCATCTTCTAAACTTCTAGCGAAAGTCTTTGTAATCACGTCCTCCTACCACTTCCATCTAGACATTCTTTTAAAACATTTTTCATTGATATGTTCTATCAAATTGTTTTTTTAATGTCGCTCGCTGTCTGACCTTAAATGACCAGAATATAGTCCTTATTTCCATCATTTGCAAGGTTTATTTTCCAGTTTTCATTATTTCTCTAATTCTTTGATTTTAAGTCCTTCCTTTTCTTGTAATCTGACTGCATATTATTCAATTTTTTTTCTTGAATTAAACACCTGGGCTTTGCATTCGTAATTCGTAACTCCATTTCAATAGACTTTCTATTATTGTTTTACGGCGACAACTTTGTTATTTTTATGCCAGGTTATAATCCCAATGAATGTTACAACTTTTAACAACCCTACCTCTGGTTTACGATGTGATATTATTACGACTTCCATTTGTTGGAGTTAATCTTATTCTTAGATAATTAAATTATTTTTGTTGTTTATTCCTGTTGTTTTGGATTAACAAGTCTCGGTTATTTCAATCCGCTACCAGTTATTTTGTTTTGAATATACCATTTATTTTCCACATTATTGGGCAGGTTATTCGCGCCTAACTGTAATTCGATAATGTCTGTTACGATAAAAGTTCTTAACAATGGTCGCTAATAAAAGATGTTCGTAAAAAATAGTTGAAAAAATTGATTAATGTTCGTGCTTTTGTATCTAAAAGTGAGACTAAAAATATTATATTACAGTTCACTAGGAAGGTAATAATTTATTGAAGTTCAAGAGATTCTACAACAAGGTATACATTTGTTGTGTCTGTTTCCAATCACCGACAGTCACGTCTAAACTCACATCAGAAGCCACCTTCCGATTCAATTCACCTCAGAACGCACGTTTGGCTAGGTAATCCTATTAGTATCGAGTTAGGTAGATACCAATTTCCAAAAGTGGATGAAGGCATCGCTCAGGTCATTGGCTACTACTACAAAACTAATTTAAAAACAACTCTGTTCTGTTATCCAACAGATTTTTTTCGAAAACCCCTAGGTTCGTGCGGTACCTCGGGAGCTCGTGAAATTACAAACCTCCGGCATCAAGTAACAAGCGACATTGATGCATTTAAATTACCCGGTTAATATCACGGATCATTGTTCGCGATATTGTACGAAAATGATATGAATACTCCCCCATCAGAATTGGTTCATGTCAGTGCAAAAATATTCATTCACTTAACAAACAGAAAAAACTGAGTTTAAACATGACATTAAACGATTAAATTCGATACAAAAGTTTAAGTTCCAAGTGAAATCCCATCTGCTGCACAACTGTTTCTATACAATTAGAGACTATACCGAGCATCCAAAAATAAAATAGAATTAATTTTAACAATGACTATTAATGTATTATATATCATTTGGATTGTATAATTGTAAAGAGCCTGTAACAAGTATTGAACATCAGCTTCTGGGTCAATGACCCTCCATCTCGATCAGGTTTTCGTTCAGTTTCCCTGATCCTCGAACAAATGCTTACATGGCCCCTTGTTTTGCTTCTGGACATAAATGTAACTTCAAATTAACTTCTCCTCATAGCACGTCACACAGAGTTCTTTACTGTTTTTGACGTAAATAAATAAATAAATAACACTATTATGATCATGACACATATATTTTGAGTGAAACTGAAGCAATCATTTTTATGACGATACCATTCTTTGTAAACCACAGCAATCCAAATTAGATTGTGTGTGCACCCGCTGTATTCCTTCCGAGTGTTAGAGGGCTGGGGGAGGAGCCTCAGAAGCCTGGCACGGACGGGAACGAAATGGCGCCAGCGGCGGCGCCGAGGGAGGAGGGCCGCTAATTTTTCGGCGCCTGGGCCCCGGGAGCGGCGATGCGTCGGCTCGAGCTACGCGGAGGGAGCTCGGGGGACGGGGGTGGGGCAGGCGAAGCGGCTTCCAGTGAGCCGGCCTGGAAGGGTGGGTGATGAGGAGGCGGAGTGGAGCTGGGGCGGGGTGGGACGGGGAGGAAAGGGGATCGTAGGAAGAAAACAAGCAGGGAAGCTTCAGGTTGCAGGGAGCGGGGGGGGCGTGGTAGGGCGGCGTGAAGCGGGGAGTGGTGAATTGAGGTGCCGGTGGAGAGCGGGGTGGCTGCGGGTGTGGCGGGCCGGGAAGGAGGGTGTCGAAAACGGCAGGGATGGGGGTGGGCATGGAGCGAGGTGAGTCGGGCAGAGCGCAGCGGGGGTGGGCGAAGCGGCTCCGGACAGTGCGGAGCGAGACGAGACGAGACGGAGCGAGATAAGCAGAGAGCGTAGTGGTGTGGGGTGTTTGAAGGACGGAGGTGCGGTAGCGGGCAACGCAGCTGCGGGCAGGGTGGAGGCGATGGAAACGGGGTGGAGTGGCGGGGTGCGGAGCGGTGCGCGCGGAGGGGCGGGGAGAGTGGAGGGTGAAGATGTGGTGGCGGGTAACGCAGCTTCAGGCGATGCGGGGCGGTGGTTGGGATGGGGGGGCGGGGCGGGGGGGAGGGAGGGACGGACCGGGGCGGGGTGGACTGGAGCGGGGCAGGGCGGGGCCGAGCGCAGCGCGGGGCGCGGCGCGGCGCGCTGATACGGCCAGGTAAATATTTCGCGCGGCTGATCGATGGCGAGGCGTGGGAAGAGGGCCTGCCCTGCGCGCCGTATTAAGCTTTCAATACCTCCCCCTCCAGCCCCCTCCGTCCCGCGGCCCCCGCTCACACACGCCTCGCGATCAGCGCCGCGCACTGGGCCCTAACGGGCCGAAACGACCGCTTCCAAACAAAACTCAAAAACTTAAAGTGAAAAAAATTAAAAACATTGCGGTTATACTTCGATATTTTTTAACGTGGCGTTTCAAGGTCACGAACGAAAAAGGGATAGGGAAGGCCTCCAATAGGGAGCTGTAACGTCACTACAGCTCCCATTTTTGAGGCTTCCTATTGGAGTTTCCCTTCTTTCCCCTTTTTGCGTGCGTTACCTGAAGATGCTACGTTAAAAAAAATCAAAGTATAGGACTCACGCTTACTAAGCTGGGAGTCCAGTGCTCAAACCGCAGTATAGTAGGGAATTTTTGTCCGATCATGTTCTACTCATGTCGGTCCTAAACTTCATCCTTTCCAAATGGGTTCCAGTATTTACTGACTTTATTAAAAGTGAATATCTGGTAAAATTACAATAAAACATGGCACTTGTCACCCTATTTCCGAAATAGTAAAATCCTTACGATACGACACACAGATATACAGATGGCCATGAAAGTTAATAAAGTTGAAAAGTATTTTAGAAGACCTCATATATCTAGGTTTGTTTAACATGTCATGTGCAAAGCAAAAATAAAAAATATAAGGCAATTTAGTACACGAAAAAGAAAATACCAAACGAATTGTGGAGATATTAGAATTGAAGAAACAAGAGGCCAACGTTACAAATTTAAAAACAATTTGGGCCGACGTTGCAAATTAAAATCATGAATATATGCAATCAGTTTAAATAAAGAGTAGAGATTCGCTCTTAGTAATAGTCTTAAAATGAGAACAATAATCACTAGATAATAAATATAAATCAACACTCGGGATAATCTAGTCTTAATGTTTGCGAGTCTGCAAATTGTAACTACGTAGACCAGAGGTCATTCATCAGAGTGCCGACAGAGAGGGGATTTTCGTCCCTATCAAAATAGCTGTGTTTATGTCGTAGCTTCAGTTTGGATAAGAATGACAGACGATTTTCTAAGTGATTGTTTCAACAATGAGTGACGGCCCACGCGCGAGTTTCCTCTCTGCATTGCGTCTCCATTCCCATTCATGGTCTGCGCTCTGTGTGTCATCTCCATGCTGGAATATCCCTCGCAATGCCAAATGCAGCAGTACCGCCATTGAAAATAAAGGGAGGGAGAGAAAGGGGGTGCCGAAGAGCAATAGAACAGAAACAGGAGATGACAGCCAGGAGACTAGTACTCATCCCAGTCTTCAAAATCTCCCAAGATTCTGACAGAACTGAAAGTTGGCCAAATCCCGACCTAAGGTATGCTGACATTAAAAAAAGAAAGACAGAAACAGAAGAACAGAAGTTATGGAGAAAAAGGAAGATACAGAACAAAAAGATATGACAGGGGGCGGCAGCAGGAAATCTCTAAAGATTCTGACAGAACTTTTGTCCAGTTCCCGATCTGAGGTGATTCGTCGTTAAAGAGAGAGAAAGAGGGTTGTTTAAGATTAAGGAAGAGAGAGAGAGGGAGAGAGGAAGAGAGGAAGAGAGAGGGAGAGAGAGGGAAAGAGAGGACGAGAGAGGGAGAGAGAGAGAGAGAGAGAGAGAGGGGGGGAGATGGAGAACCGTAGAAGACATCGCCATTGTCCTTCCTTCACAATCTTCAGACTTCCAGAATGAGAATTCAGATGGCAGACCCAACGTTGGAAGCAATGCAACGGGGAAAAACAATATACAGATTTTCATTTCTGTCGGCGTGTTGAAACACTTGCTTAGAAATAAAGAAACGGCGTTTTAAGGAATTTCTGTCCTTGTGCCACGTCCTCCAACCTCTCTCTCTCTCTCTCTCTCTCTCTCTCTCTCTCTCTCTCTCTCTCTCTCTCTCTATCTATCTCTATCTCTATCTATCTATTTATCTCTCTTTCTCTGTTGCTTTTCGTTTTCCTTTTTTCTTCGCACTTTCGCACGAAGCTTTTTGGATCGGGAGTTCCATCACCAATAAAATCGATCCCGACGTTTACTTCCTCTTCCCAAGTTGCGCTTCGCAATTTCGTTGCCGACTTTCCTGCTTTTCCTCCTTTTTACTTTGTTTCTTCTATTTTGCCTCGGGGTTCTATGGATTGTTTATCTTGCGTGCTCAGTTGTACTGAATGTCATTCATATTTCTGAACGCTGGTTCGAGAGAAGGGTTATGTTCACTTTCTCCTGGACAAGTCACCACTAAGGCATTTTGCCCGTGCCCTCCAAGATATCAATATTGACATGGTGATTATGAATTGTCAGTGATGATGATGATGCTCAGCTGGAATGTGAGGTGGTATGAGTAATCAACCACGCCAAAATACGTGATAAATTCATGTCTTGCACGACATTTGTTTGTGCAGCATTAGGTTTCGCATATTGGAAGCTCCTCCACTTTCTGTGCCGTCGAGGTCGACATCTGTGCCGTTGTCAGTTGATTCTTACTGAATTTCATTGAGTCCTTGGATACACCCATATGTTATTTATTTTACAACCTATTCTTCAGAAACCAATACAAGCAAATCGAGACAACCAGAGACAAAGCGATAGACAGCTCTTCTCCTAAAACATGAGACCAGGGTTCGAATCCCGGTCGTATCATGCGGAGTTTGTGATGGTCACAGAGGTTTCTTGGACTTCGCTCGGGTTTCATTCACTCTCATTCCATCAAATCTACCTCTTCGTTCACATACCTTCATAATCACTTACATATCAAAATAATATTCCGATTTTCAGATATAACCATTAAGCTTAGGTACTGTTTTTTATATTTGAACATAAAAATTGATAGTTGTTGTCTAATAATATTTTTGCAGTTTTTATATCATTCATTCCCATATTTTTTTTATTTCTGCGCAAATAAATTTCTGCCTTGCTTTACAAAAGCTAGCTATCAGAAATACTTTTTACTTTACCTTAAGTATTTTTAGCAGACTGTGTTAAACGATGGTAATATTTTTCAAAGTTTTTCGGTTTTTCACATACATTTTCCATCGTATTCACTGAGCTAATAAACGTATGTTGATCAATGAATCAGTAGATCAGTATTTATAGAGGCAGTGATAACGAAAATAAAAAATACACGGTAAAACTCAATGTGGGATCCATCAGGAAGGAAGAATATTTAGACTCCGATTGATTTAATACAAATACACTCGTATTTCGTATTTCAGAGATTTCTTTTTCGGTTATTGTCTAATTGTCGTATCTGCGCGAATATTTAAATTATTCTTTTAACAACAAGCATCGCTTTGTATAAGAACATAATCTCAAATATCTCTCACAAACCCTGATGGGAAGCGAGGGTTCCCAGAGAAGCCACACATCAAAAATTGTATTGGAAGGTTCAGAAATATCTCATTTTGTAAATTAGGCCATAATAAATCTAAAACGTGTTAAATTTGGTCCCGTTAGGTTTTACTAAAAGTCCTAGGGAAAAATAGTATTTCACAACCCTATAACGCATCGTTTCCGAGGTGAGAAGGGTGGGAACGTGTGTCGCCGTTTCCATACATCTGTTGATTCCTTTGTAATATAACTCACCAAATTCGAAATGTTTCGGCGAAAATCGATGTGATGCATTGCAGGGGGTTAATCTCATATACAGCAAAATCACATTAAGATATTTTATGTCTTAAAATCGTATAAACCAATTATCTTTCCTTGCAGTTTTATATGCAGAGCTGTCAGCATTGGAGTTAAAACACATTTTTTCAGACAACGCGTGTGTTCAAACTCCGGTGTTTAAGTACATGTTCAATAAAGATAAATATAAAATTATCAACATGAGTAAGTAGTCAAATGCATCATTTAAGTTTATTAGTTAAGATGAGGCATTTAGAGCATTTAGCTTTTGTTCTCAAACTAATCTTGTTCATTCTTGTTTTAAATTTAAAATAGTCAAGCAGCATTGACTTGAATATTTTTTTTATTTTACATTTTTTTCTTCTTTAAACTGCTCATCGTTCCTTCACTACCAAACTCCCTACCTTTTATTCATTGGAGCTTTTCCCGAACGATTCACGAGCAGGTTTTTTCTCTTAACATTTACTTTTTTCGCCTCTGCTTCCCCTTTTGCGAGTCCTCCGCAGCGCTGATCATCTCCAACGGCCTCCGCCTCGAATCCCTCTCAGCGATCGATCGAATCCTCAACACTCGCGCTCTGCCCGCCGCGCCGCGCCGTTCCGATCCGCCCGCGAGGCCCCCTTGCAAAAACAGCTCTCTGCATTTTTCAGAGGTAGCAGTCGCGCGCAGCACGATCCGCCTCGCTCCGCCCCGCTCCACTTACTCTCCCCGCCCCACCCCGCACCACGCTCCGCCACGGGCTCGTCCCACCCGCACCGCCACACCAGGCTCGCTCGGCCCCACCTTTTAACGTCCCGCCCCACTCCCTCTACTCCCCGGCCCGGCCCTCGCACTGACCAACTAGGCTGCGCACTGCACCGTACCACCTGTCCCGCCTCGCTCCGCCCCATTTTGACCTCGAATACTCCCCCCCCTCATCCTTATATGCCCCATCCTGCTGTATCCGCCCACCCCGCACCACGCTTTGTTCCAGGCTCGCCCCACCCACACCGCAACACCAGGCTCGGTCCCACCATTTAACGTCCCGCCCCACTCCTTCTCCTTCCCGGTCTGGGCCTCGCACTGACCCACTAGGCTGCGCACCGCACCGTACCACCTGCCCCGCCTCGCTCGGCACCATTTTGCCTCGAATACCCCTCCTCAAACTTATATGCCCCATCCCGCTGTACCCCGCCCACCCCTCACCACGCGCCGCACCGGGCCCACTCTACTCTTTCTGAACGCTCCAACTCGACTGCCACATCACCCTCCCGGACCCACTCGCCCCGCACTGCTCCAGACAACCTTAGTATCTCCCACCTGTTCACGCCTCACCCCGTCACACACACCCCTCCTCCCTGCCCCTATCTCGCACTCGCTGAACCACACCCTGCCTACACCATATTATTCGTCCCGCCCAGCTCCCCCTATTTGGCATCGACTATCCCACCCTACTCTTACATGCCCAACCCCGCCCCATTACACCCGCCTCCACCCTTGCCTCCGCAGTGGCATTTGCTCAGACACACCCCGCTCGCGCTGACACAATAGTTAGCACCGCACCTTACCACCAGACCCGCCTTACTCCGATACATTTGGCTCCGCCCTGCTCAGTTCGTCCCACTCCTACTATTCCCGCCTCCCACACTCACACCCCTCCCCGCCCCTCTTCGCCCATCACGTCTTGCACTGCTCTACATCCCCCAGCCCGCTTCGCTCTGCTTCGCCTCATTTGTTCCGTACCTCATTCCCGTACCCACCGTCATCTCCCGGGATATAACATGCACTTCACTTACAGGACAAATGACCTCAAATGTAACCTGGACTCATTAGTCACTCGCACCACTGCACTCGCTCAGCTCTGCCTTCTTGCGCCGCTCATCTGTCGTACGAAGTAAGCCCTGATCGTCTGTTCACTCTGCGTCCTCCTGCTCTCTCTCTGTCTCTCTCTCCCTCTCTCTCCCTCTCTCTCCCTCTCTCTCCCTCTCTCCCTCTATCAATCTATCTATCTATCTCTTCCGCAAACCGAAAAGTATGTCAGCGCCGAATCTCTCATCTGGCTGGGCAAGTCCACTCGTACCTCACGGGGTGAAACATTCTCTTCCCAGACGGAACGAATGACCGTAGCAGTTGAAGAACCCCAAAACAACATTCAGTCAAAACATCAATCAATCAATCGATCCTGCTTCACCCCATGCACGCCTACCCCGCCAGCGCCTTCGCTCCGTCCCAGCCCTCTAGCTTCTCTTTCCTGCTCCATTCCCTCCCGCTCATTTCTGACCGCACGTTCATCGCAGGTTTTTAACCACGCCCACAGTGCCCGTCCACGCCCATTCGCTCCCTGCTCCTTCTCACACCCCATCAGGGCTGCCAATCTACAGGCCGTCCGCGGGGATTTTTTATCCAAACAGTTAAAAGAAAGGAGTCATTGTAAAAAGTTTGCAATGTGGTATTTTTTTATCGTTATTCACATTAAACTTTAACATCTTTAGATACTTGGATTAAGTTAACGTAGAAAAACAATCGCCAATAAGATACGACTAATGCGACTCGTTTCACTTCCGATTTGCACGTCTACGGTGAACCTCTATATTTCATCTCTGCAATTAACATACAAAAATTTTAGACAAGACCTCGCAAAATTAAATTTTACATATCTTTCTCACACAAATACAGGAACGGCTAATCCTGATCCTCATCTCTCCCGTACCTTCTACCAATATATTTTTAATAAATTAATTCTGCGTTCCGTATGTTTTTCATTGATAAATTGCTGCCCTGCTTTGATACTGGCACAATTCAAAAACTACTAATTTTACAAGAAGGAATTTTTAAAATTGTAAGAAGAGTGAAAGCTTGACAACTTGATAGCGGCACATTTAACGGCAAACTACTAACAACAGAAATATGCCGGTTAACGGAATAAATCTTTGCGAAGGAAGTACTTCTTTTACAGAAAACCAAAACGATATTTTTAGTTGTGCCACCATCAAAGCAAAGCAGTGATATTAA
Organism: Gryllus longicercus; assembly: GCA_038098605.1. Lineage (NCBI taxonomy): Eukaryota > Metazoa > Arthropoda > Insecta > Orthoptera > Gryllidae > Gryllus > Gryllus longicercus. The sequence goes on along the minus strand of JAZDUA010001129.1, from coordinate 10,732 downwards.
GCTGTTTGTCAAAAAACACTCGGGACAGTTAAATACGACTCTCAAAGTAAAGTGGTTTCTGCAGAATGACTTTTTCTGGTTAGATGGTAAAGAAACTTTTACATCTGTGGAAATAACTATAATTTGGCAAACATTTATATACTTCACAATTTTGTTTGCGTTTTGTTTCCAATTTCATCAACGCGTGAGTTGTCAATAATATAAAGGCCTGTAGAAAATACACCCAATTTCAAAAACTACATCTTAAAGCTAGTGTCTGATATTACTTTTGTAGTCTGTCTTACACAATAGTAGCGAGGGATGCATTCTCGAGGGATGCATACGTTGAAAAAACTAGTATACTTATCAACCTTTAATGTGAAATTTACGAGAATTCACTTTATTAAAAAATTATTTCTACGAATTACATGTTCATTAAAAGTTTGCGTGATTCCCTTTATTGCAAACAAAAAAGCATGAACAATATAAAGGCAATGGTTAAAATAACGGACATGTCTTCCGCCTATTATTACCTTTACATCAGATAGAGAAATTTAAATTAATATTTTTTACATATTCATATTCACAATTCATATATTTTATTATATTCACAAAATTAAAGCCAAGTTTGCGACATTTTTTCCAAAACTCTGAAATAAAGAAGTATAATTTTCAAAATCCGGGATTGAATGTGAATATAAAATTGAAGCAAAAAAGCAAAAGATGCTAAACGAATAATTGTATGATGATAATAATAATATTTTTACGAAAACAGAGTTAATATTGTAAATCTGCAACTCTACATTACAGTACAGGGCGCTTTCTCGGATCCCATGAGAAGCTAAATTTTCATGCTATTTGATCCTGCAAATTGGCCATTTCTCCTCCGTCTGTTTTTCCATTTTCACGAAACAACATTAGCGTTTTATTTAATTCGTTCCGGGGAGAGTCGCGCCAACTTAAACCGAGGTGATGTCGCCTTGGTGACATCTCGCCGCACCAAGTGGCACAGCGAGGTGGCCTGAGGGGGGCGGGGAGGCGTCCCAGGTCGCGAACAGCAAACAAATCCCGCGTCCATGATCGCAGCCATCTCGGCGGGCGAATTTAATTATTTCGCAGAGTCGGCGCGAGAACAGGGATTATGCCGAAACAACGGGACCGAGGGCGGAACCATGGGGAACTCCCTTTCCGCCAACGCGATGCTTGCCACCTGGCGAGGAAGGGGGAGGTGGAGAAGGGAAGAAGAGTCAAGGGGGCTGAGGGAGGAGGAGGGAAGGGGAGAGAAAACGAAGAAGCGAAGAGGGCGGTGAGGAGGAGGGGCGGGGCAGAAGAGGGGAGGGGCAAATCTCGGCGCACCGAAAGCGCAATTAGCGCGCAGTTTTGCAAGGCACCGCGGGGACCATCGCCTGGCGCTGCCTGCCGGCGCCGCGGACCCGTTCCCGGAACCGTTTACCGACCCGTTGCCGAAATTACGCTCGCACTTTCGAAATTAGCGACTCCGCCTCGCCTCGGAATTGAAACTGCCGAATCGGAGAGGGAGACGAAGGTCGGCTGGGGGTGAGGAGTGAACGTAAGAGAGTGGTGATACACCCTCTCCCTCCCATCACTCCCTTCCTCTCCCTTTCTCTCATGAGAGACTCGCGGCACCAACTCGATTTTACCCCCCCCCCGCTCACCCCTCTCCGCGCAGTGACAAAGGGAGATAGCACCGGCAGTAAGTGCGCTGGCGCGCCTCCGAACGGTGGCAAAAGCTGTTTTCTTCGGAAAGGAACCATTAATGCTCTCATTTGCAATGAAAGCGACCCCTGGTTTTGTACACAAAGTGGCCGCATGCAAAAGTCCCGTACCCTGTGCCCTCTCAACGCCTCCCCCGCGGGCGTTCCGCAAGAGGGAGAGGGAATGAGACCGGCGTGAGATATGGGCGAGGGGAATGGAACGTATATGCATATAAAGGGAAATGGGTCAGTTGGAAAATGGGTCGAGAGAGGGCGAAATGGAAGGAGCGAGAACGAAGCTAAGGGAAAATTGTTTGAAGAAAAAGACAAGTGAAGTAAGCACCACAAGATCGGATAGAAACAGCAAATGAACAAGACGGACAAAGTGAGGAAAATGGTCCAGACAAAGAGGATATCAGTTACGAGCGCAAGTGATAACAGTTTTACCGGGCTAGTTCTAAGATACGTTTTCTATTTAATTTGCAAGTTGGTTATATGTTAATGGTGGGTAGCAATGGATTGAAATGAGAAAAGAATTATTGTTCATTTATAAATTGTTGGCGAGTTTATCAAAAGGAGCCAAATTAATCGAGAACAGAGAAAATTCAGAAAAAAACGAATTGTGATAGTAGCTTGAGACAAATCATTTAATTCTGATAAGAGGTTTTCAGATAAACTACACTTTTATTTGCAACATGATTACTCATGTCATAATTGTAATCGGAGTCTTCAAATGTAATCCACAATCAAGTCATATACTAACATTAATATCAACTCTGTTGTTATTAGTGCACATTATAATGTATTTCTCTTTATGATGAATAAAAAAATCCAAATCCGTGCTTTTGCTGTTGGGTTTTGTTTTATTCTCTACGTATGTCAATGATGTAGGGAAACGGATTAAAACATGAGAAGCTACGTTGGAGTGGTATATTTGATAAGGTAAAGGTCAAAGAAACCGAGAAGAGAACAGAAAGAAGATCCCAGAACCTGACGGATGGAGTGGGCAGCCGACGGCCCGCACAAACAGCACAGAGACGAGGGCCGGAGGTGGAGCCGTCCCGCCGGGAGGGCCGGGGCCAGGTCGGGGTCAGCGTGAGCGACAGCGGCCACAAAAGCGCCCGCCGCTGCCGGAGGGCGGGGCGTCGGCTCTCGCAGGGGCTCGAGCGGAGTATTTTGGGCGGGCGCTGCGCACCGCGCGGGGGCGGTCGGGAGCCCGCACATTACGCCTGCTCCCGGGCCGCCGAAATTCGATTTCGAGCGTGCCCGCCACCGCCGCCCGGAGCGCCGCGACCAGTGATGAACGTTGTTTGAATTATTTACAAGGTTAACCGCGCGCCGAGAATTTGTTGCCCGCCGCCATAATCGCGTTCCCGGCCGCTAATGAGCGAACAAACACGCGTCGCGCCGCGCAGCGCGAGCCTGCGGTTCCTACCTCCCCCCTCCCCGCGCTCTCCACGACTTCGCCTCCGCGCCCGCCCACCCCGCCTCCTCACGACCCCCATAGGGAGCAACTGCGGCCCCACCCCCGCGTTCACTTTCGTATACGGTCTTCGATTTTGGCGAATTACAGTGCGCCCTTCCCTAGAATGTACTGAGTTAAATTCACGCCCTTCCGGCTGAGTTGCCAGACTGTAGTTGCTACCCCGCAAATGAAACCATGTACAGAGTGGCCTCCACGTTTGTGATTCGAAGGTGAATTTTTGTCTGGGAAGGAATGATCCACACCAGGTATGCCAAGGTTGCGTGCAAGGTAACGAGCTTACTAGAGCTCGCGGGCACTGCGTCCAGAGAAATTGGCGCGAGATTTAAAAGTAAGCGTTGTACAAATCCCAGAGTGTGGGTACGTCTCTGGACACCTGGCTCATAACGGTCTTTGGCAGAAGTTACTTGCCAGTTGTTGTCACACATTTATCTATATTAATTCCCATGTTCTATTTAAGGTAAAAAGTATCCAATGAAATGAAATAATAAACCATTGATTCCAAATTCTCAACTAAAAGTAAAATGTAAAAGGAATTGAAACAAAAAACGTATTTATTTTGTAATCCTGCTTACTTAAGAGTGATTAAAATAATGAAATTCTACTTTCATATTAGAAGGTTTAACAGACAAACAGTCTAGTCTATTAAAAGTTTTGTCCGTCCGTAAGTGAGAATTGTTAACTTATAGAGACTTGTTAATTTATTTCACATTATTGGTAAATTCAATAAATAGCTGAATGATTTAATAACGCAACACAAAACGAAAATAAGGAAAGAATTCGCTATTTGCTTACACGATTACTGTAGCAACTTTACATACCGCTTGAAAGGAATTGAAGATTTCACAACCAAAAATATCGATTTCATGGATTTTAAGAACTGTTGCTGTTTTACTGTGGTTGATTATGTTGGAATTAGTGTAATTGAAAAAGTTTGTTTTCTAAGAAAGAAACAGCTCTCTGTAAAATTAATCCTGTCAAATGTTTCCCAGTAATAAAGTATATCCAACTGTTCGATTTTTTTATTTTTTATTTAAGGTCGCATTAACATCTAGGTTATTAGCGACCACTATTGCATTAAACTGTATAGCAACTGTGAAGATGACATTATATGCTGATGTTAGGGATGAAAGACCAATACACTCAATCATGTCCGAGGCGGGACTCGATCCCACGATCCGTCGGTCCGAGATCGCTACGGCACTACTGCCTTAACGATCCCGGCCATCCGGACTGGCAACTGTTTGATTGATTTTATTAGATTCAGCACGTAGTGTTTGATTAAATGATTTTGCATACAATACACGAAAACTAGAAACATGTTTGGTTTTATTTATTTATAGGTTTTACGCAATTTCCACATCAGGTCGGTAATAGATTCGTGGTCAGGGATTGTTTTCATAAAGCGTCAACTATTATCGCGGAACCTTTCCTGACCTTTCGACCCAGTTACCTCCGCGCCTGCGGCTACGTCGTCAGATTGCGTGGCAACCGATAGGTGAATATCCGCAAGGGCGGAAAATCGGCGCTTCATTGGCGATAACTTCGGCATCCGATTTATCTCCCCTCGAACATCTAGAACCTCTGGTAATCGCACATCAGGATTGGTCGTCGAAGTAATATCGCTTGGTCATGAAAGGGTGAGACGCCATCGCTCTCTGGTTGCCAAGAGACACAGTTGGGTACGTTTCATGATTGTAGCACTTCATTTACTGCAGATTATGATCAGTCTCGTGCTATTATTTGTCACATCCATCTTTAATGCCATTATAAGCGAGAGCCACTATCCGACTCTCTGGAAGTATGCACAAGTGATAGCCATAGCGAAACCTGGTACAGACGTTGCATCATACAGACCAATAAGTCTTCTCCCAGTTTTATCCAAGGTATTTGAAAAACTACTTTTACAACGACTAAAACCAATAACCAATAATATAATACCAGACTTTCAATATGGGTTTCGTGAAGGTCACTCAACTATAGATCAGACACACCGAATAGTAAACAAGATATCTCAAAGCCTAGAAGAAAAGAAATATTGCTCAGCTGCTTTCTTGGACGTACAGCAAGCATTTGATAGGGTCTGGCATGCAGGCCTGCTATTCAAAATCAAACAATTACTCCCGCACTCATTCTATTCATTTTTTAAAACGTATCTATCCAGCCGCTTTTTTCAAATTAAATACCAAGACGTTTTCTCTGGATTTAAACCACAGACAGCAGGTGTCCCTCAAGGAAGTATCCTAGGACCAATTCTGTATGTAATCTATACTTCTGACTTACCAACAACAGAACACACAATGATGGCTACATTTGCTGATGACACAGCTATTTTAGCTGTTGATGAGGACTCAACTCGAGCATCGCAACACCTGCAAGAGCATCTGGACAAGATAGAAGAATGGACGAATCAATGGAGAGTAAATATAAACACAGCAAAATCACAACAGATTACCTTCTCACTTCGAAAAGAAGAGTGTCCCAAAGTGAAATTAAACTCATCAGAACTCTCAGTAACAACTGTTGTGAGGTATCTTGGCTTACATCTAGACAGTCACCTAACCTGGAAACCTCACATCTTGAAAAAGAGGAAAGAATCACAACTGAAATTAAGCAAATTATCATGGCTACTTAACCGAAGGTCTAAGCTCTCTTTATACAACAAAATTTTAGTGTACAAGACAATAATCAAGCCAATATGGACTTATGGAATCGAACTCTGGGGAACTGCCAGCAAGTCAAACCTGGAGATCCTGAGAAGATTCGAAACAAAAACATTGAGATATATATGCAACGCCCCATGGTTCGTCACCAACAATAATTTATACAAAGATTTGAACATCTCAACAATGTCAGAGACTATCTCGGAGAGAAGCAAGAGGCATCAGAAGAGACTGGCAAGCCACCCGAATCAACACTCAGTGAACATGTTGGACAATAGTGAACATGTGTATAGGCTAAAGCGTGAACATATTCTAGACTTACCCTTTAGATTCTCTTCATAGCAACTTATATCATGTATACCATTTACTAATTGTTCCAAGTGAACAGATTGTAAATTAGCAGAATTGAAAATAAAATAAAAAAAAAAATTAAAAAAAAAAATATTTTGTTACGGTAGTTAGCGGTTTCTGCTGTTGTTTGTACCACTTATTGATGGGCAAAGAAACTCTATTTATAACGTTTATTTTTCAAATTATAATAGGCTAAACATTAAATGAGTTGTAACCAAGATGTATACAGTTGTTTTTTGCCTTTAATATGTTATATATGTTATAGCCTTATATATGTTAAATTATAAAGGGGATCTCTTCGATCACTTCGTGAAACATTACGAGAGAATACTGCATTTCTACGAGTAAGTCTCTATCTCGGTCCTTTCAATTTATCTCCCATCTTCCTAAATCGACGTCTCATTCAATAACCATCTTTGGCTCATTCTCTCTATTGCTCCAATTCTTTCCCTCCCTTTCTCTCCCATTATTTCATTTTCTTCTCATGTCTCCGACTCTTCTCTCTAAATTCATGTCGATGTTATACTTATTACGGGAGTAAAGTCCGACCTTGAATCATAACACAGACCCTGGAAAGTCTAAATCAAGTCCTGCAACTGAACATAACTGAATATAATTATAGTGTATTTAAAAATAAATAAATATGAAAATATGTACATCTAGACTGCCTTAAAATTCGGTAAATAAAGATAAAAACACTTTTCTAAACTTGTATTAATGGCCATTTATATCGGTTCTTTAATTCTGCAAATTATCTTACATTTTTTGTAAACAGTATGAAATGATATGTTATCGTTAATTATTTCGAAAGGCTCTTCTTGGGAGTAGTTTACAATTCCATAAGAAACCCCTCAGTCTACGCCTGTGTAGCGTCAGCATTTTGTTGACAAAGGGGCGAACGACAGAGTTCAAAAGGTTGAGTGTGCAGAGGAAAAGAGACAGAAAAGGGGCCATCGATTCCTTGTTCATACATTGCTTTGCATCGTTCTTCTCCTGGGAAAAGTTAAACAAACACATTCTGCCAACATTCAAATAAAAAAAGCTTAAAAGCTAAGGTTTGTTCAACGAAGTGGAAATAAAAACTTAATTTGGAAAATTACGAAAATAAAAAAAATAATAAAAAGGACTTTCAAGGACAATTAATGTTAAAAGTAATATGAATAATTATAATAATGAATTACGTAAATAACATTACAAGTAATTGTTTAGAATATTTTTGACTTAAATTATAATTTTGTGCAATAAATCTATGAGTTTTTCAGGCTTTAAATGAAGTATAGAAGTATTATTTCAGGAATTTGGTTTCATTATTAAAATGTATGTTTTAAATTTCTAAAATACTAATATTATGAATGTTTTGAAGTAAACGTGAATTTTTACAAAATGGGAAAATGTACGGCGATAGTAAAAATTAAAGATAATACATTTTCTCTTTCTATTTGGTTTGGGTCTAAATATAAGCACAATTTCCCATAAAAATTGTACATTAGTGATTAGATTTTTCTTTTGATAGAATAAACAATTTTTAAAAATGGTTTCCGATTATTAATGCGACAATCTTTTAGAGAAATTATTAGTAACTATTAAAACTATGATTACTAACAATAAAAGATATAATTCTTTGGGAATGTCTTGCTCAAATATCGTCTTTCTCAAATAACACAGCCACACAAAACAATGCGTGTTTGTGTCTGGAGATCATACCATCCTTTATTTATGTTTTGGAGGTCGCTAAATCCAAATACGGTGTGCATATTACTCCAACACATCAGGTTTTTGACTTAACCTCAAATATATAAAAAAAATATTTCTAACAATATTACCTACATGTTTTTGGGGAACTGGTTTTTTTTGGGGCTGAAACTGAATCTGAAACCCATTTAACTTCATAACGTCAGAATTTATAATTTAGATTAAATATATTAGATAGAGAAGGCGGCATTTGGCCCCTGTCGGGACAACACTCATCACGTTGTTGTATCACAGATAATGTTGGCCTCAGATCCCTAGCTTTCTCTCCAAGCAGACACAGGTTTTAAAATTTTTTCGAAGTTGTGAGAAAAATATTAATATTAAAGTTAAATGAAGTTCATATTCGATTTCAACACGGGAAAAACATATACGTGACATGGTCTGTCCCATCGGTTACAAATATCTTTCATTTTTTATATTGTTTAACTTTATGTCTAAAATCTGATGTGATATATTGGCATCTGATCCAATAATAATAATAATAATAATAATAATAATAATACTATTAATAATAATAATAATAATAATAATACAGAAACATAAAGACATTGTAAATTCCAATATTAATGGGGGTATTCACGAGTGAGTCAAAAAAGCGTCTTAATTTAATCAAACACGTAAAAAATTCTGCATCTTTCATCATTTAAATTTCGCGCCTGTGCGAGAGCAACCCAACAAACACTGCAGCTGTGAAGAACAGTGCTGATGGCTCCTGTTGTTGGACCCACTTTCATGGCCAATTTCCAAGACTATTGAAAAGTTAAAAGAGTTGTATAATGATGCTACACCAAGAACAACACCGAGAAGCCTTTTATACCGTTCTTGAGTTCACTTTCGAAGCCTGTCAGAACTGAGACCTACTTTCAAAACCTCTTGAGTCTCAAACGAAACTTCTCTTGTTGTAAAACACGAATGAACTTTTCAGTGGATTTCCCCGTTCACTCCTTAATTTTACTCTTCAACAAGAAAATTTTTCATCTGTCTGTAATCCTCAGCTTTGACTTCAACTCATAATTTCTTTCTAACGACGTCTTACACGCCCAGCAAAGTACTTCAAAGAGAAAAGAAGTCTAGTGTTCCAAAGGGATGCACTTTCTTGAAGTCAAACTCCATCGAATATTTAACACGTTTGCCTGGGAAATTACCGAGTACTTTCCGTTGAAGGAAGGAGCTTAGTTTTCAGTGTTAGAGCCTAATCCGAGAGCAAATAATCTGTGGCAGCGGTCTCTCTTCTCGCCATTGCCCGGGTTATCTCGAGGCCATTTAGAACGGTCGTTTAGATAGCCGATCCTCGGAACGTCTGCCCACAGGTTAAGGATCACGTAAATTACTCTGTGCCACATTTCCACTCCACTTGTAAAGGCGATATTCCAGTGCAACTAGACTGGTTGTTTGGCGATGATCTTGTAAATGATAAATATGTATCAAGCATACTATTTACACATAATGCCTCACAATAAATACTACAGACATCTAGGTCGTGTAAAGCATAGAAGGTGATCACTTATGTCATTGAGCATGATGTGCGGAACCACTATTAACGAAGTTCCGCATGTGACAATTGCTTGTCATAGTAGAAAAACGCGTAGCTTATAAAGATGACAGACAATAAGTCGTCTGTCATCTTTGTGAACTACGCGTTTTGTCTCAAACAAATGCATATACCTGCCGAACACAATGGAAGACGAGTTTACTTCCAATCAGGGAGAAATGTCACAAGTGTAACTTAGTTATAAGATATTTTCCTCAACATACATTCATCTTCAACTTCTTACAGGCCCCAAAAGTTTGTAACCATTATTCCAGAGACATCCTGTTGTTATTTAACTGTTTTATTTTAAACATTTATTTGGTCATTTTGTGACCTTTTCAAGTTTCTTGTGATGTGTACTTTTACAGTCAACAAAATACAATATGTACGTGTAAAAAATCCACCAATGAGTGAATCGTGTGATTGATGTGTGACTGCATGGGATACACATATAACTCAGTAGTATGAAACTTTTTACTTGGTCAAATGTTATTTTATTGACTGAAAAAGGACAACACACAAAAAGACAAACACGATAAAAACTATGCGATTTAAAGTGTTTTAGTATTGTCTAATAAAAACACTGGTCGTTTAAAAATAATTGTTTTAAAGTACAGTAAACTCTCGTCAGCACTAAATTTGGATCCCTGCAAAAAAACTTATTTATATGTATATATACATATATATTATAATTTATATTTATATATACATTATACATATACATTTATATTATAAATATATAAATTATGTACCACGATGTTTTTTTTTAGAACAAGAACACCGATTATTTCCGTCCATTAGAATTCGTGTAAATGACAGTTTACTGATCTATACCAGACTGAAAGTACAATTTGTTTCCATATTTATTATATTTAGGTAATTGTAATTCAATAATATAAAGGAAAATATAATGAAACAATTATCATTGAAATGAATTTAAATGCTTGTTATAATTTAAAAGCTAAAATTATGGACAAGGAGAATGTGAAATTGAATTTTGCAAACGGCCAAAATCATTTAAGTACTTGTTACAAATTCATCTTCCGGTTTGGATTAATATTATTCTACTGGCTGAATATAAATTACAAACATGATTTTTCATATTTCTTGTAGTTAAATAATATTTTAATGTGTAATTAGGTCAAGGTAAACTAATTCAGTTGTATTAAGGAAACGGCTATCTTAATTGTGTACATTTATATTTCCTCTCATACTTTTACCTTATCCTGATTTGAGTAACAAGAAAAATACTTATATT
>JAZDUA010001264.1:112500-123989 GCA_038098605.1 Gryllus longicercus | reverse complement strand
ATGAGTTAAAATTGATGAGAGTGAATCTTTGATTCTTCTCGGCAAATAGCAATAGAATCTCTTGTGTTTTCAACGTGTAACAGGTAAAAGCGTGTAAACATATTAAAAAACGTAATATCAATTAAATATCATTAGATAAATAATATTTAAAAGAGGAAAGATGAACCACGAAATTGTATCGAATTGTGGAAATATGTTGACAAGAAAAAATTTGCAGAGTCACAATTGCATTGATCCCTAATATTTGACAGTCAGGATTACGAATAAAGCAGAAAGATTTACAAGACAATTGGAATAAAATTGAAAGTTCACAAAAAGTGTGGCTAACAGAGAGAAAAAAATTGAGCGTTCGGGCCGGTGTCAAATTGTGACAGATGAAAGCAGTGGGCTCGTAGAAGATTTGCGGAGGAATGCCAACTCCGAAATTCTGCTAGCATCGCGTGAGACAGCTGCGGGCATTCCAACCCACGCGGCAGAGATGTGAGCAGAGAGGCCGCACGGACGCACAGTCGACGCCAAAGGCACCCATCTCGTTGACAGGAGTGACAAGCGGTGAGCAGGGGGAAGTGGTGCGAGGAAAATATGGCGGCGTTGGCCACACGAAAAAGTAGTGGAGTGAGTGAAGAGGCGAAACGAGGCACGATAGAGAGTACTGCGCTTCAGGAATAACAGAGAGGTGATATTGAAAGTAGGTAGGTACGATGTAGAGGGGAAGAAGCAGGTGGAGAGGACGTTTTATGCGGAGAGCTGTGGCCAGACGAAGATGTCACGAGAGCTGAATGTTTGGAGTCACCAGGCGAAGGAGATGACGTAGACAGAGCGGTAAAATGATGGAGGTGGCGAACAGCTGGGATGAGGAAACGCGGGAGACAGCGGGAACCAGGCGATTCTGGGGCAGCGGGTGTCGGAAATGGCTTCGTGGACGGGGAAAGAAACGGAAGAACCGAATGAGCGTGGGCGGTGGAAAAGGCAGGTACCGTTTGGAGGTTGCAGAAGGAGACAGGAGTGACTGCGGTAACGGAGTGGGCTGAGCGGGGGTGACGTGGGCGGCCGGAGTGACAAGAACGAGGCGGGGCGACGAGGCGGCCGGAGGGCGCTGCGCGGGCGACAAAGGCCGGAAATGTTTGGGGGAGGGGGAGAGCGCGCCGACGCCGCTGCCAGAGATCGAACAATATTGAAATAAAATCCCAGCGCTCCGCCGCCGGCGGCGTCCGGGAAATGGAGCCGATGGGCGCTTCGCGTGGAAATACGGCCGCCGCCGCCGCCGAACTGCCCCAGCCGGAGAAGTCCTCTACATTCTCCGTCCCTCTACATTCTCCATTCTCCGCCTGCCCGCTCCGTCCCGCCCCTCCCCTCCCCGCCCACCTTCCTTGCTCAAATTCGCCTCACCACGTCCCTCCCCTCTCCACCCCGGGCCACCCTCCACTCCGACTCCACCCCACCCCACTCTCCCCCGCCACGCCCAGCCTCGGCCCGCCTCGTTTCATCCCGTCTCACCCGACACTGCTCCGCCCTGCCACGCCCACAGCGCCTTGCCCCGTCACGCCTCACTCCACCCACACCCCTCCCCACCCCACCCCGCTCCACCACGCCGCACCAGACCCGCCTCGTGCCATCATGCCTCACCCGACCCCGTCCCACACCGCCTCACACCGCCACGCCACACCACGACCTTCCTGTCCTCACCTCTGCCTCCCCTGCACACAGACTCCAACCCACCTCAACCATCCCCGCCTCGCCCAGCCCTGCTCTCGACACTGCTCTACCCTGCCATGCCACCCCGTCTCGCCGCATAACTCACACATGGCCCGACCCATCAAACCCCACACCGCCTCTCCCTATCTCCCCTCCACACTGACTCCACCCCACCCCACCCCGCCCCGCCTAGCTCAGCCCTGCGCCGCCCCATCCCGTCCCACTCCGCCTCACCCGACACTACTCTGCCCTGCCATACCCACCCCGCTACGACCCATCACGAGCCAACCACACCCACCTCTCCTAACCCCGCCACACTCGTCACGCCCCGCCACGCCTCTCCCCGCCGTGCGACGCACTCGCGCCCTCTTTGTTGTCGTCTGTGTGCAATGTGGCACTGTGGCGTCTGTGTGGCACGGAATGGTACACCGGGTTGCTTGCGAAGGTTCCTATTTCCGTATCTCCGCGTTTCAGAAAATGCACTTTCCAGGATTCTATACCCTTTCGTAGAATATGAACAGTTGGATTTTATATACTTTGCTGAAGACTAGGTGTTCACTTTTTTTATCCGTTTATTATTACAGTTTTGTTTTATATTTTCAACGTTTTCTTTTTGGATGTTTTGTAAGCCTAACGTTATTTCGAATATTCTTGGTCAACCGTATCAAAATGGTAAATATTGCAGTGATATTCATATTTTTTAATATTTTATATCAATCATAGTATTGAAAATCAATATCTACAAAATAGCTTATATCATCCTTGAATTGACAGTCACGTTACTTCTTTAGTTTTAAACTGTTTGCATATTTCTGTCATCTTTCCGACGAGTATACGTTGAATTACATTCTCATTACTAATGTTGCATTAATATTCTATTATTCTTTGTGAATTCTGGGTGTATTGGCATTTACAAAAATCTCACTATTCCCCAACCCCAACTGAAGCAGGAAACCGCATTTGTCTTCGGTTTACGTTTCACCCTCTCATTCGCTCGCCATATAAGTAAAAACGGCGGAACTCTCCCATGTCCTCCCTTCTGTCATATCACGCGTCGCTTGTCTACAGATCTTGCCGTGCTGCGTTGAAAACTCCAAGCGGATTCTCCCGGTGCGGACTCGTCAAAGCGACATTCGATAGCGTAGCCGCCCCCACCGCCCACGCCGCCCTCGCAACCGCCACCGCCACCGCCACCGTTACCATCATACCTTCGCCTCCGCCTCCGCCGCTGCCACCGCCACCGCCACCGCCACCGCCACCGCCACCGCCACCGCCACCGCCACCGCCACCGCCACCGCCACCGCCGCCGCCTCCGGCTCCACCTCCGCCTCCGCCTCCGCCTCTGCCACCGCCACCGCCACCGCCACCGCCACCGCCACCGCCACCCCCTCCGCCTCTGCCTCCGGCTCCGCCTCCGTCTCCACCTGCGCCTCCGCCTCCACCTCCGCTACCGCCACCGCCACCGCCACCGCCACCACCGAGACATCGCTACCCCCGGCACTACCACCACCTTCACCATCGCCGCCGCCACCACTGTCATCGTGCCTGGCCTGAGTCGTTCGTGCCGCTAGCAGCCCTGTCACACGAAGCTCATATCCCGTTTCCGCAGCCTGCTTTCGCATCCCGAGATTGGAAATCGGTTTCTGTTCGAGAGAACAAAGGTCTTCCAACTCGTTCGGGAACTGTTTATGAATGTCAGAAAGAAAGATGCCATTGAGTGGGAAACAATTATTTGCTAATTCTTTCAGTCATTACAAAACAATTGATTTTTACGAATCTTAATTTCTGACCGATTCAATTATCTTGGAAAAGTTGATATTTTCTCTGAAATTGAATCTCATAATTTTTACACCCACTAATTACCCTACTTAAGATATAGCCCATTCATGTAGTAATATACTAGCTGCAAATGTGGTATATCGTATCTCACAGATGATGGTGTGTATTATCGGCTTACACAAAAAATATGACGTCTCATTTCACACCTCTTGTCAAGAATTATTGAAGCCATATACTATTTTCCAATGCACAAGTTCACATTTTCATGCTACCTGAGTTTTGAGTGTCACTGATATGGCCTCCCACAAGCTTCAATATGACACACAAAATTCCTGATTAAATGAAATGCTCATTGGCGAACTAGTGCCTGGAAACATTCGATAATCGAAACATTACAAGAGAATGAACCATTCGAATATATTGTTCTCGTTTGCCCTGCCAAAGACTATCCTATCTACCCGGCAGTATGCATTTTAGGTAGCGTGCGTTTAAAGAAAAAACAAGATACTGTATACCTCCTAAACAATTGGCCGATTTGAAGGAGAAGATACAGAGTAATTTACGTTATTCATGTCGACATGTCATGATGACATGTATTCATGTCATCATTCATTGGCATTTCGCCCTGAAGATGGGCACAGAATGACGGCCACATTTGCCTAGGTCAAGGCGTCTCCTGAACAGCCAAATAGTTATGTGAACATTATTTTTAAGTAACGTAATATAATCACAACAATCACCATCTCGGCAGCCTCTGAATATGTTTCACCACCGACGTCATCGGAACTTTTAATTTCTCAATCGAATTCTTATCCTCTTTCACTGCCATAGAAAAAATTGCGATTTGAAAACTTATTTTTTAATGCTTCCTACGTCAAAATATCCCTAAATAAGATGCAATAACAATTTATTACACCTTTATAATTTTTTAAACAAATTATTTAAGAAATATTTACAAGCTAGTGTTCAAGTCTTATTAGTTTTCGATACCACCAAAGAATTTGGTCAAGTTTATGACATTTATTGTAATTCTAGTAAGTAATAAATACAGCGGTTTTCATAGTTAAGAAATGGAAGCAACTGGCGACGTGGCAATACGTATTTACGGAATCCACTATGATTACAAATGATTATTGGTATTCTGAACATAAATAGTACCCATGTCAACACTTGCAAAACCACTTACTGAAAGCATCTGGTGGAAATATCAGTATTGTTATTAACATAATTAATTGTTATTGCTCGTACAACTGTGGTACAAGAGTGGTACTCATTAAAAAATACCACTCTTGAAACCTTCAAACGTGAAATTTTCATTTTTTTAAATTGACATTATTATATAGATAGTTAAGATACTGTATAACTTTTAAAAGTTAGTTCTTGATGTTTTTAACATTAATTTTTCTTTCCCAAATATTTCATCTTTCTTCAAATGCGATATGTTGCAGTATGTAGAATAAATTGTGACGCGAATAAAAAAGGAGTTGTTTATCTCTTTTATAAATATGAACTGAAACAGAACAGGCTCTATACGTAAA
This sequence comes from Gryllus longicercus, assembly GCA_038098605.1. NCBI lineage: Eukaryota > Metazoa > Arthropoda > Insecta > Orthoptera > Gryllidae > Gryllus > Gryllus longicercus. The sequence goes on along the minus strand of JAZDUA010001264.1, from coordinate 118,977 downwards.
TGTTTTGCTTTGAAGCTCTAAGTCGTTCTCGTAGTTTATGAAACGCCCATCTGAAATTATACGATTATGGTCGTATTTCTTACGTCTGGAGCTGCACCGCAGAAAATACATACTTCGAACGTACTTTGTTGATAGAGCTTTTACTCACATTTCGTCATGTATTCTCGTGTATATTTCCAAGGCGCATCCCATCCCACCCGCGCACTTGTTTACGTTTCAAGTGTCCTTCCTCTGTCGTACGACCAGTTCTTCTGTCTTTTAGAGTCTCCACTAGACCGGGGGATATTGCGTCGTTGCCGGAAATGTTTTAAATTTTCACGAAAGAGTATTCTTTTACACCGCCCCCTACAACGCGATAGCGCCTCCTACGCGCCTTTATGCCTCGCGCCGCCCCGTCGCCAGGGGGCGGGGGCGAGTGAACGAAGTGCTAACCGCCGCCGTCACCGCCCACCCCACCCCAGCCCGCACTTCTCGCCTCCCCCCTCAGACGCTTTGTGTTTCATTTATTTAAAGTGTCGTCTGGGATTTCAAAGTTTGGCCACTATAGAGAGCCCGCCTGCCCGCCCGCGCGTCGTCGTGGTGGCGCGGGCGGGGCAGGTGAGGGGGGGAAGGGGACGGGGGAGGGGGAGGTGGGCGGCTCGAGACGGTAGGTGGGAGGGGCGGGGGGGAACGGCCGCTTTTTCTGCATTCCCTTTGTAAGACGAGCCCGCCCGACCGACGGCCCCCTTCTGCTTGTGCTTAGAGCAGCGCGCGCCGGCGAAGTCAACGCGGAGGGTGGAGGTGGGGTGGGGTGGGGGGGTGGGGTGTCTCGCTTGCAAAAAGCTAATGGACGGGGTGCGTCGGTGGATTTGCGGGTGGGTAGGCGGTGTCCTGTTCCTCCCGCAGCGTCGCTCGGCTGCGTCGCGCGTCCTTCCTGGTTGGAGCTGCGTGGTTTGTTCTTGGGGATCTTGTCGCTCGGATCGCGTTTGAGTTTTTTTTAAGCCATTCTCGACAGGGTGAGTGACATCATTTGCATTCGCGGAACACTGAATATCGTGTAAATATTTGTAAGCTTTAAGACGGGCATTATATTTCGTTTGACGACATTTCAGTGTGAGAGTCAATCATATCTTGAATTAAGAAAGGGGATGAACACAGCTGAAATCTATTTGGAAGGTACAAAATACTCGTTACTTCTTAGTGTCACATCAAATTTAGGAAAGGAAAACAAATTAAGAATCCTTCAAAGTATTGTATACACATGTGATTAATTATATAAACAAATGGTGCTACAAAGTCTCATGATTTGTTGTATTTATGAATGTCTGTCTGTTCTTCCGTCTGTCTATGTGCATGTCAGTCTGCCTGTCTGTCAATCAGGCTGTCTGTCACTGTCAGTCTGTCAGTGACAACCAACCCCACAATTGCGGTTTGTTGACATATCTTGACTAAATGACCTTAATCGTTTGACTCTAAACATTTCTTAATAAAACATCGACGAATATAAAAAAACACCATAAGTTAATCTAGTAAATGTAGTGTTCTTTGACACATTTAAACTTGTGTAAAGTAAACTAGAATTGAGTAAAGAAATCCAATTTATGCCAGTCAGCGCCAATCTCTTCTACTGTGTAAATACTCATGTAACAGGAGGTAAACATTTTATAAAATAATCGAATATTTGGTAAAGAATTTGCATATTTGCGATAAAAAGATAAAAAAGAGAACTCGTATATCCTCTATAAATGCAGAAATACGTTATTATATCCATTTGAGAACAGTTTCTTCTTTAAAAGGTTTTCTGTGTCTGAATTCTTTTGTGCTACCGCAATTTTCATTTTAATAACTGATTCTTGGTACTAATTGGTAACATTATAAGAGATATTGACTCTTATCAAAATGGACGGAATATTGTGAATTAAATGTAGAATTTGTTTTAATTTAAAGATGCGCAATATGAAAAATATTTTATTTTAGAAGTGAATAAATTGCGAAATAATAATTATCTTTCCTATCTTGAAGTATTTCATTTCCGTTCGTACTATAAATTATATTTTAATTAAATTCCTTTATTGTTTATTAAATTGCAACTTTAAAATTATGTACTAAAACGCTACTTCAGTTAAGGCAAAATGGAAGCGTTGTTGTAGTTCCAACGTATTGTTATCAGTGACTTTTATATAAATAAGTACATAAGCATTTTATTGGAGTTGTTTATATTTTTATTTATCCGTAATGTTCCTGAAAACATCCCTAACTCTGAAATGGATAACTTCCGTAAGATTTTAATTAATTATTGAAATATTCCAATAAAATCTAATTTGAGACCCTCTGTTCCTATGATTTCGTATATCATTCAAGTAATAATTTTGAAAGTATAAATTATATATTGTAAAATATTTGGAAATATCTTTCTCATAGTGTACATTATCTCATGCGTAATTTTATATCTACTACTTTCTTTTAGCCATAATTATAACAGGTTATTGGCGTACTTAGGTTTATCGGTCATTAGGCATTGCGTCGTTCTCTATGTAAATTATGTAAGCGTAACGTTACGTTAAATGTTACGTAAAAATGTAAGCAATAATAAAACTTAATTAAAAATTTAATCATTTAAAACAATGAAATCTCACCTGATCACGCTCAAGTTTTCTTCCTAGCTCTCCTTGAAATTGACCGGTAATTCAACTAATTGTAATTGCCAACAAATATATCTGTAGATAACTTCCACAAACCTTGAGTTCTTCATGAAAATTAAGGTTGACGAGTGAAAAACCTTTCATGTGTTTAACAAATGAAATTAATTATTTTACATAATTTAATGTATGTGTGATTTAAAGTCTCTTATCGTTTGGGTTCATATTTTTACATAATAATTAAATGGCAAGCAACTGAAACACGTTCAAATTTGAATTTCCTTCAAAACCGAGAAAGAGGGCAGCACTATCACTTCCAGAAACTGCCCTGTAATTTCCTGAATCTGCGGTTGCCGTGTCGGCCTTCGGCTTCCTGTCTGGGCAAACGGTGGAATAATCGCTTTTTAAACGCTCCGTCATAGTTTCGTGATTCCTTCAGCCCGAGATTGGGAAAAGATCGCGTTCCCCGATATCGCGCTGAGGTGCCTGAGAACATTCGCATCGCGAGGGACAGCAGGCCCGGGTGAGTTATAGCTCGCCCACTAAGTCATGATCCCCGAGAAGAATTCAACCGTCAAATGACAAAAATGTAGTTCATATATTAGAAATTTAAAAAATACGTTCCAATATACGTATATTGTGAACTGTTTAGATTGATGTCCCTAATAGGCCCCTGATTTTAAAGGCATTTTATAAACAGTTTCTTTGTTTCGCCTTTTGATACATTTCTCCTTGTATTAAAATTCCCAGTAAAATTAATAAAATAAAAAAATAAATAAAAAACTGTCTTAACATAACAAAGATGAATTCACACTAACAAAAAATGATGAACACTAATAATTGTAGACTTTTATAGGTACAACCTTACAACAGATGCTCCGAATGCCCACTATCGGTGCCGATACACTTTTCAGTAGTTGAACTACTGTTCGAACAACATTTGCGAAATTGTCCTCAGCGGAGATTGTAGCACATACCGTAACAATTTTTTCTCAACAGTTTTTCAACTGCCAGTGTAGCTTGTTTTCCACTGTTTACATAATTCTTTAGTCTTCTCCATAAGTAGAATGCCAACGGAGTTAGTAGAATGGAGTTCCAATGAAGTTAGAGAATTCCAATGGAGAACACGGTGGAAACTCAATCGGACTTCATCGTATCCAGTGAAATGAAAGATTATCATCAAGATATTCACGTACATCTTGGGGGTAATGTGACGATGCAACAGCCTATTGGACTAAAATTCAGTTCCTTAGAGTGTATGAATGGTGTGTAAGAGTATTGTGTGTATCTTGTCCCGGTACACTCCGCAAGATACTGTCCTGGAAGATAATCATGATTGTCAAGATTGTCAGAGAATGCATCAGTACACAACCACCAAATAACGACTTATGTAATTGCTTAGACTTAGAAACATCATATAACCATGTTAAATTCTCAGCTTTGAAATAAATTGTCTACCAACCAACAATATCAGAAAGAACTAATGGTAAGTTAATTTTTTTTTACAAACAAGAGCACGTAACACAATTCTCTCAAATATTTAATAACCCACCAATAAGTTTAGAAATTGACATTTGCGAAGTGAAAAATTGTCCAGCCACTAGAAAAAAATACCTAATGAATTATAATGGAAAATTGTGTTTTTTGTTGCAAATAACATTTAAGTCTAGATATCGATATAAAATAATTTTCAAATTTATTTTCCTTTTTTTCATGCTATGTATGTAATTTCTTAATTATGAATAGTACCATAAATATTTTGGTAAATTTGCCGAAATGGGGTTCACGGTTGGTAAAACCTTACATTGCACTGCTGATAACGACTAATTACTGTCAATATATTTGTTCCAGATATGTTAATTTATACAGACATTTTGTAACACTCTAAAATAAATATATTTGTTTTAATTAATAAGTTGCTCACAGTGTGAAGCTGGTGTTGGTTGTTATTATCAAAAAAAATATTACGATAAAAATAATTAAAACAATAAAGATGCATTTAATTATAACGAGTCTCAGGCCTTTATAAAAAGCCTACTCTCCACCTCATAATGTAAATATTAACTTTAGGAAGAAAGGGTTAGCGAAAATGAATATTTACTTTTGAGAGTAAATTGTACAAAATGTGAAAGCCCATATCGGCGTACGTATAATACAAATGAATAAACGGAGAAAAACGAATGATGGTAGTGGCTTGAGGCCAACCTTGTACTCCATGAATTAAAGATGCAAATTCAAAAGCTGGGCTCACAGCTTAGGAAGGATGGTCCTTGGAAGGCCATAGAATGCATAGCGAGTTTCATATTTAAAACATACACGAGAAATGTTGCATGATGGTAGAAATAACAAGATTCTGTGCGAAATATGTGATTAGGTATCTACACAAACAAAAAAGTTTGCTACTTTTTAATAATTTATTTCCTTAAATTAATGTTTTTACAAAACAAATTTTACAGTTTTCTAATGTAATTCTCTGAGATTAAAAACCTACTGAAATAAGACTTTAAATATTCCTAAATTTTGTTATTTGTATATCTTGCAACTAATGTAATTTGAAAAAATACAATTTATATACTATGGTGTAATTTTATTTTCTACACATTTAATAGAAAACATACAATTTTCGATCACCGGAAGACAAATTTCAAAACTATTGTAATATGACGTTACAGATTAATAAAAATATTTAATCAACTATAAACCCCAAAACAAGAACATCGAAAATAGGCAGAAAATGACAGATGAGGTAGCAAAATTATTTTACAACGAAATCGTATGATCGTTTGTTTCAGACAAAACTGTCGGAACAGAAGTTCTCGAAACCTCACACATGCAACTCCACCTCCGTAGTTAAAATATCTCAATTTCAAGTCAGCCCTTAAAAATGCCCTTGTTGAAAATAAAAGACGTCCCTACCTTAGATTTTAACGCCCGCACTTGTTGGGGGTATTTGCGGGATACGAGACCACCATCACAAAGGGCCTTTCCGAGCGACTGGTGAAATGGCGCTCAGAAAGCGAGCCATGCACGTTATGCAAGCACGGAAATTTCCTCTGCGGTAGATGCGGACGTATAGCACTTACAAGGCTGCAGGGCGGCGAAGGCGGAACAGAAAGCTTTCGAGAGCTTTGGCTAAGCGAGGCCACGCAAGAAGAGGTAGATCGAGTGGAGAAGGAAGGCGTGTAATGTAGAATGAGAAATGTAAACGAAATGAAGTGTAACAAAGGTAGTTGAATAAGCTCGAGACACCATGAATTGAAACCTGGAGAGCACTCTCGAAACGAGATAATGTTGGGTCTGACAGGGAAAAGAAATGGAAAGCCGGACGGGGTTATTCCGAAATGAACACTGGAGCTCTCCCGACATGGAAATGGATTTAAAGGACGAAGCGTTCAGTCTTTTTTTTTTTGTACTGAAATTGGAAACATATTGTGCTCGACGTCGCGAATTTCCATATTTTGGAAGATGTAAGCCTTGCGCTGTATGTTCCGTTTTATAAGCCTCACTGACGAAACTGTTTGTCCAAAGGTGATGTTCGTTCCGTTTGATTACTTTCCTAGTGGTTATTCTAGGAAGTTTTATCATCTTTGGTACTATTTTAAACCAAAAGCACTTCAAGTTATGGAGAACAAAATGGAAAAAAAAAAGTTTCTCTATTCACAAATAGGTATTTTTGCCGTTCGCTGACATCGTTAGGGCAATAGTGCCGTAACGATCTCGGTCCAGAAGACCGGTGGTTCGAGTCCCGCGTCGGGAATGGGTGTATTTGTGTTTGTCTATATGTGCCGTCCTTTCATCCATCACTATCATCATCATTCCCAGGGCTAAAAACCATGGGAGGTAAAAATCTGGATTCAGC
>JAZDUA010001264.1:0-110000 GCA_038098605.1 Gryllus longicercus | reverse complement strand
CCTGCCTGCCTGCCTGCCTGCCTGCCTGCCTGCCTGCCTGCCTGCCTGCCTGCCTGCCTGCCTGCCTGCCTGCCTGCCTGCCTGCCTGCCTGCCTGCCTGCCTGCCTGCCTGCCTGCCTGCCTGCCTGCCTGCCTGCCTGCCTGCCTGCCTGCCTGCCTGCCTGCCTGCCTGCCTGCCTGCCTGCCTGCCTGCCTGCCTGCCTGCCTGCCTGCCTGCCTGCCTGCCTGCCTGCCTGCCTGCCTGCCTGCCTGCCTGCCTGCCTGCCTGCCTGCCTGCCTGCCTGCCTGCCTGCCTGCCTGCCTGCCTGCCTGCCTGCCTGCCTGCCTGCCTGCCTGCCTGCCTGCCTGCCTGCCTGCCTGCCTGCCTGCCTGCCTGCCTGCCTGCCTGCCTGCCTGCCTGCCTGCCTGCCTGCCTGCCTGCCTGCCTGCCTGCCTGCCTGCCTGCCTGCCTGCCTGCCTGCCTGCCTGCCTGCCTGCCTGCCTGCCTGCCTGCCTGCCTGCCTGCCTGCCTGCCTGCCTGCCTGCCTGCCTGCCTGCCTGCCTGCCTGCCTGCCTGCCTGCCTGCCTGCCTGCCTGCCTGCCTGCCTGCCTGCCTGCCTGCCTGCCTGCCTGCCTGCCTGCCTGCCTGCCTGCCTGCCTGCCTGCCTGCCTGCCTGCCTGCCTGCCTGCCTGCCTGCCTGCCTGCCTGCCTGCCTGCCTGCCTGCCTGCCTGCCTGCCTGCCTGCCTGCCTGCCTGCCTGCCTGCCTGCCTGCCTGCCTGCCTGCCTGCCTGCCTGCCTGCCTGCCTGCCTGCCTGCCTGCCTGCCTGCCTGCCTGCCTGCCTGCCTGCCTGCCTGCCTGCCTGCCTGCCTGCCTGCCTGCCTGCCTGCCTGCCTGCCTGCCTGCCTGCCTGCCTGCCTGCCTGCCTGCCTGCCTGCCTGCCTGCCTGCCTGCCTGCCTGCCTGCCTGCCTGCCTGCCTGCCTGCCTGCCTGCCTGCCTGCCTGCCTGCCTGCCTGCCTGCCTGCCTGCCTGCCTGCCTGCCTGCCTGCCGGCCCGCCCGCTCGCCCGCCCGAACTGCCCGCCCGCCCGAACTGCCCGCCTGCTCGCCCGCCTGCTCGCCCGCCCGCTCGCCCGCCTGCTTGCCCGCCTGCTCGCCCGCCCGCTCGCCCCTCCTACCCGTCTAACCGCCCGCCCAACCGCCCGCCCGTTCGCCCGCTTGCTCGCCCGCTTGCTCGCCCGCCAGCCCGCCTCCCACGCGCCGACTCTACGCTAGACCGTGCTGGGCGAGTGCAAGGTGTCTGATTGGGAGGTCCTAGAGTGACAGACTCGACGGCGGAAGATTGTCGACACTATGCTGCAATTTTTCCAACTCGGCCTCTGGCAGGTATCAGCTAGTGACTGTTTTATCCAATCGGGAGCTTGAACGTCAGCATGATAGTAACGTCACTTTTTTCCTTTTTTTGTCTTTCTTTCACTTTTTTCTTTCACAAGAAGAAGTCACAATATTGAAATAAGAGAACTCCTTCCCTTGAACTCTGCTACATACCTAACATTTTCTTCTTGGTTTCTACTACATTCCTGGTGGAAATACTACTTCAAAGTAGAACTGGGCACACCCAATCCAGTACCAAACTTACATGTAACTCTCTTACAATAACCTTTCAAGAAAGAAACCAAACTGTTAAGACCTCCTCTCTCTCTCGAGGTTGTTGTGGTAGTTCACTTTAAACGCTCTTCTGAAAAACTACTTACTATACTGAGTTAAGGGAGGCAAGCCAAAAAGACGTTTTGTGATAGAACTTCATTGCTCCCCTCAAGCAATATGTCTGGCCATGTATTTTCTATCCCCTCAATATTCACATATCCACCCTACGTGAAAATGCATGCGGGGTCAGGACCTCGATCACAAGAATCGCGTGTTCCAAGTCCGCTCTGAATGTTGTTCGTTCCCATGTGCGCGTATTTCTGCTGAGGACCGCGCATTCTGCGGAACCGAAGTCTGAGAACTTGGCAAAGGCTTTTGCCGTATAATTCAACTGTTGAAGATTCAGTAATATCCCTTCTATAGATATACCATTTATTGACGTTCTTTATATACATCTATTCGTTATCTCACGCTATACCTCGCTTTTCTACTCTGAGAAAATATTTGTTTGCACCCAATAATTTTCGTCGTATTCGTTACAGGCAATTAAAAAACTATGTAAACAGGTATGGAATTTGATGTAGCAACGTGGACTTTTATTACAGGACTGCGCACACAGGTCATGTCATCAGGCTTCAGCCTAATCTAATATTTCTCCTTTGTCATAAAAACACTTTTATTTCAATACTGCAGACGTTGTTGCGTGTTACAACATTCCTTCTCAGTGCACTTAAAAAAATACATTTGTTCTTGCTCAACAGTACAGTTTTTCAAGTGTTTTAATAACACATAAGATTAGTAAATGACGTTTTTGGATTGGCCATCATAAGGTATGAGCGGTTTGTACTCTGAATTAACTATTTATTAAATTTAATTGTTGAATAAAAAGAGAAGGGTTAGGCGATTTTGTTACTGGGCTGAGCCTGGTATGGTTTACGGTGGTTTAAATCCATCTTTGGAAAATGTAGACTTCATGCGTGTATAGACCGCCTTTTTCCCTATTATAGTGCACTCTGTGGAATTCTCTGTGCCATCACTTAACATCTCCCGCTTCTCTCTGCCCTCGGCCGGAACGCTTCGCAGCGCAGTTCCGTGTGGCCGCAGTAGTGCAATGCTGCCACACTTCCCTGCTTTGTAGCCATCCCTATCCTTTCGGACATCTGAAAATAGAGAGAAAAACATGGTCAGGAAAGACAATAGCCGTTCGGCGCACTTTTGGCGTTGTTTACCGCAATTTCCATGCAAGTATTGGCGTCTCGCCTATTGTAGCATATCTCTCGGTCTCTGCCCTCGTCTTCCCGCCTTCGCTACAAATACCATCACCGCCCCTCAGCCCTCCACCAACCTCTTCAGCCCCTCCCCACCCAGGAGCCCCACCGGCCACCACTTACCCTCCCCGAGCGCCCCTCGCCTGCGGGCGCCGCCGGGGGTATTTTTAATCCCGGGCAGCAAATTGGTGCAAAATTAGCGGCGAGAGGGCGCGCTTGCGCCCGGCCGAAGAGGCAGCCGAGGGCGCGTGGCGGGGAGCAGGCACCTGCTCGGCGGAGGGGAGGCAATCTGGGGTCACGCACTGGCGCCCCCTAACCAAGTTACGACGGCCATACGAGGCGCTCCCCCCCCACTCCCCGCTCCCCTCTCCACCGCCCGCTGCCACCGCTGTTGCCGAGAGGACGACCGGCCTGGTGCTCCCGGGGGGGGGGGGGGGGGGCTCTGCCTTCAAGCGATGTTTGGACTAGGATAATTAGTATGTACCCACAAAAATGCGCATTTATAATCGGTTTTTCTGCGCTACCTTGCGAGATGTGGCGTGTAACCTGGTCTTAACCCGGTTGTTGCCTTGGGGGAGTTTCAACGTAATGTCATTAATTTCGGGGCTGCGGTATTTATAGCTGTTTTACGTTAGCACGTACCGGTAGGGTGTGTTGATTAGCTCCATATTTTGTAGGTATTTTCTGGTGCGTCTGAAGTGAATATTTTCGTAAGCGAATATTGTATTGATCTAAAATGTTTAGTTAGAAAGTTGAACCCTTTTCATGTATCAGGTACTCACTTCAATGTCATTGTTTTTTTTACTTGTATTTTTACTTACGATAAAAATGAACTATATTTTGATACAAGTGTTCATTACTTGAATAACTATTTTCTCCAGAATATTTCAATCTTCATGAGAACGAAATATGAAAGTACAAAAATCGAATAAGCAGTAACATTTGGATAACGCGTTAAATTAATAATAATGAATCTTATTCATCTTTTCAAATTTGTGAAACTCGACCTTACGGCTTATTGAATAATACTCACAACAACACTGCACTACCTTGTGTATTGATAACCGGTTGACAAGAGAACAGTTTCATGAATAAAACAATTGAACAAGAAACGAGACAGAGAGATGTTTATTGTCAAGTTTCTCAAAGCAGAAATAGGAAATATTATTGATACTGTTGTATCAATCGTTTACACCCATGAAGTCAATATAATTGATACCAGTATTACATATTATATTTAATACATTCAAGAGGTATTTTTGAAACAATACGGAAATTCACTTCAAGATTATATAATATTTTTCTAAGCTTTCTAAAAACACTTTCTAAAAATCTAGACACAGGTACTTAGTATATCTACATACAACTTCACAATTCCACCAATTTAATCCTTTTACCGTTTTCGAATACTGTTCGTCATTTGACCTAACATTCCTACAGCATGAAATGTAGTAAATCTCTCCATCAACAATAATCATCCGCGCATTTCCGTTTGCTTCACTAATTGCCTCCTCGTTTGCCGCTCCTGAGGCCCGGTGAGGTCCGCCGCCCGTAAAACGAGGAATCATCATAACTTCCGCCAGAGTGCGCGTGAACTATCGCGGTCGCTGATCGAGCTGGTTGTGCGTCGAAGCCGCTCCATGCGGGGTGACCGGAGCGTCCTACAGTGCGTGCGAATTAAAGCGGGTGATAAATTGTTCTGACAAGTGTATAATACGCACTACACAAACGCCTGGTGATGATGCTACTCGTACGAGCATAAACATTCACGTGGCCGTTACACCGTTCACCACGATATCGCCCGTTAACAAGACACTTTATCACGGCCACTTTGTAGTCGGTGATAGAAAAAAAAAAAAAACTGTGTCGGCAGGTGGGTGAAATATCGAACGCCATCATCTTCCTCATGCATTTAAAAAACGATTTGCTACTCTAACCGACGTTTAATGAAGTTCGTTCAATATACACCTGGGCGTTTTAATGCAAAAAATCTATTCGCTTTTAACAAAATTGGATTCGTTTCAGGTTTTATAAAAGGGCGTGCGATTTTTTTTCGTACGAACGTTAAAACGGTTCTCGGCAAGGAATTGCGGGATAACAAAAGTAACTTTAATGGGCGTCCGGAGCGAATCAGAACATGGAATGTGTGAAGGGGTGAGAAAGAGGCAGATGGTAACTGAGTATGAAAGCTGGTCGAGGTTTAAACTGAAGAGCAACCTAAATTGCAGATTCACACACGGGACATTTTAGGGTTTTTAACTCTGAATGGAAGGTGGATTTGTTTGCTGTGAATAGGCACGCACGGAAAAATATCAACTCTGCCTACTGTAAAAATATGAGTGATATTTTTATAATAAGAAGAATATAATGAGTGAACTGGCAAACATTAATGTAACGAACGGTGAAAATTAAAATACAAATTGAGTAAATAACACACAAATGCTGGTAAAGGAGCCCTAACATATTTGTAAATTGAGTAACAAAATTAATAATGAAAATGGATGTACAGGAAATTGTCAAAAACAAGCTTGTCAGATGTATTGTGATCGTCTAACACGACGATAAACGGTCCAGCAAATCTGTCGAAAACTGGTAAGAAGAGAATACTAGCGATACACTTTGCGCTGAGATAGTTTAAAGCGAAAAAGAGAGCCGAGGAAGATTGGGGGTTCGTTGAAGCGCAAACGTGTGCAAAAATCAGTATAAAGCGCTGGCATGCGATGACTCGCAGCTTTGTTTTACGTGGAGGAGAAGCAGAAATGTGAATCAGAACAGTCTACATATAAAAAACTTCCAAGCATTCGGCTCATCTCTTAAGACGAACATATATTCCGCTAATTTCAGATTTGAACATAAAATATTCCGATCTTCAGAGCTTTTTACCGGCGAATTCGCAATATCGCCAAAGCATCCAGTTTTTTCCAATTGACTTCAAGTTTCAAATTTCTGGGTCAAACGAAATAGAAAAGAACTTTTTAATGCTACAACTAGCAGAGAAACTTTGAACAACATCTAAAACCGTTAATTCGAACCGCTGGCACAGCGGGACAGCGACGTAACTCCTACAAAACAGGCGGAGACTTTGCCAAGTCGGTCGTGGAGGATACAAAACAGGTAGGTTCTGAGGAAGAGGGAAGCCAAGCAGAAGCCAAGCGGCTTCGACGACTGGGAGTAGCAGGCTTTTTGCACGCTCAGCCCCTGGTGCAGGGAGGGGGCGGCGGGAAGCCGGACTCTAGCCGTCGAGGATAGTCGCCAGTGGCCAGACGCGAGCAAGATCGTGAGTGCACGACCGCTGTAAAAACTAGTGGTGTTAAAACAGTTCCTACTTTCTCAAAATTAAACTTTCGCAAAATTACTCAATTTTTCGAAAAATTGTATATGATCTAGTCTATCTTTATGGAACAGATTTCGTTAAGGGGAAAAATCTTTCTCTTTAATATTTTAACTGTATTAAGACTCCGAAAAAAACACTTTTTCCAATTTCGAAAAATCAGGATTTTCAACCGACATGTGACCTGCACCATTTATTAAACGCTATTGACATTATCCTTCAACAAAAGGAATCAAAAACAATATAGCCGTTTTTTGAGAATATGGAAAATGTCAGTGGCGCTTCATGTAAAGGATATCTCAAAATGAAAATATCGATTTCAAGTTCAAGGAGCCGTGACAACAGCTAGATCGATTCCGGAATATAAATTTCGGACAAAATCGGCTGAACGGTTCACCCGCTAGCGTTGCTCACAGATGACGGACGGACGGAAGGACAGATTGACGTTTTGCTGTCTTTCGATTTCTCGGTATCAAGGACCCACAAAACACGAATTCTGGCTACGCCACGTGATATACTATTTTTTATACTTTTGGAAACTGGATTATTCAGTTTCGTTGCTATGGCGTTATTGGCGAGCTATTCGACGAATTTTAAGCGAGCTTTTTGCCGAAAATTCGCCGTTTTTTCGCGTAAATTACATAACTTTCTCTACATCCATAGGGAAAAAAGTAAAAACGAGAGCTTGTGTAGAGACAATGGATATGCATATTCGTGTATGGAGAAATAGTCAAATGGTCGTGAGAGAACGTATTGGCAAAAGCAGATTGATTGCGTCGCTTAATTCCTTTGAAGTAAGTTCAGTGTATTAACACCAATATAATTCAAAATTTAATTTCGGTGTGATGCAGCATGTTAATGGCTCATAAATTTGAATGTCGTAAAAACATCACTCATGTACTACATACATGACCATAAAATCGTATGGTCATTGTATTAAAATCGAATCATACCAGATAATCTACTTGCATTATGCCGGAGAAATGATGATACAGCTACTGCGATGTAGGAGAAATGAAGACATGTTAAGTATAACACATACTATGCCCATCTTCAGTGAGAACGACTCAGTTTTTGTCAAATCTATCACCAGCATGTGCTACATGCTTCTGCTACAATGCAAGCAGGCACGATGAGTACTAAATTGTTTTGTTACAACAAATGAATCGTGGAAATTTAAATTAATGTTTTAAATCACAATTGAAGTCTAGAGTCATATATTTGCTAACATTTGATAAGAAAAAAACTGGGAAGAAACTAAGATTGAGGTGGTAACATCACGGTTCGGAAAAACCGCCTTTTTCGTGGCCAAGCCTCAAAAGCGCGCGATCCAGGCAATTGTACCATGCATCTCCCCGCCGCCGCGGTCGCCATTGAATGCGCAGCCGGGCGGGAGGGCGGAGGCATTCATTCGTTCGCTGGCGGTTATCAAAAATTATCCAATAAATCGCGCACTGCGGACGCGCGCGCTCGCGCGCGTGTATTCAATTCGCAATAATGGCGTGGGCGCGGCAGCCGCAGCGGCGACAGAGGCTGCGCGTGGGCGGCGCGGGGCGGCGCGGGGCGGGGTGGCGAGGGGAGGGGTGGCGCGGGGCGGAGCGAAGCGGGCGCGGGGTGGGGCGGGGCGGAGCGGGCTCGCGTTGGGTCGGGCCGGGCCGGGTCGGGTCGGGTCGGGTCGCGTCGGGTCGGGTCGGGTCGGGTCGGGTCGGGTCGGGTCGGGTCGGGTGTGGGTCGGGCGCGGGGCGGCGCGGGGCGGCCGGAGGCGGGGTGGCCCGGGGCGGAGCGTGCGTGGGGCGGAGGGGCGCGGGGCGGGGCGGCACGGGGTGGAGTGAGGGGGGGCGGGGCGGCGCGGGGTCGTTGGACGACCTACGCTGCCATCCGCGGCCGGTTTGGCGCTCATTTTACCGTGCGTATGAGCGATGGGCTCTTTGTCGGAGATGTGCTGAATTAAAAATTCCTACTTGCCATCCCATTGTTTCCCGAAACATTTCAACTTTTGATTAGGATTTTTTTTTTCAAAAGTAAAATCAAAATGCGCTCGCATTCGTATGTGTGCAGTTTAAAGAATACCTTAATAGGTAAGGTGGGTTTGTACCTTGTAAGTTTATTTGATTGTGGATGAAATACGATGTGAACAAGAAGAAAACGTGTTTTAAAAAATTACTCGACTGCGTTCCATTTGTACAGGTTAAGAATTGTATTATTGAGTTGTGAATAATTAATCGACAAAAAGGCGAAGAAACGTAATGTAGCATATCACATGCAGAATAACATGACGAATTTAAACGAATGTAATACCATTTCTTTTCTTTTTAGAGAAAAAATGTCTAAAATGGTACCTACGATGAATGTAAGCATACGTTACATAAGAATGTTAGTCGAATCAATCAGACGATAGGTTGTATCACAGGAACTAAGATACACCATTATAAAAAACAGAACTCTTTATTTTGCTTCGGGCAGTCGGGTAAAAGGAGTTTACTTTCAGAAATATATGCTTTCTTTTACCTATTTCCATATTTAAATATCATCAAAATGTATATTTTTCTTACCTTTTCAATTACATTCACATTTTACAGATCTTGGTTAATGCTGAGCCATTATTATACCATTTTCTGGAATGTTTAATTGAAATATGTCAATTCACTTGTATTTCTGAATAACATATTTTTTCTTAGAGAAAATTGTCACTAAAAATCTCACATATTAATTTCGTTGTGAACAACAGACGTTGCTTTAAATCACAGTAGAAATGTCCGAAATTACTATCCTAAAATCATGTACGGTTCCAAATTTAGTAGGAAAAAATCCCTCTGGCTCTTGGAGGAACACTTCGCGGCCAACGTTTATCTTGAGCCGCTTCACCCTTGAACAGACTTCACGTGCTCGAGGGACGGCGAGCACACTGGACCCTAGGGCCATTCCCGAGCAGGGCGGAAGTTGTGAGAACTCGACGGAAGTTGCCGGGAGGACTGCGAAACTTCTCTCGTCCCGCCGGGATTAAACTATTCTCGTACGTCGAGCGACTAAATATATCCCGTCTCAAAATAGAAGCGTCGGTTTTTCCTTTAATGGATGCTTCCGCAACCGAACAAAACCGTATTTAAGATGCCGGCTGCTTTTCCGCCCGGTGGTTATCGTGACATTGCGAGATCCGCGACGAACTCCTCTGGTGCCTTCGGGCGCAGGTGGCGCGAAAAACCGCGACGCGAAAACAAAGCGCCTCTGCAGCGCCTCTCCCGCGCCCGATTAACCCCGGGCGGCCCTCGACGCTGTGTCCCTGGCTGCGGGAGTGCGCGGGAGGGCGACGGGAGGAGAGCGACTGGGGCGGGAGGAAAGTGGGTCGATAGGAGGAGGAATGTGAGTCAAAGCACGAGGTACATGAGCATGTTGGCCCGAGCGGGTTGAGGGGGTTAAGATTGAGACAAGTGGATCGAGACGATGCAGAGAGGAGGGGGAAGAGGAAAGAGAGGGGAAGGAGTGAGAAGGGAGAGGGGAAGGAGTGAGGAGCGAGAGAGAGGAGGAGGAGTAGTAAGGAGACTTCTCTTAGTGAGGATAAAGGGGAGAAGTAGTGAGGTGGGTGAGAGGAGGAGTGAAAAGGAGATGGGAGAAGAAGTGAGGAGAGAGAGAGAGAGAGAGAGAGGAGAGAGAGAGAGAGAGAGAGAGAATCAGAAGAGCATAATGGAGGAGAAGGGGGAACAGAAGATGAGATGGAGAGTATAGGAGGAAGAGGAAGAGGAGGTAGAGAGATTGGAGGAGAGAATGGAGAATGGAGAGTGGAGTAAAGAGGTGAGGGGAAGGAGTGAATGAACACGGAAATGCGAATGAGAATGAATATGAGTGGCGACGGCGGGAATTCAATGTTTGAGTCGGGTGTATGAATGAGGCTTCAGATGGCTTCTTTATGGGTGGCTAGTGATGGCAAGAGTTCAGGAGCGTGCGACTAGTAGTTGGGGATGGATAGTGGAGTAATCATCATTATGGGTAATTGTAGACGGCCGCTGTTAGGAGGCTACTGACTAGGTGTTGAAGGCAAGTAAGGAGCAGCGAGTGGCGAACAGGAGTCGAGAGACGAGAGGGAGAGTTGAGAAACGTAAGGGGAGACTCCAGACACGAGAGGGAGACTCGGAAGACGAGAGAGCGAGGCATGATGGAGAGATGAGAGGGAGAGGCAAGAGAGGAGTGTGACAGGGGAGGCGCGTGTGGAGAGGCGAGAGTGGTGGGGCGAGAGTGGTGGGGTGAGAGTGGAGAGGCGCGAGTGGAGAGGCGCGAATGGAGAGGCGCAAGCGGATAGGCGCGAGCGGAGAAGCGCAAGTGTAGGGGCGCGAGTGGAGAGGCGCGAGCCAGATGAAAAGGGAAGGGCGAAAGACGGGCGGCGGACGCGGAGCTGGAGCCGAGGGGCGACTCTTCCATCCCCCCAGTAGTTAGCGGCAAGACGCGTCCTACACAAGAGCGCCGCTGGGTGGGTGGGGGGGGGGGGGACCCGAGTGGCGCGCGAGTGAGGTGCGAGCGACAGCGCGCGCTAGCGGGGATACGATGAGGCGCCGCGAGACACAAGAGAGGGCCCGGCGCGCGCCGCGTGAGGGAGGCCTGAATGGAAGTGTGAGGGAGGCGCGAGGCGAGGACAAGTGCGGATAAAAATCTGAATGCGAGCGAAGCGATTACGCGACGCGTGACGGCACAAGGGTAAGGGCTTAGAAAAAGTGGAAAGAGCGCTGCCATAAAAGGAGAATATGGAAGTATGAATGCGTGTCGCGTGGGTCACAAATTCGAAAGCGACTTCAATGACTTCGTGTGTGGGAGCAGAAATGAAAGACGACGGACCTAGTCATGGCGGAAGCGAATGCGATAACGCCACCAATGGCGTTGGCTGACGGAGTTACAGAAGCACCGGAAAATGAGGTCTGTTCACATCTGAGAACGGACAAGAACAGAACGAGAAAATGGATTTTCGTGTTTGTAAAGCAATATGTTACGAATTAATCCCCGAATTAAAATATATATGAATAAATTGATGAAAGCATCCTTTTATTTCTTGTGTTGTGTAGTTTCGTAGAAAAATATGGTATGAATACATTATATCTTCCCTCTCCATTTTCAAATACTGATTTTATTCTTGTTATTCGTATTAAATTAGACATCATGCTGCATTACATTATTTTATTCATCACTGAAGCAGTATTTATCAACACATCGTAAGTTAGCTACAGTTTACAATTGATATACAGGTGTAACTATATATTGATCTCGGAACGAAATTTATTTTTAACATTGGATGGTTTGTGTTTAGCATTTATACTTTTATCATCAGCAAATTATATTTATAACAGTATAATTAGTCAATTATTCTGAAATTACTCGCTGACAGAATTTGATAGATGTCCCGTATTAAATAAATATTTTGATATGTTCGTTAGCTTTCCCAATTTGCGTAATTATAAATCGAATATAGATAATTTAAATTTATTTCGCAACTTTTGTACACACTGGAGGAATAAATATGGCTCCAGATTTCACTGTTGCATCGAGAAACTAAACATATTTAATTTCTCAGTGATAAATATTATCTTTCATAATTTGATTGATACACATTTCCAAAATGCTGTACCTTAAGAACTTAAATAATGGGATTTCAAGTAAGAGGAAAAGCAAACAAAATCCATCAAAATATTGCTACGTGTGATGCCCTTACATTAGACGAACTATCATATACTGGTTTTATTAACTCTTTTAAACCAATGAGTGCTATAATGTAGGGAAAAAGACAATGAAAGATTAACGTATATTTCATGACTTTGTTTCTAATTTCCTTTCAAAGTCTTTGCCCACATCGGTTTCAACATTTCTTGTTAAGTTAAATTCTCTCGTACTATATCTCCGTTCTATATCTCTTGAATTCTATAGGCAAGAAGTGAGTTATCTTTGTAATAAGTACAGGCTTTCTTTATGGATTATCATTTATGAGGTTTTTGCGTGCGTGTGATGAGCGCATGAATATTTGCCGTCTCCTGACATCCTATCGCTGCGCTGATGTTCTGGTCCGGGGAGACTACCTCAATGGGCCACTTCTAATAGTGATTCTAGAGACAGCGATTACTGGACTACAACTAACGACTTCATAAATGAATAGACATTGCTTATTATGACATAGCATCTGAATTTTTCAACACTATAACGTCTAGTTGCACATAGTCAACAGTATTTTTATCAATAATATGGCCTTCAGATGACAGATTTTTCGGCTAGATCTGAGATGATTTTGATCGAAGAGTGGTAACAATAACAGTTGAATGATGATGAGGCAATGGTGGAAAGAACGACAGAGTAAATGGAATGCACCCCTACTCGTGTCGAGACTAGCAGGGAGCTTTGAGTTTTTCCCGGTTGGGGCGGTGCACCGCTAGTGAGAGATACCTGGATGGGGCCCGGCATGCCGTCGTGTAGGTCAGCACGCGGGGGAAAACACGGCAAACTCTTGTGACAAAACACAGACTACGCATACGGGACTAATACACGTAGCAGTTGACCTGAAAAAATCAATGAAATAATTATATGCGTTGTCATTGCCAACAATATTATAATATTAGTTTAACAAACGTAAGGAACCAAAATTATGGCTGACATACGAAACATAAAATAGTTTAATAACTTCATTTCTAAAAAAAAAACATTGAAAGTAAAGTGTAATTAAAGGGCTTGAGGAAGTAACAATATAAGCCACACTAACCTTATCATGCCTCTTTCTATTCGTAAACATTAATATCTCGAATGTGGGGAAACTGCTATCTTGTTTTCTTGCTTATCTTGCTATCTTGTTACCATTTATGTCTTTACTTTTATGAAGAGCTTGGGGTAGAAATTTGAGACACACTTCGACTAAACTCGAGATGGAAACTCTTACAAACAGAAAAAGCAAGCTGTGTTTTGTGTGACTTATCTTGTTTCTACCCTAAGCTCCTCTTTTATATTCTCTTTTTCTGTTTCAATTCAATAGTTGTGCGCGCTTTTGGAGTCATTGCGACCCAGAGTTCATTTACATTTTTTTCTTATTGGTTCCGAAATTTGTGCACGCATTTGGAAACATTGCGACCTACTGTGCATTTATATTTTCTTTTTTCGATTGGTTCCGAAAGTTGTGCACGCTTTTGGAGTCATTGCGACCCACTGTTCATTTATTTATTTCCCTTTTCTGATTCGATCCAAAATTGTGCCCTCATTTGGAATCATTGCGACCCACTGCTCATTTATTTTCCAATTGGATCTGAAAGTTGTGAGCGCATTTGGAGACATTGCGACCCACTGTTCTTTTAAATTTTGTTTTCCGATTGGATCCGAAAGTTGTGCGCTCATTTGAAATCATTGCGACCCACTGTGCAGTGCCCTAACGTGCCCCTTCATCTGTCCGTTGCAGCAGCAGCGGCGGCGTCGACGGCGCGTGCGGCCGAGCAGCTGCCGCTGGCCACGCAGCTGCGCATGCAACAGCACCAGTGGGAACGCCAACTGCTGCACCAGCGCACCCACCAACACCAGCCGCAGCCGCAGCGGCCGCCCTGGGTGACAAACGAGGCCGCACATGCGCCAGTGAGTATCACTCTGTCTTGCCAAATCGAAAATTAAAAAAAATCAAACTATCTTGGCATAAAACAGTGACAGGAAATACTACGATACTTCATCTTTTCCAAATTGGATTTTCATTTTACTCGTTTGTGCCCCGTATAAAGCTTCCATAACTATTTTTTTTTCGACAAAACTACAATTGTTTCAAAGAAGCATTAGTTATTTTGAATTATCAGTTTGTAGAAAAAAGTTCTTGAGATTTGAAAAGTTTTATTGCATATATATCTCCTACATACATGAATGTGTAATTAGTGTGGATACAACCTAAATCTATTTTTCAAAATATTTTTTTGAATCAAGGATGATTTGTTCTGTGGGTATATTCGTGCAATCTGTTGAGGATTCTGTAAAATCGTTTGACATTTAAAATATATTTGGATTGCATTGTAGAGTGTTCAGTAATTTATATTTGTGCGTTTGGTGAATTTAGTGTAATTAGTCATTGGTAAAACATATTTCTATATATAAAAGAAACCACAATATTAAATGCATTAAGTTTTATATAATCCAGTTTTTAATTGTACATCATTTTGAATCTTAATGCTGTACAGTCCACTTTCGGTCCATTTGGACCGTCATGAAGCAAGGGTTCTTGAAATAAAAAAAAAATAATGCAAAAATGCGAAATACTACACTGATTTTTTCTACAATTAAATCAATTCATGTGTGTTTTAATTACAACTATTTCTATTAGGATTTATGCAATATTTTATGTTATTATTCTGCGTTTTAAAACGGCGTGATCTTAATGCTCCAGTCAATCAGGTTATTGGAGATGATTAGTGATTACGGGTCCTAGAATATGAGGTGAAACTCTGCATGGTGTGTACCAGATCAGCATTTATCCATGATGTAAGAGACGTCTACTTCACTACGACGGTGACTCCGCGACCTTAAATTTTCTTGTTATAAGAAGAGAAATATATGATTGCATCTTCTGTGATTTATAATGAAGGCCAAGGCCAGAGCAATTCAAAACCTTTAGTGTACTCACATTTGCGTTCTCAGATCTCAGTGTGACACTACCGGAGCCACAGCAGCTCATTCTTTCTCGCATTATTTGTAACCTTTTCAATTTTCGAAACTTTAGAGAGTTCAACGAAAAAGAGACCTAAGTAATTTTTAAGAATCTTTAGCTTCATCCGTGAAAAAAATAAAGATAAAATTTAAGCCGTTTTAAAAAAAATATTTTTTCATAAATTGGATTAACTTTAAGCAGACATTACGTGGAAACGAATTTTTTGAAATAAAAGAGTATATAATCATTTTGAAAGCAATATTTTTACAACGCATTTCATTTAAGACAAAAACCTCTCTTCAATATTGTTATTTTGCAATGCTAAATTTTGGGAATTTTCGAAAATTCAGAGAGTTTACCAAAATGGAACAATCACCAACTTTTTACTGTCCTTTGAGAATTTTTTTTAATTACCTACGTTTAACGACAATTTCTCGAAAAATACTCATATTTTCGAAAATTTGTACATGACCATATTATTTTAAGATCGGTCTTTGAACAACTGATTTTACTAACGAAAAATCTCTTTACTATTTTTGATATCGGAAGAAACGGAAAAAGTTTGAACTTTTGCTATTTACAAAAAATTAGAGATTACAACGAAAAGTACACTTGTTATATTATTTTAATCGTCATTTACGTTATCCATGAACAAAGGTTAATGAAAAAAATTGAAACAATTTTTGAATAAACTGTATAAATGTTGAGGTTTTACATAAAGTATTCCTAAAAATCAAAATATTCCTTTAAAACTCGCAGGATCATTAGTTTGCTCAGATCAATAATTTGAGAAATATCAGTTTTAGAGAAAATCGTCTGAATGGTTTAGGTGCTAGGTTTGACCATATCCAGACAGACGTTTTGCCGTCATTCGAGGTTTCTGTATCAAGGACTCATTAAACATGAATTTTGACTAAATAACGCGTTAGAGGAAGTAGTTTACTACACATAAGAACAAGATACTCTTTTTTGTTATTAGGGCCCCACAATACGAGCTTTTCTGTCGAAAAATCTCAGATTTTCGGTTCACGATTACAGTACGTTCTCTTGTTACGTAGTCAGACAAAGTAAACATCTTACTGTTAAAGTGTATTAAATGGAATTACTTAAATTGTTATAAATATTGTATAATTGTTGAATATATTCATACTAGCTATAACTGTATATGTTGAGCATGGTTGTGTGTTTAGGATATCATTGAGTCCGTAAAAGAAAAGTTCAGCAGAATTTTTAAGAAAAAAATATTTGAAAAGTATAAACGAATAATGGTGATTAAATGTTGGTTTCATTGGAATTCTACTAACAAATCGTAGTAATTTTTGTGAGCTCCACTGTTAGGTGATTCATATTTCCGGCAATCTGGCATTTTGTAGCAATTCAAAAGTCAATTGCATTCCGTGAATATTCGCGTTTAACATTTGTGGCCTGTGTACATACATATTGTTACTTATAATGAAGAAAATTAGAATTTGCGGTTTGTGCACTTCAAAATTAATTTTAATTAACAAATATTATAACTCACTTTACAGGAATTTCATTAGAAACTTTTCACAACAATCTATTTGCCTGCGCCCACAAAATAATTTGTAATGGGTTCGAACATTTACCATAGTGTTTTGTAAATGAATTATGGAAAGTATATTTAAAGTAATTCCCTTTAATAGGAATAATAGAAGTCAGACTTGCGTTGAAATAAAATATTATGTTTTATTGTGTTTACACTTGTGAGTGAAAATATATGTACAAATCGAACGCAAAATGGCTAATTGTTAGACAAATATATTGCACTTTCTTTGTTTCCTAACTATCGAATCAAGATTAAATTAATATTGTTTTAAAATATGAATATATCCAACATTTTTTATCAAACGCTCTAAGAAACAAAATCAGATTCATTTAAATATTTTTCCCTTAATACGAACAGCAATTGTTATAATATGTACTACAAACTTGAAAATCGATATTTCGCTGATATTACATGCAAACATTTCAATAAATATCGTAAAAGTAACATTTTTACATTTTTTATAAGCTGGACATCTATAACTAAGGGTAAAATAGTAATATGTATAGTTTATTGCCATGAAAAGTGGTTTAAATGTCAAAGTGTCTGAAACAGAATATTTGTGAGTCAGGGAAAATAATGTACTTTGTCAGTACAACAAAGCAGACTAAATAAATCGATGTATCAGACTTGACATACATGCGGGCAACCTTTAAATCACTCTTGCATGAAGTAACGATTTATGTATTCCTCGAGTTGATTTTACTCACATAAAAAAGCGAATAGTTTTGGTACGTGTGTGATAAATGATATTTACAATACATGTAGCGTATACTACAAAGATGTCCTTGCAGAAAACGAGTGTATTAAAACTGTCTGGAGCATTCACAATCGAATGATTTAGATATAATGATGTACGAACTGTGTAGTGGAATCTCTATAATGAAAATAACTAGAAGGGGCGGTGTTCCTACCCTTCAGGAATATGATATTCAAGGCGGACCTCTACGTCGTTTTGCGGAGTTTCCCTGTTGCTGATATCTCCTCCAGTGAGACACTGCCCCATCTCCAACAAGCTCTAAGCTCTGGACGTATATGTGGAAATGTAGTGCATGTGGGTCTGAGTATAAGGAGAGAGGAGGGACGAAGGATGAGGAAACAATAACCACGCGTAAATCAGAGCTTCTGTTTTGGGTACTGCTCGCACATTGATCGCGCCTGGTATTGATCGGGGAAACCACGAAAAACTACCGATCAGAGCAGTCGGCCCCCAGAATTCTCCTCCTGGCGGTCGATGAATACGACACAACTATGTAGCTATTGTCGAAAATCCGTCGGAACTCAATCCCTAGAACCCCGCTCAACAATGCTGCAGAGGCGATGATACAGATATCTGTCTGATGATACAGACTCTGACGGCGGAAGCCTACGCTTTCAATGTTGCGTCTGACCTACCGCAGCACGTAAGAAAGAACAGTTGTGCTGTGCGGAGAAGCAAGTTCGCAAACGAAAAATTACATAATTACCGAGCAATGTGGCACAGGGCGTGTCGCACTGACATCGCATTCGGGAGGACTGGGTTCAATCCCCGTACCGGCCACCCAGACCGGCGTTTTCGTTGTTTCCTTCGGTCACCCAGGCGAATGCTGGGATGGTTCTACTGAAAGGCTACGACCGCGATACCGGCGTCGCTAAACGAATTCGTTAATTGATGCCACACAAAGGTTAAGTGAATTCGAGACATGGGGGGTTCCTGATTGGGTGCCCGACTGGAATCCCCGGGGTCTAACGGCGCCGAGGACAATTTCCCTTTACGTGACATATAGTAGTGGCTAAATTTAAAAAAAAAATTAAACTGCAGCGATCATGCGAGCAAGTACGAGGGCGCAGGTCAGGCGAGTGAGGACGAGAGTATTCGTCCGGAACATCGCTGCTTGTTGAGAAGACGCAAACACGTCCCGGTTGCAAATGTTGAAATGACCGCTTAATTCGTCTCTGTCTCCCTGAAGAGACAAACGCGACCGGAAGGGCGTGCTGACCAACGTCTGGGAGAGTATGAGCGCATGCGTGCGTGTTAGAGATGGACGGATAAGCGACAATTTTATAAATATAATACGCACTACTCCCCGGTTACGGTAGGGTATGAAGGAGGGAGTACACAAGTGATGGACGCTTAGCGAACTCGAAGGTTCTGGCTTTGAGTACCGACGGGGTTCAGTTTTCGAAAACTGTTCAATAGTCGGGATTTCGAACTCTTTACTTGTTTGTGACTTGAAGTTATCTATCTAAATTAAAATTAGATGAAGATAAACACATTATTTTAAAAGTATCATTTGATTTTTTATCTTAAATAAAGTTTCATAGACAAGGAGTACTCAGGATCGACTTCTGATTTCGGCGTATTTCCCCCACCAGGCAAATAATTGGTCGGTCATTGCCGTCACCTTTCTGTTACACGGCTGCTCCGTAGGGAGTTTCTGTGGCTTCCTGTGATGAATTCTAGGGGATACCAGAGGGCTAAGAATACCTCCTGGGCTGTTCAAATAATAGAATTCAGGCCAGACCTCTCGTGGTTACGCACTGCATTTGTACTTGTGTCGCTCACGTGCACGCAGGTCGAACACCTCAGCGCCACATACCCTCTCTCTTTTGCACGGACAAACTCGGTAAGACTCGACTTACGCACCGAGCTGTAGACCTCTGATTTTAATCTTTCTATGTTATCCTAACGCGTCTCACATCATAAGACCCAGGCGATGAGAGAGGGAATAAGGGAATGGGAGGAAGAGAACTGGTGTAGGGGGAAGAGAGTGACAGGGAGAGAGTGGGCGAGAGAGAAAGGAAGAGCAATTGGAGGTAAAGAGCAGGAGTGAGAACACGTAGTAATGCAGAGAGGTCATAATTAAGTAGAGTGATAGCGCTTGCGAGTAAATAGGCGTCCGCAAGTGAAGACAGTAGACTAGTCTACCAACGCACGCACAAAGCGTGAATAGCCAGCCAACATGTTTTTATCGTACACCTTGATCAAAAACGTGGACCCGTGTTCAGAGAGAAGACGCGTTATATGTCGATTAAAACTGAAAGTCCTTTCAAGATCGTGAGCCGAAAAGAGAGAGGAACACTGTTATCCACTCGGAAGCTTCAGTACCATCAATTTAAGTCGTAACAAAGCTTGCGATTGGATTGGTTCCCCTGTCCTGCCGAGGAATCACCGAACAGATTGGTCTTTCAAAGAAAATTATGCAGCGAAAATGACAATCAGATAAATGTTAAGTTCACACATAAACGATGAAAACGAAAATGGATATTGGATCGCAGGTCGGGCCGGTAACACGTAAATGGCAATACGAGAAAGTATGTGAGCGTGTGGAAATGACAGGGTAAGGATGTGACCGGATGCACGCGATTCCACAGGAACAATATCACAGAAGGAGCGGTTGTAAGGACGACGTCATACGAAAGAGTTGGTGCACCGCTGTGGGAGTGCAGAGCGAGTGCGGGCGGAGAGCGACAAGGGAGCCAAGTACCGCGCGTTGGCGTGAAGGGTCCGCCGACGCGTTTCGGCCGCGGCCGCCTCGGCCGGTCGAGAGAAAACGCGTGCGCGTGGGCGGTGGGGCTTCGCGGAAGCGCGGGCGCGGACGCGCACGAATTGTCTCGCGCGCCGTCGGCGGGGGCCGTGGCCGACAAGGGCCCTTCTGGCTCCGGCGCGGCGCGGAGAGGCGCGGGGCCGGACTCGGCGATGCAGTGTCGGGCGGGGTGAGGGGTGCAGCGCGTGGTGAAGTGGAGCGGAGCGGGGAAGGGGTGGAGGTGGGGGCGGGGCGGAGGGGAAGGGGGAGGAAATAAACGGGGAAGTGTGGGGTGATGCCGGGTGTTGGGGCCGGGGGAGAGCGGGGCGAGGAAAGGTGAGGAGGGGGCGGGGCGGGGGGGGGGGGGGGTTGGGGAGGGGTGCGGCGGACAGAAGCTGAAAAGGGCGGGGCGGTGAGGTGCGAAGCGTGGAGACGGGGCAGAGCGAGGCGGGACGGAGCGGTGCGAGGAAGAAAGGCGCGGGGCGAGGAAATGTGAGGGAGGAGTGTGACGGAAAGGGGTAGAAGGGGACCTTGCGGGTTGGGCGGGGCGGGGCAAGGAGACGCGATGGCAGGGAACGGGACGGGGGAGGACCGAGGCGGGACGGGGCAGGGTCGGGCGAAGAAGGGTGAGGGAGTTCGGTGGACAGAAGCGGGAAGGGGCGGGGTGCAGAGGTGCAGAACGGGGCTGGACGGGGGAGGGGTGAGGCGGGGAGGGGCGACAAAATATCAGGGAGGGGTGCAGTGGACAGAAGCTGAAAGGGGCGGGGACGGGCGGAGTGGTGATGCGCGGGGCGGGGCGGGGCGGGGCGGGGCGGGTCAGTGCAGGGTAGGGCGAGAAAGGGTGAGGGATGGGTCCGGCGGACGGAAGCTGAAAGGGGCGGGGAGGGGTGGTGAGGTGAGGTGTGGAGCGGGGCTGGGTGGGGGAGGGGCGAGGCGAGGCGGGGCGGGGCGTGGAAGGGGGAGGGATGGGTGCGGCGGACAGAAGCTGAAAGGGGCGGGGTGGAGAGGCGCTTAGCGGGGCGGGGCGGGGCGACAGAGGGGTACAATGAACAGAGGCAGAAAGGGATGGGAAGGGCGGTAGCGAGGGAGGGGGCGAGTGCGTGCGAGCCCTCGTCACTCCGGCGCGGTCGCTTTGTCCTGCGCTCCACTTGCGCGACGAGCGCCCGCGCCTCGCACCGGCCTGGATTCGATGCCCGCACCCCGCACTCGGACTCTCCTCTATCGACGCTCCACGCGAAACTCCATTACGTAAAAGGACTCGGCCGCAAGGCCCTCGACTCTTTGCCGTGATGAAGCGAAGGTAATTCGTTGCGGATTTTTTTTTTCGTATCGTGTCGTGTCATCTGGGCTTTTCATAAAATAGCCAGTTGCACGCAACACCTACGTATCATCAACAATTTTTGGTAATCTCAAATACCTGTACGATGCAGGTGTGGACAGAAATGTTATTTTTCACAACTGGTGAAACTGTGCTGACTCTTTCTACAAAGCATCACATAACTTTCTCTGTATAGTACTTATTTTATACGAACTTCATATAAAGGAAAGGTAGATAGAGATTAAAGATTAAAAAAGATTAAATTAAGAAAGGAGATAAAGATTAAAAAAGAAATAAGAATATATCTTTCCTGCATCGCATGAATAAGAAAATTAAGTTTTGCTGAACTAATAATCAGTCGAATGTTGAGAACCGTTGTAAAATTAAGATGAAGCCAGAATGTGCCAGGCATTATGTACGAGTCTTAGTATCAGGTACGAAAAGTTTCCGTTGAATTCTTTGAATTTTACAAAGTTTCAGAATTTAAAAAGTGTTTCTTATTCTTGCTACAGCCCAAGTATTCGTGTTAGTAAGTTTTGTGCCTCGAGATGATACCTTTCTGATTCAGGCGTTTTGTAACGGGGCCGAGTTTGATAATATTTCGAACCCGTAAAAATCACATTTTTTGCACTCACTTGTGGCCTAAATGTCCTTATAAATGTATCTCACAACGAAGGAATACTAGTATCGTTCGCAAAATGAAACAAAAGAATGGGTATTCGTCTAATCACTATCTAGAGGTGCAGGGACAATAGCGACGTTTCAGCTCTCACTGTCACTATTTGTGTTTTCATTTACAGTTTGTGTTGGTTTTATGCACTCTTACAGCCCTAGAAGAAATATTTCTAACTCTAACTGTACTGTAAATGGGAAGCTTTCATTCTACAAGTAGTCTTAAATACAAGTTCTGAGGTGAGTGTGAAAAATCTAATCGTGAATCATTCTGCCCAGGCGACGGTAATTATTAATGTGTTTCACTATTTGTCCGAAAAACGCTCTTCATTTGGTTCAACACATGCTCAGAAGACGTATCATATGAACCTGCTAACAGCTTATTCGTTGAGAAAGGCAAAATACAATTTTTCAGAAATGAGAAAATTATTACTTTTAAACAGTAAATTTATAAGAGACTGTTGAACGTAACTGCCAGCGACAGCACTATGTAAAAAACCCTTTGTGCAGCTTCAGCAAGAGGCGGTTGATAACGTTTTATTTTTTCTTAATTCTATAACATATTTCTATTAGCATTGGACACTTATAGTTTTCTGCCTTTTGAAAGGTGAAGAATGCCTGATATTAAAAATAGCAAGGTTCTTGAAGGAACGATCAAATTAGTTGGTCACGCTAAAAGCAAACTTAAACATAATTTATTTTATTCTCGAATAATAGCAATTTAAGAGAAGTATGTTTCGTCAAAGATATTAATGACTATAATATGTTTTGTTATGGTTATTTTATTTAATGTCTTTAAAATTGTAAAGCACAATCACATTTTCTGTATTTATTATAATTATTGTACTGTAATACGAATTTAATTTTGTAATTGTCATCCTTATTTAATTAATGTGTCTACGGAAATGTGAACTGGAATAATTACTTCAGGAAATTAACATGAAAATGAGGTAGGTTTGTATATGTTGTTAAACCTCAAATTACAAAAATAATTCGTGAAGTGAAAATGACGGAATAGAAACGAGTAATTTGGAAGTGTGCAGTGTTTTTGATTGTATGCATTCTATTCAAATTGCTTCCTCTCCGTAACATTGTTTTGAGAGTGTTGCAATGGAACATGTGCATATTACACTTCTCGTTATTGTCTCTTGGTTACGTTCTTTTCTCATTAGCTATGTTTCCCTTCATTTGTATGTATAATACCCTTTATTTTGCTATAAAAGCAATTTCTATCTCTATTACCGGTATTACTGGGTGTCTTCTCTTTCATATTTAGTCATTCTCACCAGCCTGTCCCTTTTTCTCTCCGTCTCTCTCCCTCTTTCTCTTTCTCCCTCTCCCTCTCTCTCTCTCTCTCTCTCTCTCTCTCTCAAAAACTTAGGTTTGTCATTCCCCTTTTTACGAATACTTTAATAGGATGTTTTACATGATACCTTGGTATAATTCGGGTGTAAAAGACTTTGTAAAATTGTCTGGTTACATGTGTAAACAAAAGAATTCATATTCTACCACGAATTGAAAAAAAAGTTATACTGAACGAACAAAACAAGCATCCCCCCTCCAGTCGCTCTTGGTTAGAATGAATTCGTAACTTACTGCACCAGCGAACCCTTTGTGGACGTTCTACTACGTTAATGTTCTACTATGTAATGAGAACTGCCTCAAAATCTACAATCTTGTATAATGTACCGTATTAATTGTCTAATTTTCTTTGATGATCAGGGGAGTGGATGTACCTCATTTCATCACAACAGGTTGTAACGTGTTTTGTGGTACACATTCTAAAATTGGCATTTTATTTCGGAAGAGAGAAAGGTTGAGACACGAAGTGATAGATCAAGTGAACGATATCACTTCTCTATGTTGAATTATTTTGGTCAGTGGAATACAATATCAGCCACAAAGTGAACAAAACGATTCTCCAAATACGTCTCCTAAAGGCAGACGAACGTGAGTGCGCACGTGGGGGGGAGGGGAGGGCGAAGGAAAGGACTAATCGTAGCTGGGCGTGCGGGTCGTGGAGGGGCGGGGCGGAGAGCGGGGGAGGGGCGAAGGCGGCTGTCGCGGCGAGTCTGCGGCCGGCCCACACGCCGCGAACACGGGCGCGCACTCGCCCTTGGGCCCTTCCCCCTCGGCCCTCGGCCCTCGCCCCCGCCCTGCGCTCGCCGCCCCTCCCCTCAGACGACGCCGGCGCCGCAGCCGTCTCCCGTCTCCCGCCCGTCGTAATTGCCATCGCCGGCGCTAGGTTGATCGATGCACCAGCAAAGGTGGCCCAGGACATTAACTGATGTCACTCCAGTGCCTCTGATTCAGACGTCCTAGTGTTCGGATCCCGACGGTGGCATGCTTTTCGACACTGTCTAAATAGCTAGGTCGAGTTTTGCCACTGTTTGGAGGACAATTTCAGCGGCCGGCTGCTCTGATCGGTAGTTTTCCATGGTTTCTCCCATCAATAACAGGATAATGCTGGCGTAATACCCTAACAAACGTGTTACGGACCTTGTTGGATTTGTCCTTTTTCGTTCTTGCCCTTTCCTTGCTACTTACAGCACTTACACCCACTTACATGCACTGTATTACCACACTTGCGGCGGCGATAGTGTAACGGTTAGCGTTTCGGACTGTTGTACCCAAGTTGGCGGGTTCAAACCCGATCGAAGCCGTGGATTTTTCAGGGCGAAAAAATCCTTCGTACGCCTTCCTTCGGAGGGGAAGTAAAGCCGGCTGTCCCATGTTAGTAGATTTACTTGCATGTAAAAGATCATCAAGCCTAAATGACGCCTCTGAGCTAAATTGAAATCGCCTGTTTCTCGCCCAAGAAATACCTCCTTTCTCTGCTAGTTGGTGAAAGGAGCGTAGCGAAATTTACGTGTGGTCAGACGGAAGAGCAGGCCTAATGGCCTGAGTCTCGCCACGTAAAATAAGGCATTAATTCAATTCAATTCAATTCACTTGTCGAGAGAGAAATCGAGAGCTTAGACCTTGGCCCTACTCAGTGGGTGCCACTCTGGTGGGAGACACCTGGTGGGGGAAAATCCTCGCAAGCTGATCTGGGTCGACGCTCGACGCGGAAAGATATCATCGCCATCTCTTGCGATTAAAAAAGCATGCTCTTTACTTACGAGACTAATGATCTTAGCAGTGGTCGCGGCCAGAATTACTAATCAATCAATCATTGATCGATAAATTGATTATTTAGTGTTTGTGGGCGTGTCAACAGCAAAGGTCACTAGTTCCGTGAGTATAGTGCATGGTATTTCCTGGCAGATGACGGTGATCCACTTCGCTGGAATGTGACAGTGTGGCCCGTTTGTAAATACACTGCCCTGCAATGTCCCATGAGTTTAGCAGAGAAACCACGGAAACGTTTAGATCAGGGTAGCTGGGCGCTAGAATTCTGTCCTGAGAGGGACTGGACTTGACCTACCTCTGCAGCTAAAGTAAAATATCTACCGTCTCCGGGACTCGAACTCGAGGGTCACTCGGTCAATGGCGCTGAAAAGATAACGACATTCTTTGCAAACTGAACTATTGCGGCTTGTCAAGAGGCATCGTTTTTCGTCGCCACCACCTCCGTCACCACTATCGTCACTGCCTACAACATTGCCATCATTTATCTATCTATCTATCTCCCTCTCTCTCTCTCTCTCTCTCTCTCTCTCTCTATATATATATATATATATATATATATATATATATATATATATATTGAAACGCAGAGCCTTTTGCATACGTAATTAGAGACACAGAGTGCAATAATATAATTACGACCAGTTTTGAACTGCGCGGTATTAGCGGCAGGTGCGGCGACCGGCAGTGGGGGGACTAGTGAACGAGTCCGCCGCCGTGGGCCGGCGAGAGCGGGCGAGAAACCGGCCGTTGGCAGTTGGCAGTTGACCGTTGGCCGAGGAAAGTGTAAGACGGTGTTCGCGACGAAGGAGATTAAATTCAGTGAACTGTTCATAGAAATACGGACAGGAAGCCAGTAAATGGAATGTTGGTAGAGGTCGGAATGCAAAAGCTATAGATTGTGTTCGTAATATCAGAAATAGTGAAGATAGAAGTAAAA
Source organism: Gryllus longicercus (assembly GCA_038098605.1). Classification (NCBI taxonomy): domain Eukaryota; kingdom Metazoa; phylum Arthropoda; class Insecta; order Orthoptera; family Gryllidae; genus Gryllus; species Gryllus longicercus. The sequence continues at coordinate 84,012 of JAZDUA010001264.1, read as the reverse complement.
CTGTAAATCGCGGAACTGATGCCTGTACGAGTGGCGGCCACGTGCTCCGTAGTGATAATTAGGAGAGTGGAAGAGAACTGACGAAAGGTGTTGCGACATAACAAGAAGTACACTGCAAGGACAAGACGACGTAATCCAGAGGCCGTAAGCGCTCAAACGGAACTATACGCACAACAACCAGCGTCGATGCAGAGGGATTCGAGTTGCTGCCGCCGCGGGCCGACCAGGCAGGAGCCCGCCCCATCAACCGCCCAGAGCGCCGGACTGCGGTGAAGGTCATCGGCCGCTGCTGCCGTTGGCGATAGTGAACAAACGGGGTATTCATGGGGGCCCGAGGTATGATGAAATCTAGTTGTATACCGAATCTTGGTACCAAGACGGGGAGTAATCATATGTGTGATAATGTACAGAACGTGTTATTTTAAGAATAAATTGTATTTGTGTTCAGACGAATTTCTTACTTTGATTTTCCAGTGTAATGCCGATTCCTTTAAGAGACCCATTCAGGAGTAAGACACCCGTCCGTTACAAATTTTATTGCAGTGGAAAGTACCGCCAATCAGGTACGTCACAATATATATATATATATATATATATATATATATATATATATATATATATATATATATATATATAATCTTGGAAACCTATAGTTTTCGACATCAGCAACATTAAAACTGCAGCACTCTATCATCCTTCGTATATAACAACATCCGTATCGTTATTGACGGTACCCTCATCTCTCAATCCTTCGTTTCCATTCCTGTTCCTATCTCTACCTTCTCCGCCATCTCCTTTAGCTAGTATAATGAAAAATATCCCTATCCAGAGTGCAGTATGCAAAGAAACATCCTGCATACAAATATAAGGAAACCATTGTGATGGTGCATGAAAAGTGTTTCATTGATCTATGGGTAGATCCTAGGACTAAGATTGGGAGGGGAAATTAAAAATGTTTTGGTCGAACGTGCCATTACAGATTTTGTAAAATGTCGGAAGCTACTCTCATTTCATGCAGCAATACAATTTTATTCGTTTTAATGATTATCCGAATTTTTTTGTTCTTGAAAGTTTCGTGACAAGTTGAAATTAATAGTTAGAGAAAAATTTTAGGTTGGGTAATTTCTCTTATTTCCCTCCTCGTGGATCCGCGCCTGAGTGATCTGAGTGTGATCTGAGATTGCCTCATCAAAACTGAAGTACTGTGTTAATAAATGTCTGGTCTCACCTTAACCACACGTCGCCAAACCATCCTGTCTTCGTCCTTCGCTGCCTATGCGGTTGCAGAACAGCATTCTGCACTTTGTGTTCGACCGACCTGCAGTCCCAGGTCCACGTAGAGTATCGGCGATGCAAAGCTTTTGTGTAATTGAAGGAATTTCGGAATATATTCTGGATGTTTTCAGACTTCCGCTTCTCAAACAACAATTCGAAAATATTATTTCATAGGTAAGGTATGACGAGGGGAAGAGTTGTGCCGGCTATAATGATCAAGCAGATCATTTGTTTGATATTTTGTCTTTTTGTATTGTATAAAGAGTGATACTGTCCCACATATTTTAAATTTAATTTTCGTATAATACTTTTCCTCTAAGAAATAAGAATTTTGAAAACCGAATATCTGCAAAACTTCGATAATTACTATTTTGAATGAACGGAAACGTGTTACATATAATATATTATTTGTAATTGAGATGTTCCCGACAAAAAGTATAATTTTAATTCTTTTGGAACATAACAATTTTGCGGTTTTGTTAAATGTAATTGAAGGTAAGTTACAACGAAGGGATGATGTGAATAGAGAAAAATATTTAATTGTTAGGGAGGATGTTACATATTGTGAGTCAGCGATGTTTTACGAAGCGTATTTGGTGTAAAATTACGAGCTCGCTAATTTTGTATTCAACGGCGTAAAATGACATCAGGAAACACCAGCAAACAAATGTTTGTATCATGGTATGAAATATGGTTTACGCGTGAGACATAATAACAAAATGTGCCGTAGAGAAAATGTATGCGTAATTCTAACGGCAAAATAACGATACAATAAAATTATTTTAAAATTTATTTTTCTTATCTCACACTATTCGTTTGCCACGAAGTTATTTCTCTTTTGAATACAAGAAATGAAACATAAATTTATTTGAAGAAAAAGTTTTTAAAACAGTATTTTTCTCAATTTATATTAAATGTATCATTTAAAATGAATTTAAATATTTATTCACTTTTCTTAAAAAGGGATGGTTTTAAATTGTACTATCAGTAATAGAGAAAATTTTGAATTTTGTATTATTTTATTATATTGTACCTATAAATGCACCAACCCGCTTTTCTAAAATATCGTCTGAATAATTTGATCATTATTTTATGAGCTTTATAAAAATAACTGGAAGAATAATTTTAATATATTCCACCATAAATACAATTATGAAAAGTTAAGTTCTACAACACATTTAAAAATCACATTGTAGATCGTTTCATAATTGAATTTTTGAAAGTGAAAATGTAAATAATATTTATACAATAAAAATTCAAAAAAATAATAATTATTACATAAATTATTTCCAATAATAGCAATAACTGAAGACAGGAACCTGAGACGTTGAAAACGCTCTCACGTCCTTAGCAATAGTTTCTTGCAAGTTCGCAGTTCGCCGGTTTTCCATGAGGAAAGGGAACCATAAACTGGAACTGAGCCGCAGTTCGGGAAGGACGTTGAAATACTTCCGACCACGAGAAGGAATCGACCAACTATGTTCGGTTTCCTGCCGCCCCGCGCCGCGTCCTCTCTCCAGGCGCCGCGTGCAGAACTTCGCCTCCAACTCGGTTTATCGACCCGGGACCCCGTCGGGCGCAGCGAGGTGGATTAGATACACTATGCACAGTGTCCTGATTTTGTAATGAACTGATACGAGTAACAGTGATCGCGAACGGTTTGAGATGGTTACAAATTATTTTGGAATTAAATATTTCTCTCTCCAAAGCGGTGAGTCAGCCACGATTCCGTTTCCGTAACATACTAAAACCTTTGTATAAAAACGAATAACTTATCAATTTAAATCAAATCTCTAAATTATTATTTCAAAAAATTAAAGCAAACATGGGAATCAATATTAATATTGTGAACGAAATTTTGAAAATTCTCATTAGTAATGTTTAAAATTGGCCAAAAATGCCAAATTAAATATTAATATCAACAAATCATTCGTCTAATGTTGTTATTGTTTGTCTTATATTTCTTCTATTGAACGTTTTTATAAAATCGTATCAAAATCTTGTAATTCTTTCTAGAGGTTTTGCAACTTGTTAAGACATTTCTTGATAAGTAGGGAACAGATTTTCTGGTGAATACATGTTTTGCAGGTAGAAAATACTTGCAATGATTATTTGTTTTAGAGATTGTAAGTAATTTTCATCGTATTTAAGGAATTTTTATTTTACTTATTTCGATATTAATACATATTTAAATATGTTTTGTCCAATACTTAACATCTCTCTCATTTCGTTATATTTGAATGCATTTAAATACCAAAACGCATCATTGTTGGTGTGGAACTGTATCGCTGTGAACCAACACAATGAAGTGCATCGCTTCTATCATCTTCGAATCTACACGGAGATTTGTCACAATTAACCCCCACTTTTCGAAACTGAGGTATTCAGAAGCAAGGACGAGTGGATGTTCGCTAACCGGAAATAATCGCTTTCATGTGCTCGCTTTTATTTCACAGAGCCCATGAGTATGGATAGTGATTCTAGCGTTTGAAGTTTAGTTTTAGTGCATGCGTGCGTTGTAAAGGTAGGTATTTTTAAGTTGGAAGAATGATTATTCTTAATGCGAATATTGGTGAGTGCACAAGTATATAAGCAGACACATGTGTCCCTTACAAAAGTGATTATAATTATATGAGGTTCATTACGTTTCAAGTTAAAGCGGAGAGCAGAATTTCGTAATGCAGTCCACTAGACCATACTTGTACAGGTCTTGGTAAATATAAACAACTTCATTTACATTTAGAAAAACATGTTTACACTGTATTTAATAGGAATAGTGATTGTATTGTTCCAGCATTTGTAAACCTCCCTCATTTCATTATTCTTGGAAAATAATTATCAAACGACACGATTTGTTTTTGTTTCTGCGTAATGCGTAAGGATTACTTTTCTAACGTACCATTGCTACAGCTCTCCTCTGTTGCGCAATGTACCTAAAAGGGTTCCGCAAGCGTGTAATAGAGTACGGATCCGTACGCAATCGAGGCGGGTAGCAGTAGAGAGGAGACTCCTGCGACGCGGAATGGCAGACGGGCGCGCCTAATAGCGCCGCTATTCCGGTCCGCATCCATCCGCGCAGCGCGGCGCTGCGCAGCGGGGCGCAGCGGTGCGCAGCGGGGCCCGGGGCCTGGGAGCGCGCCGCGTCCAACAGCTTTGCGGCGGGCGATCCGCGCCGCGCCGCGCCGCACCGCGCCGATTGATCGCGGCGAGCCAAAGGAGCCGGCGCCCTCCAATCTGTCTCCCACGCCCCCCCCCTTCCGCCACGGCGAGGCACCCGCGCAGCCAGAGGAGCAGCTCTCCCTGTAGGGGGGCAGACGGGGGAGGGGGAGGCTGGGCGGGCGTGATGGAAGTTGCGGAGGGCGAGTAGGAGGAGGAGGAGGTGGCAGTGATGACAATGATGAGGCACCCATGGAGACAGAAGAGCAGCTCACCGGGCGACGGGAGGGGCAGACTGGGGGGAAGGACTGGGTGGGGGTGATGGAAGATGCGGAGGAGGGGCAGGAGGAGGTGGCAGTGGTGTCATAGGTGAGGCACCCGCGGAGCCAGAGGAGCAGGTCATCGGGCGACGGGGGAGGGCAGAGTAGGGGGGGAGGGCTGGGCGGGGGTGATGGAAGATGTGGAGGAGGGGGAGGTGGCAGTGATGACAACGGTGAGGCACCCGAAGAGCCAGAGAAGCTCGCCTAGCAACAGGGTGGCAGACTTGGGGGGGGGGGCGGAACGTGGCATGACGTGGCATGGTGGAGCGTGACGTGACATGGCGGCGCGTGACACTGGTCGGCGACCGGCAGGGTGAGGAGGGGTTAGCAGGGCATGGCGGGGAAGGCGGGGAAAACTGGGGCATGTCTTGGCTGAGCGGGGCGTAGCTAGGCGGGGTGGAGGCGATGGAAACTGCGAAAGAGGAGGTGGCAATTGTGACTAGATGACAGAATGGGTTCCTCGAAATGCGTGGAAATGTGGAACAATGTGGATTGCCGGGGAGCTAATAAAGACATGCGGAGAAAGAAATAATGGGGGCAGCAGGGAGAATAGATGTATGTTAAGGTGAAAAAAGTTATGTGACGGGATATTAAGAAATAATGAAGAGCTTGTAGGCGAGGTGATCAAGATGAAGATGGAGTTGGAGATATGTAAGTCGTGTAGCAGGGGAGAAAGGGTGAAATAGTATAAATATTAGGGATAATATCAGACAAATTTGTAGTTGATTTGCCTGTGAAAATAGCTTTTTGTTACACGAGAGCGAATATTATCTTATAAATTCTTAGCAAAACCGCTCATTTCTAACTGTCCTGATCATTTGATTTGTATATGAGTTAGAAAAAGGATGTCAAAGTTCAAAACATCATGCAGAGATTGCACTTCTTCCCACAGAACACACAATTCTTCACACAATTTTAACTGTTGTTGAAAATAAGAACAGTGTAAATAATATATAAGTAAATAAATACTAAATAAATTCTCGATATTGGTTGAGGCAATTGCAGCAGGCATGCAGGAGTTTGGTCCGATAGGAGTGGTGTGAGCGGTGACGACGTGCGGGTGCCGGGAGTGGCAGACGCGGTTGGAATGCAGAGTGCCCGAAGAGCGGCGTCGGAGACAGTGGGGCAGCGGTGGCTGTGGAAGCGCGACGAAGGCTGAAGGGCCGTTGAGGTGGCGGCAACCGCGTGGAACGAAGTGGAGACGCACCAGTCGCGGGTGGCGGAGCGGCAAGCGAGAAGTGGGCGCCTGAGCGGGGTTGGCAACGGGGCGTCGGTGATGCAGTTCGCCACCAGAGCAGTAAAGACGATGGGGACGCGCGGTGGAGGCGGAGAAGGTGTCGGAGGCGGAGAAGGCGCAGGCGGTGGCGGAGGAGGCGGAGTAGAGGTGGAGGTAGAGGTGAATGCGGAAATGGGGGCGGAAGCGGAGGCGGTATCGGGGCGGACGAGGAGGTTGGAGGTGGGGGTGCAGGCGGAGGTAGAGGTGGAAGTAGACGACGAGGCGGTGGCGCTGGCAGAGAGGGAGGCGGAGTAGAGGTGGAGGTAAAGGTGAATGCGGAAATGGGGGCGGAAGCGGAGGCGGTATCGGGGTGGAGGAGGAGGAGGTTGGAGGTGGGGGTGCAGGAGGAGGTAGAGGTGGAAGTAGACGACGAGGCGGTGACGCTGGCAGAGAGGGAGGCGGAAGTGGTGGCGGCGTTTGGAGGCGTGGGCGAAAGCGGTGGTGGAGTGGAAGGTAGAGATGGAAGCGGAGATGAGGCGATGGCGGAGACGAAGGCAGATGTTGGTGGTGGAGGTGGGGGTGGAGGCGGTGGCGGAGGTGAAGGCGGGGGCGGAGGTTGGAAGTGTAGGCAGAAGTGTCGGTGGAGGCGGAGGTACAGGTAGAGGTGGGGACGGAAGAGGAGGTGGGTGCAGGGACGGTGGTAGAGGTGGAGGTAGAGTCAGATGCGGGGACGGAGGTGGAGGTGGTGGCGGAAGAGGACGCATAGGCGGAGGCGGAGGGAGGGGTTGGAGGGGTGGACGGAGGCGGTAGTGGAAATGGAGGCGCAAGCGGTGACGGTGGTGGAAGTAGGAGGCGTGGGTGACGTCAGAGACGTGACGGAGGCGGTGGTGGAGGCGGAGTTAGGGTTGGAGGCGGTGGCGGAAGAGGAAGCATAGGCGGAGGCGGGATTGGAGGCGTGGGCGGAGGCGGTAGTGGAGGTGGAGGCGGTGGCGGAGGTGGTGTCGGAGGTGAAGGCGGGGACGGAGGTAGGAAGTGTGGGCGGAAGTGGTGGTGGTACAGGTGGAGGCGGGGGAGACGACGGAGGCGGATGTAAAGTCGGACGCGGGGGCGGAGGTGGAGGCGGCTTCGCTTGCGGAAGGGAATATCGCCCGCGCAAGGGCCTAAGCCACTCCGGTCGCCGCATTCGCAGAGTGGGCGGATGAGGGTCGAGAGACTTCTGCGTCATAGAAATCGGACTTTCTTTTCCCCTTCGCGACTTACTTTCGCGTCGAACGGGAGGCGCTCCTAGAGGTTCCACTTCCACTTCCACTTCCGAGCGCGAGGACGCTCGCTGGGTCACGTCCTGTCGGTGGCTTTGAGCAGCCTCATGTCTTCCACCCGATACTCCGATGTACTTTCGTTGCTTTATTGTGCGATGCTTTCCAGGCATTGACGCAACCCCACCTTTTACATTCTCGCTAAGCAGTAGACAAAAGTGATGTAATGCTGCGCGAAAAAAAAAAACGGCGAATTTTCGGCGGAACAACTCTTATTACATGGTTACGTTGATAAATCCACATGCTAAATTTAGAAAAATATTCATCTAACACGTGGCGCAGTCAGAATTAGATGTTTTGTGGGTCTTTGATCGCGAGAAAGCGATTGACAGCAAAACGTCTGTCCGGTCGCCTGTGAACAACGCTAGCGGTTGAAACCGTTCAAGCGTTTCTCCTAAAAAAAAACATTCCACGTTCGATCTGGCTGATGTCGTGCCCCCTTGAATTTGAAACTAATATTTAAATTTGGGGGTGTTTTGCACGAAGCCCTTGGGACATTTTCAAAATTTTCAACAACAAAAAATCCTCCATCGTTTTCGATTAAATTTTTTTGTTAGTATCAAGGACGATTAAAAGAATGGTGCAGGTTTCGTGTTCCTTGAAAACACTGATTTTTTTTTCGAAAATTGCAAAACTTCAGAATGTTTTCGAAGTCTTTTCCCTTAATGAAATCTGTTACTTAAATATAGATTTTCCAATAAAATTATGTACTATTTTTCGAAAATTTGCGTACTTTAGCGTAATTTTGCATGAAAGTACTGATGAGAAAGTATGTGCTGTTGTTGCGCCACTAGTTATGTTACGGATACGTCGTAAGACATGAAGGAGCTCAGTAGTTTACGGCGATGAACTGAACCATTAGATGATAAGCGTCTCCCTGGAGAGTTTTAAAGTAAAAGTACTCTTCTTCGTCGAAGACAGTTGAAGTCAAAATGGTTAAAGAAGAAGATTTTTTTTAAAGTAATTTGCGGAGTCATGAAGAAGTATACTAATGGACTCATTCTGATTTTTATTCTCCCATATAACGATTTCTTTGAAGAAAAATCCGTATTTCAGAAGTTCAGTATCAATGACAATGCTAATGCTTGGTTAGAGAACATTTCTTTTGATTTAAAAGGTCACACAAATTACAGTATATACAGAGAAACTAATGCTGATAACATTTATAAGGAAGAGTTACCTTCATTGAATTAAGTAATGCCCTTTCGCTATAGACAAAAGTGAAAACAATATTGAAGTCTCATCTTGGAAGTCACGTTTTCTCTCATTATTATCTTCACGTATCTGTCTTCAACATTTGCCACAAACTCAAGTGCGTGTAAAATTCATTTATCTGTTCCTTTCCATTTTATTCAGCTTCGCTGTATCTATCCTGTCCAAAGGTAGATATTGTCTGCGCTTGTTTATTGCTACGTTTTACTACTTCAAATTCCATGGATTCTTTTTAAACATTATATCATCATTCTTGCTTTTTAACAGATTTTTCTCATAGAACATTTCCTTCTTTCCTCTCCAAGACGCTTTCTTTGTCGAATTTCTTCACCCTTCATTCTTTAGCTCCTTCTTCTCGTCCCTTTGTTCCCGGACCATTGTCATCGTCGCTCGTCCATTCACCTGCTTTATTTGTTCCCTCAGTTCCAACAAGCTTCCAACTTCAGACGACCACAGTCGTCGACCTCCATTCCTCACCCTCCCTCCGGATTCCATCGCGGAGCTTTCGCCTTCGTTTCCTGCGAGGCGTTTGATCCGCGCGTCTTCTGTTCCGCCGCCCCATCGCCGCCCCCGTCGCCTCCGCCTCCTCTGCCGCTTCCGCCACCAGCGCCGCCAACACCACCACCACAGCTGCATCACCTCCACCGCCGCTATCACACGGCGCCGTCTCCTCCACACCCACCATCGCGGCCCCTGATGACACAAACGCAGCCTCCTTTGCCGCTCCTGCCACCAGCGCCGCCAACTGCACCAACACCTGCACCAGCATATGCACCACCACCTGCACCGCTGCAACAGCCGCCACAACCACCACACCACTTACGCCGCCGCCTCCTCCGTCCCCGCTGTCACTTCCATCGCCTCTGCCGGCACCAAAGCAGCCTCTTCCGCCGCCAACAATGCCACCACCTGCTTCACTACCGCTACTGCAACCCTCACTACCATCACCAACCCAACAACGTTGTCACCGCCCCCACCGCCGCTGTCGCCTCCGACGCCCCCACCGTCACCGCCTCCCTTCGTCGCCCCGTCGCGCTTCTTTGCCGATTTAATCCGGGCCGCGCGGCGAGTTTCTTGCCACCGGGAGTCATCGCCGCCGCCGCCGCCACCGGCGTCGTAGGAGGCGCAAGGCGGCCGGGGGCGGGGGCGGGGGCGGGGCGGAAGCAGACGAGTCGCGGAGGCCGGCTCTAATTCCGATCGCGCGCCGCCTTCGCCTCCGCGGACAAAAGACAGTCGCGTCGGAAGCGACGTCGGCGACAAAGAGCTGAGCGCCGCGCCGCGCCGCGCCACCGCCCACCCCCGACGCGGGCGGGTGGGGGGGAGGGGCTGACGGATGGCGGCGGCGGAGGCGGCGGGAGCAATCTGCTCCGGCAGCGGCGGTGGCGGGACACTCGTCAGCCGGGATTAAAGTCCCCCACCCCGCACGCGCCTCCCCCGTCCCCGCCCCGCCCCTCCCCTCCCCGCCCCGCGCCGCCGCGCCATTCGCTCGCCGGCTGACCGCGCGCGCGCGCGAGCGCTGCGGCAAAAAGTCGCGCGATGACCGCGCGCCGCCGCCCGCGCCGCGCTATCGGCGACGCGCGTAATCGACACCGGCGATGCGGTGGACGCGCCCGCGCGCTGCCCGGTGCCCGATGCCGCTCGGCTCAGCCGTCTGAAGCGGGGTGGCAGCACTGCAGAGCTGCAGTCAGTGACGTTCAGTTCCTGTAAAAGAATCGATTCCAGAATCAAAAAGTCGGAGTCTATTCTAGAATCGAAAAGTGGGAGACGATTCCAGAATCGAAAAGTTGGAGTCCATTCCAGAATCGAAAAGTTGGAGTCAGATCCGGAAGCGAAAAGTTGGAGTCGATTCTAGAAACGAATTGATAGAAAAGAATTGATTCCCTAAGGAATCCAATCAAATGAAAAGAAAGGTATCGATACCAGAAACGATCAATTACTATCTAATAAAACACAACCAGCTGTTAATTAGTTAAATTTTAATAACAATTATTAACTACGTGGTCGAAAAATATTATTGATGAATTAATACAATTGAGATTATGTTATAGAATGTATGTAAATGAAACAATATATTAATAGAACATATATGTAAAAATAATATACTATATCAACAACACGACGAATTCAAACACGACATGGTCTTCTATAAAATTATTAATAAAATAATGACTACATCAATAATAAACGCAAACGACAAAAACGTGAAAAATACAAAAAAGAAAAAAAACAACTAAGGAGTATGCATTTTTTTCTCGAATATGCATTCGATTCCGGTGTATTGAAATCGATTCCATCAAGAATCAGAAATAAAGGAATCGAATACCGAATCCACAGAAATTGAAACAAAAGAATCGGTTCCACAATCGAACCGATAGAAGCGGAACGAACCGGTAGAGCGGCGGCTGATTTATTATCACTGTATAGTCCCTGATAAAGAGCGTGAGATATTCAACATTTCGTAGAAACTACTCTATTAATCTTTAACGTACGATGACGAGTTTGAAGTTTCACTTACGATAACTGGTATTTGGGGTTAAATCTTCTTCTTAGTGTGGTTTGTATCGTACATTCATTTCTTCCTTTGTTTCCAGCAATTAAGTACAGAAACTTAATAAGTCCCAGTGATGCTCAAGCTGATTTTTGTGCACTCTTTAAATTTTGCTTGCTTTGTGCATGCTTTAAATTTTGTCAAATCTATTTCACTTTACCGCCACTTCAATATGATATCTATTACTGTCTCTAAAGTTCAAACTTTTGCTATTACAGCACTTTCGTGATATTTGCAGCCATTTTGTTTCCCGCTTGCGAACATAACTTATCTGAAAGCAACTTTTCATTTCGTACTCCTGGCGAGCTATTCATTTTTTTTTCAATACAAATCCTGCAATGTTACAACTACGGTAATCTATAGACATTATTCTTCCCCACGGTCCCTGGTAGTTTGATTTCATTACCATAACCGTTGCAACTCCATTGTCGATAACTTACAGGGCGGTTTTCGCTAGTGTTATCTCCGTAACACAAAATATCGAACGCTTGACCACTCTAGTTTGGCTGCATTATGTCCACCATCGAAAGCTAGGTGACATCCAATAATGTAATAACAGTTCCTAGATAAATGTGCGTAAATTATCGACTATGTATCATATTTTTCAGTGCTTACGTTTTAAATTCCGGAGCGATATCTGCGATGAAGTTGCCTTATTGCCATTGCTGTTCCAAAACTATTTCGTCTAAATGAAGCCACAGCTTCCTAAGATCATGTGTCATTTGCCATGATGTTAACTACAAAACAAATCCAACATTTATTCCTTCCCCAGTCATCCTCGTTCGCTTGCCCTCTTTGTTCGGTCCCTCGTCATTCACGAAACGTATGCACTATTTTCTAATCACCCCTTCGCCGTCCAAATTCGCGTTATAATCTCCGTCCCTTTGACAACCTCGACTATTCCACATTGAATCCACAAACAACCAACATCACGACCATGATCGACACCTCTCGACCTCGTTTTCACAATTCGCGTCACTCGCTCCTCTGTCCACCCCTCGCCCCTGTGCCAAGCGCCACCCCGCATCCCGCCCCCGCCCCCGCCCCTTTCGGCTCCCACTCAGCGTCACCCCATAGTACAGGCCCCACACTCTTCACATCAATCCCAGTTGTCCTGCACTGCCCACACCGCTCATGCTATTCAATTTCATCCAGTTCTACTCGTTTTTTCTAACTACGGGTTCGTGTCGTAGGTGTTTACCACATGGGTGTGTGGTAGTGTAGTGTATGTAAGTTAGGGGTACGGTAGAACAAAAAAGAGGAAGGAAAGATCGCGCGCTATCCATGTTTCCATGTTCCGTTTGTCAAAGTTCTGCTCCAGCATTTGCCTGGTATTGATCGGAGAAACCACCGAAAACTATGCTGATCAGAGCAACCGACCACCCAAATTTTCCACCGGACGGCGACTGAATGCGACGTAGCTGGGTAGCTAGTGCCGAAAAACCCTACTACCGTTGGGTATCGAACCTAGGTCCTCCCGGTCAGAGACAACGCAGTGAGATCAGTTGATGTCCTGAGCCACCTCTCCCGGTCCCCCTCGTTAAAACACCAACCGCCCGGCCCTACCCCGCTCCGTCCCGCGCCACTCTACTCCGCTTCGCCCCCGCCGCCCGCGCCCCGCCGCCCGCCGCCCCCGCCCCGCCGCCCACCGCCCGCGCCCCCGCCCCGCCCCGCCGCCCACCGCCCGCGCCCCCGCCCCGCCGCCCACCGCCCGCGCCCCCGCCGCCCCCGCCCCGCCGCCCCGCCCCGCCGCCCACCGCCCGCGCCCCCGCCGCCACCGCCGCCCGCCGCCCGCCACCCGCCGCCCGCCGCCCGCCGCCCGCCGCCCGCCGCCCCCGCCCCGCCGCGCGCCGCCCGCAGCCCCGCCCCGCCACTGAGCGCGCGTCGCGTCGCATCCGCTGAGATATTGCGCGCGTATTGAATTTGTCGTCGGGGTCTAATTCGCCCCGCGGCCGGGCCGCCGCGCCCGCGGCCGCACAGTGGCTGCCGCGCCCGTGCCCGCGAGGCTGGGCGGACGGGGCGCCCCCACCGCGGCGTCTGCCGCTTGCCGGATGGGCTTCCGACCGGGTTGGCTATGCGTGTAGCTGCTGCCGCTGCATATTTCCGTGACATGCCTGCACGGCCTAAAGCTGGCGCGCTGTTGATTTTTGCGCTTTGTGCGTGGAACCTGATTCACGGCGGTTTTTGTGCCTGTGTGACTTGCGCATTGTGTTCGCAATGCAAATGAAATTGGGTGCTTTTGCGGTATAGTTCGTCGTGGTAAAACTCAAAACCTCTTGTTTTTTAAATATTTTTTTGAGAATTATTCACTAATAAATGTTTATATTCTGATGCATTCTCTGTTTTGTGGGAGTGATTTTCTCTGTCCACTTAATGTTATGTATGACCGCTTACTCAGAAGTAAATAGGACCATGAATATAAAAGATTTATTGCTAGGGGTATTTTGAAGAAATATGGTTGGGTTTGTATTTCATAAATTAATTTACATTTTACTGCTGAATTCTCAAACATAAATATTCAGTTAAATAGAACTGTATTCACTGAAAAATATTTACACACTATATTTATATAAGGAAAGTACACCATGACTCGCAACTCTAAAATGTAAATTTCACCGTTATGCTATTTCTTCAAATGTCCGTTTTTTATTTTTATTATATATTATAAGCCCAACTTTAAAACTTTAGGTATATGAAATTGATTATAAAATGAATATAGAATTTTTAGATGCCTTTCAATTGACTTCCATGTCAAAATAATCTTGTTACATAACATAACAAGATATAATACTGAACTTATAAGAAGCAAGACATTTTGAGTGAAGTAGTTAGAGCAGCAAAGTAACTTATGAGTCTACAAGATAATTAGAATAGTCTTTATTACAGGCGTATTAAATATGTCATTCTAAATTATTTTAATATCATTTATTACAGTGTTTCGATTACGCAGAAAATGCACATGCATGTATTCAAGTGATGTTATTCGACCAATTTCTGCTTCCTGATAATAAATATGTTCTTGTATATGCTATTAATTATTCCCTGTCGATCTCAATATATCTTTCTCTCTATATACTTTTAGTTGGGGTCTGACTATGAATATAGACTCAGGTACTTCAATGGTATTTCTATCATATCTACTATAGAATTCTTTCTACGTACCACCACTGCATTTAGGGAAATGTCCTCATTCTGATAAAAGCATAACTATATTACATATTCATTGCATTTCTTTGTATTTAGGAGTGAGTGTAGCCATGAGATGACGTTGTAAAGCACCAACCGTAAAATATGTAAATATCTCTCATGTTTCATACGAGATGTTTCTTAGCACAATTCTTCTCACTAACGTTGCATCAAAATTTATCCAATTGAAATGGCTTCCATTTATCGTAATATATGCATGTACAAAGTTTGCGCAATATATTATCCTATTAGAGTCCCAACGTTAGCGGATTTTGGATGCAAGCTAGATAGCTAGGCTGAATTTAACTGCTATTTGGAAGAAAGTTAGAGGTAGTGCTGATCGTATCTCCATGGTTTCTCCGATCAACTCCAGGTGATCTATGCCCGGACAGTATTCTAACAAACGGATCACGGACCGGTGTTCTTCTTCTTCGCTATTTCCTTTTCCCTTAAAAGCATCCACACACATATACACACACCGACATGCACTCCGTACCACACATGCCAGGAGACCAGTCGTAAGATTGAAGCTTGGTCCGGCAGGGTTCGGAGCAATAGAGGATCACCGCGACCTCCCGCGACAAAATATCCACTATTCCGTTGGAAGCGATACCTGAAGAGGAAAATCCCCCGCCCCCGAGGTGCAGATCGATTCCAGATGTCACCATCCAGTGCGAGGGGGAACACCGCCCCCTTCAGCCTTTATACTAACGGGGCTGTTTGGATATAATATTAATAACCATAGCTGTTTAGATTAGATTTATTACTAATTATGCAATGAAGTTTGAGAACTTGGTGGCAGAATACACTAATTTAACGTTGCAGAGCTTAAAAACTTTACAAAATTTACAAACATTACAAATTAACGTAAACATTTCGCCGTGCAATCTTTCATAGCACTCCACCTCGCCACACTTCACTTCACCGCACTGCGGATCACTGAGCTGTCTTTCTTACACACTCGTTTTCCCCAAATTCACAACGCGACTGCACTGCACATAATAATAATAATCATAATAATAATAACAATAATAACAACAACAACAATAATAATAATAATAATAATAATAATAATAATAATAATAATAATAATAATAATAATTAACTACATAGCAGACATAGTTTCGTACACTGAATAATATTAAAGACATTTACAGTACACAGATCAATATTTAGGAAAGTAATTTATTTTTATATTTGCTCAGGCATTGAGGAAAGGAATCGAATATTGTTACAGGCAAACCGGTCCAGTCTCTAGTAGTTCGATTCACGAATGAATATTTCCCAACGTCCGTTTTCTGACGTCTGTTGACGTGCCCGCAAACATAACATCAACGAATCAATCCACTTCTCTGCTCGTCACTACCGCGAGCATCAACCAGCGGCAGCTTTCAACAGCTGCTTTTCGCTCGCGCGTCTTCTCGAGGCGTCCCACCGCCAGCGCGGTTCCCCGTCGCGATCGCGGTGCGACGCTCCACAAAAAGCGCGGCATTTGCGAGTGCGGGGCAGGGGGAAGGGGGTGACCTTCTGGAAAGGGGCGTGGCGGAAGGGAAGGGAAGGGGTAGAGCGCGCGAGCGGCGCAACCCGCGCCGGCGAGTAGGAAATAGGTGGGCGGGCGCGCTGCTATGGAAAGGAACCGGCCGTAACGTAAGCAAGGGCCCCGGGCTGGCGCGCGTTTTTTGCCAAGTGGATGGGAGGGCGGGCGTGGCGGGAGTGGGCGGAAGGCAGTCGTTCTGTTCGCCCCACAAAGAACGCAGCGCGCCGTCTGGCCCGCCGCGTTGAGGAATGACGTTTCGCCGAGGCGAGCCCTCTTTGCGCTCAGTATGAAGAAATTTAAAATGTTAATATCTGGATGAAACAATGGGCCCGTCGGTGTAATTGCTACATCAGATTAGCTCCGGGCTGAAGGCCCTCGTTTCGCCTCTGGCGGAGGAACGAGCGGTCTTCCTCGTAGGAGGCAATCATTGGGGAGATTAGGGGCGAGAAACTGGCACTGGCTAGGGGAGCAAAAATACGTTAATACAAGGAAAATGTGAAGAATTGTAGGAAAACTGACATTCTGTTTTGAAAGAAGTGAGACTGGTAATAATGTTGAACAAGGGATATTAGCAAAATTTTCGTATACTATTGTTTATTTCGTATTTTATTTCTACCACCAAGGAGTCATTATATCATCCAAACGTGGTGCCATAGAATTTTTATGTAATCGAATAAAACAATACATCATTTACATTTAATTGTGTAGAAGTTTGCGTAGTATGTAAGTAAAGTAATTCAAAATATATTCCGAAGTACTCAATCCTACACACTATTGTGAATTTACGCAGATAAACTGATGGGGTGATCCCTTTATTAGCATTGTGTGTAAACGTTGCTGAGTTTTAACAAAGAAAAATAACGTAATCATGTGACAATGTGCAAGAAAGTTGTCGGAGCTAATTTTAATTAGAGGAGCATGGTAAGGATAGTAACTGCGATATTTCCAAATGAAATAAGCGAACACAAAGAATCGGGTGCATATATAAAAGACGTGCTAAACACACAATGTCTCAGTACGGCAAACACCTATGTATCTCGCATTTACCTTTTACCAATAAGAAAACAGCTACAATAACAAAAGCATACCGAGAATGGAGGCCAAGAACCTGTGTGACAAAGTTTCCTACCCTCGTAGCGGCAGCGAAATGTTAGCATTTAGTCGGAGGCACACCTAAATGCGTAGTTGTAAATGCTAATTTTTGAAATGCAAATGTCTTTGCTGCAATTCAATCTTAAATTTTGTCATAATTTGCATCATGCAAACTAGTAGCGGCGTTGAAAACTTTTCGGATTCAACATATTTACTCTTCACCTAACTTATACGTTTATGAATCATAACATGTAACATATCAATTCTTCAACATTTTTGGTCTGGGGTTGTTTAGGAATGTTTCTTGCCTACCAGAATGTATGTTGTCTTCGAAAGTATCTCTTGTGTTCTAACGTTTTTGTGCCTCTTAAACATATTACTGTCCAAGCTTGATCACCGTAGACTTTCTCAACCATCCGAAAAGTTCTATTAGACTTCCTATTTGATAATATTTGGCGTAATGTCTCGTTTAATCCATTAATTGTCTCAACCGCACCGTAAATGGCACCGATCGTATTCAAATGTCCCTCACAACAAACTACAGTATTTATGTTAGTTTTGAGAGAAGAAGATTCTCTCTCTGGAGCGACAATAGAACGGAAGCTTATTCCTCTCCTGTGCCTGTTCAGTACGCCAGCGACACGTTGAGTACTCCAACTAATGACTGGACATGCGTACACCTTGTACTTTACAAAGCACCAGCAACTAAAGGATGTAACCATGAATCGTCAATCTTTTATTATCTGCTAGGACATTGATTATTTCAAGTGAATCAAAGCGTCCGTACATAAAGATGCCCTTCGTATATACATGTTAAAGAGAATTCAAATAAAGCCAATACGATCAAAGTCAATAAGAAGAACATTACTTGAAGCTTTGGAATAGTTCCACATGCTCCACCTTATAAAGAAAATTACTCCAAATCGTCTATATTCAAATGAGCCGATAAAGTGAAAATCGGTTTCATCAGGCGCCACAGAAAGATTTTCCATTGGAGTCTGCCAACGCCGAACAATTCCCTTCGAAGAGCCTGATCGATGGGGCCTCTCGCAAAGATACAGCATATAAACGACGCCGGCCGCGCATCCCTCGACGGCAATAAACGGCATCAGGGGACAGTCCGGTGGGCGTGCGGGGCGCGGAGCGGCGCCAACGGCCATCTGGACGGCCGACGGCCGGGATGAAAGTCGCGCGAGCAGCGAGGGGCGGGGCGGGGCGGGGCGGGGCGAGGTGAGACGCGGCGAGGTGAGGCGGGGCGAGGTGAGGCGGGGCGGGGCGAGGTGAGGCGGGGCGGGGCGAGGTGAGGCGGGGCGGGGCGGGGCGAGGTGAGGCGGGGCAGGGTTGGGCGGGGAGGGGCGGGTCGGGTCGGATCAGGGCGGGACGAGAGAGGGCGGGGCGGGCAGGGTGAGGCGAGGCTGGGACGGGGCGTGGCGGATGGGCGGATGGACGAGTGAGCGGCTGAGCGGCGGACGCCCGGCAATGGACGTGCATGCCAGCAGAAAAGCACGGAGTCGGTGGGCGGGAGCAAGGAGCGTGGCGGGGAGGCCGGGAAGTGAGGGGGGAAGATGGGTGGGTGAGCGGGTGAGCGAGGATCGCCCGGTGTGAGGTAGGCGATAGACGCGCGCGTCCGCAGCGGAGCCCAGCGTCGCGTCGGGTGGTTGGGCGGAGGGGGCGGGGCGGGGGGTGAGCAGTGCAAACGCCGTCAGGAAGCCGTGGGGCGGACCGGGAGGGGATCGGAGGGGCTCGCAGCCTAATGGCCAGCAGCCACCAACCCCTCCCCGCCCCCCCTCGTCCGCCGTGGACGCCGCGCCGCGGGCGCAATGTTTGTCTTCACTCGGCCGCAGCCGGCGCTTTTCCCAGCGCGGCCCGCCCGTGCCCGCGCGTGCCCATGGGCAGGGCAAGGGCGGAAGGGGCAGGCTGCAACCCGTTGCGCTCGCCGCTGCGGACGACGCAGGACTCGTCCGCTTCTCTTCCTTCAACCTGCTCGCGGACTCTCTCAAGCATCGACAGTACATGTTTTTTAATTCCTCACGCCGTTTTCTCTTTTCTTATCGACCTCATTTTTTTGTATTGTTTACTGTCCGTTACGTAAGAATTATATCGAAAAAATATTTAATAATAAGTTTTAATGAATCAGTCAGTTATTATATTATATAATAATAATAATAATATTAATATTTTTTTTCGTTAATCGGCCGACTAGGACCACGCATGCAAGCATCCTGCATTTACCGTGGCTCAGTTTTTTATTTATTATCACGGTGGCGGGGGCTTGCGACAATTTTTTGGGGGGACCAGCATTTTTAGCTGGATCCGTTTTTTTCCCCCACGGTTGTTAGCCCTGGGGGTATGGAAGATGAAATGATGATATGATGATAATGGGGGTGAAAGGACAACACATACAGACATACACAAATACACCCATGCCCGAGGCGGGACTCGAACCCGCGATCTTCTGGTCTGAGACCACGCCGGCACTACTACCTTAGCGATCTCGGCCATCTGATCGGCAATATTATTATTATTATTATTATTATTATTATTATTATTATTATTATTATTATTATTATTATTATTATTATTATTATTATTATTATTATTATTATTGTTAATAATAATAATAATAATAATAATACCATTATTGTTAGTTTGATCAGTTGTTACTTTAGTTACTATGATTATTATACCATTATTATCATTAGTATTAATATTTATAATTTGCATATTAGATATATTATTGAATTTATGTAATCATCTGCCACCGGGTTACACTCAATTGCAGTTTAAATAAATTTAAATGTATTTGCTACCAGCCAATAATAGGTATTTAAGATTACAGCAACGTGGCGAGTGACTGTTAGTCATTCACGCATATCTTAATCACAGCATTGTAAATCGTCTTATTTACGTTTTTTCGTAAATCTAAACTTGGAAGTCCGACGTTAAGTCTCGGTTTCGGCCGATGGCATTTAGATTTTTTTGTACAATATGTTTAATGGACGATTTGGTCAACACAATTTACAACACACTTTACTAAATTAAAGCTTGATATTATGTTACAAATTATTAGAGAAAGTATTTTTTTTCAATTTTTATAGTCAAAGTTTCTAATCCCACTCTTTTTTGGTAATCACTATTTTCCAAGTATTTTAGTATTCAATCTTATTTTAAACTTTCCATTGCATTTTCTTAACACTCACTTTCTTTGTTCGTAAGACGTATTGCATTTATTATTCATACACTGTTAGTGATCGTTAAAGTTATCATTTTCATCTTCTTTTTCACTTTTGAGCTCTCTTCTTTTTGTATAAATTCTTATGGCGTTTTAGGGTCGGATTAATCCGACTTTCCGAACTACTGGTGTTCGCAGGCGTGGGCGCTAATTTTATTTAATATCCAGATTTTCTGGAGACGTGTGGCGAGCATGGCGTATTTCCGTTCACTGAATCTAGCATACTTGGCCTAGCTGAGCTTCTCTTTCGTCACTTGGTTATAGAAAGTGAGACAATTGCTATACATAGCTCTATTTTTGCACCGACCGGAATGGAAAGTGGGATGGAACCGCGTAAAACTAGAACGCTGTCCATAAGCCACCCGAGGTGCCATCTCTCCTTTTATGTTAAAAAATTAATGACTGCATATTTCAGTTAAAATCGCATTTCCTTTTAACTATTATTTCTAACTGACGTGGGTTCTTTGTCTTCTTCTCGTCTTAGGATTCTCCAATTTACACAGCCTTCTTTTCGGTTCCTTTTCCTTATATTTATTTGTGTGTGTGTGTGTGTGTGTGTGTACGAATAACACAAATAACACCAATATAGAGTGCATTGGATCTTTTTTTTGTACTCACTGAACATCGAAGCTTCTGTTCAACTAGAAATGATTATTTCATGCCCGTGTAGTAACGCAATATGCATTCTCCCCTTAATTATTTATTAGTCATATATTTTTCTGATTCACGAGGCCTCATTTTTATAAACTTAAGTCATTTATCTATCAGAAATTCTTGGGACAAACATTTAACTGTGCGGACAAACTAGACCTCCAAATAAAATACCCTTTGTAACGTCTATATTAGACTTCTGTAATATATTAAAAATTTATTAAAGAAAAAAATTGGAAAATTAAATAAGGTAGCATGCAAAGACTGTGTTATACAGAAAGAAGATAAGTAGATTAATTTTAGATTATACGCATACTACCCTGTTAATGTTCTATTCAGCATTGCACAATTCGTTTTTTTTTTATTTTTACCTTCCTTATCATTGCATCTATTCTCTCCTCCTCTTCCCCCCACCCTCCTCCTTGTACCCTTCCCCTCTCTGTATGACCGCTTCCAACCCTGCGGTTCACATCAAATTTGATCGCGGCGCGCCGTGGCACTCTCCCGCCCACTCGCCCATTATCCCTGCTCTGCGTTCGGCTTCTCGCGGCCGCCGCCTAAGCGCCCTCGCCCTCGCCCTCGCCCTCGCCCTCGCCCTGCGCACACAAGCGCCCGCGGCCGGCGCGCGCCGCAGGGGCCAGGCCGTGCACTCCGCGCGAGGATGCAAATTATCGCCGCCTCCACTCAGCGGAGCGCCGTATGGCACTGGCGCCCAGCAGACGCCCGCCCCAACGTCCGCCCGCCCGCCCACCCGCTTGCCCGACCGCCCACCCGCTTGCCCGCCCGCCCACCCGCTTGCCCGCCCGCCCACTTGCCCGCCCGCCCACTTGCCCGGCCGCCCACTTGCCCGTCCGCCCACTTGCCCGCCCGCCCGCCCACTTGCCCGCCCGCCCACTTGCCCGCTCGCCCACTAGCCCGCCCGCCTGCCTGCCCGCCCGTCCGTATTCCCTGAACTCTGCCCTCTCACCGGCCAATATCTCTTCCACACCCTACCCGTCCATTCCCATCTGCCCGCTCCCTCATCCATTCACTTGCTCCTTGCTCGCTCTCCCGCTCGCCGACCCACCCGCCCGAACTCCAGCCGGTCCGAACTCCAGCCGGTCCGAACTCCAGTCGGTCCGAACTCCAGCCGGTCCGAACTCCAGCCGGCCCGAACTCCAGCCGGTCCGAACTCCAGCCGGTCCGAACTCCAGCCGGTCCGAACTCCAGCCGGTCCGAACTCCAGCCGGTCCGAACTCCAGCCGGTCCGAACTCCAGCCGGTCCGAACTCCAGCCGGTCCGAACTCCAGCCGGTCCGAACTCCAGCCGGTCCGAACTCCAGCCGGTCCGAACTCCAGCCGGTCCGAACTCCAGCCGGTCCGAACTCCAGCCGGTCCGAACTCCAGCCGGTCCGAACTCCAGCCGGTCCGAACTCCAGCCGGTCCGAACTCCAGCCGGTCCGAACTCCAGCCGGTCCGAACTCCAGCCGGTCCGAACTCCAGCCGGTCCGAACTCCAGCCGGTCCGAACTCCAGCCGGTCCGAACTCCAGCCGGTCCGAACTCCAGCCGGTCCGAACTCCAGCCGGTCCGAACTCCAGCCGGTCCGAACTCCAGCCGGTCCGAACTCCAGCCGGTTCGAACTCCAGCCGGTCCGAACTCCAACCGGTCCGAACTCCAGCCGGTCCGAACTCCAGCCGGTCCGAACTCCAGCCGGTCCGAACTCCAGCCGGTCCGAACTCCAGCCGGTCCGAACTCCAGCCGGTCCGAACTCCAGCCGGTCCGAACTCCAGCCGGTCCGAACTCCAGCCGGTCCGAACACCCGTACGTGAGAACACCGTCGAGACACCCACCCAACAGGACTCCCGCCCTCCTGCCCATTCCAAAGCTCAGCCACACACCTGATCCAACATCACCCCGCTCATTCGCCCATTCACTCGCTCATCCACTCACCAACTCACCCACCTACGCATCTCTCTAATCCAGTCGCGCCAACTCCTCTCGAACACGGGCCCCGCCACCCACATGCCCCAACGCCCGCCCGCCCGCCCGCCGGCCCGCCTGCCCGCCCGCCTGTCCGCTTATCCGCCCGCCCGCCTTCCCACCTATCCGCCTACCCGCCTATCCGCCTACCCGCCTACCCACCTATCCGCCTATCCGCCTACCCGCCTACCCGCCTACCCCCTACCCCCTACCCACTCATCCACCGAACGCTCACCTGCTCACCCACCCGATCTATCGCCCTCCGTTTACCCGCCCACCCAAACACCCTACCGCTCTCTTGGCCGCTCTCTGGTCTGTGAGTCCCCCCCCCCTCGTCCATTCACTCGTTTGCTCACACGTCTGCGAACTCGTCTACTTGCCAATTCTTCTCCCGCCAGCTCACCAGTCACCTAAAACTACCAGTCTCTTCCTCCCCCATCTGTCTGCCCCCAGTACATCTAGCCGAGCATTCTACCCACCTGCCGACCCGGCCGCCAACCCAGATGGCTGCAGATCGATGGTAATCGTGTGATTTAGAGGCGATGAGTAATTCCATCATTCGGTTCAATTTCGTAATGAAGGGGGAAAAATTGTGGTGTAGCATTAACGTGTAACTCAATCCTGACCTCATCGATGGTTTTATTAACTTTTCAGACTGCGACTGCTGCGACTGCTTGGATTATCATTGTAGTGTAAAATTATGATGTAATTTTGATGTCTAACATTCAGTAAATGTGAGCGTGTAATGCGATTTTTATTCCTGAATAAAAAAGTAATTTATTAATCAATGTAATGAAAAATTGAGTTATATTTATACGTTTACGACTTTCTGTATAATTCAGTATAATGTGTCCTTACTCAATGAAATGTATAAAAGTTTGATAACTCATCCAGATATATTAATTCGTTAGTAATATTATATTGAAAATGCTATATTTCTTTCTAAAAAGAAAGGGATTTCGCGGTGTCTACTTTAAATTACTTTAATAATTATCTGCTATGACTGAGATACGGCTTTTATAAAGAAAAAAATATTTTCAGCAGTCATGTCTAAAAAACACTTCTTATATTTACTGTTTATTGATTGGAAACTTTTACTTAACGGAACGCAAACAACAAAGTATCACTTGCGGGTTTTATTGGATGGATACTAAGAGTAATAAAAGTCTGTACACCCTAAAATTTTGATGCTAATATCCCTTGCTTAACTGTATTTTTAGACCTACCTAAGGCATTTGATACAGTGAACCACAACTTGCTTATAAAGAAATTGGCAACGTATGAACTAAGAGAAAAAATAACTGATTTATTAGAAACTTACCTGAGTGATCGAAACAGAGAGTGCAAGTGAATAAGACATATAGTGAAGATTTACATGAACTTTGTGGAATTCCTCAGGGCACTATCCTACGCCTGTTATTGTTTATTATTTATATAAATGATCTCTTAAAAATTTTAGCTGAAGGAGAGCTAGTATCCTTTACTGATAACACAGCATTAATTGTTAAAGTTATCATATCAGCGGGGCCAAGCTCTAAGCTCCCGACCGGTTTTTCCGACATACGTTGTAGTGTAAATACAAGTGTGTGTATGTAAGGATAGGATAGGACAAGAAACAGTAAGGTGATATCACGCGTGGTTAGTGCCCCGTTTTTAGGGCATTTTTAGGACTGCTCCGGCATTCTCCTTTTATTGATCGGAGAAATTAAGGAAAACTACCGATCAGAGCAGCCGGTGGCTAGAATTCTCCTCCAGATAGTAACTGAATTCAACCTAGCTATCTAACTAGGGTTGAAAATCCCGCCACCCAGTTTTTTTGGTGCTGAGCTAATACGATCTCGTATTAGTAACCAATGTTTATAAGAATATCTCGGTCAATATAATTACGTGCATGCAACACGCCTGTGTCAAGATATCGAAACTTCGCTGCGAAGTCTGAGCGTCACTTCCCACTCATCAATAGTGAAGATGCAGAGTTCACAAGGAGTAGATGGCGCTCTCAACAGACTCCAGGCACGTTCCCCCTCCCCCCCTGCTTCCCCACCCCGTGCCCGGAACTCCTCCCTCTCCTCTCCACGCGTCTACTTCTACTTGCGAAGAAGTAAGATTCTGCGCCCTCTGCTTTCCGGCCTCAAGTTGGGAACTCCCCCGCACCGCACCGCACCGCACCGCACCCTTCCCTCAGAAACAGCTTAACGACTTGCGCCCCGCCCACGCCCTCGCAGCCCGCTCGCCCGGTGCCCTGGGCGCCGGCCCTGATTTGCGCGGTCTTATGCAGGCGTCGGCCGGAGCCCCGCCCCCTCGACAGCTCCGCGTTTGCAGAAGCGGGCAGGCCTGTTATTGATGGAGCTGGTTGAACTTTCTTCAATGTATTATCTGCTGATAAGCTCAGTGAAGACCGGACTGATAGGTATAAGATGAAGGTTTTATTTGCTGAGGTTATAGTGTTTTGTCGAAAATTCTTGTAGTTTCGTGTGATGTTTTACGTGAACATTTTTGTTCACCATAGGCGCTTTTCGTTACGTAGTGCTAGCAGAGTATGTTAGTGGTGCGTCTGTGTTAGCTGTCTTCGCTGTTTGATTTGTTTATTAGCGACGACGAGAATCTTTCGGTATAAGGTTTTGCTAACTTGTTTCCTGACTGGAAATGGTGAGAGAGATTGAGAGATTAAAAGAAGTTAAATATTTCGCTTGAGAAAATATGTGCTCTAGAAAATTTCCGCAGAACCTTAAAATAGATTTCCAGGAACCAATAGACCCGATACTCTCACAAGTATTTTAGCTGATCTATCGCTCTGCACATTTTCGCCGAAGCGATGATGCATTTTTGTGGCATTAAAAATTATCAACTCAAGCAAAATGAATTCATTTATAAGATTATAAATTCTTCCTATCTCAATTTTCGTTTTTGTTCTTCAGTTTATTAATCCATGAAGCCAAGAACGTTTCAGTTAATTAACGTTTTAATTATTTGTTAATATTGAAATATAAATTTACTGATTTTATAACTAATAGTTAGTGAAATTTATAAAAACAAATGCAAAATGCAAGTCATATAATGAAAGATGTAATACAATCACTTACATAAACAACTTATCTTATGTTTCCTTTTGAAATTAAAAAGGTCCACAACTCAAGATCATATCAGTATAAAAAATTAAACACCGAGGAATGATAAATAACTAAATCCAGTGCTGCTGCTTTACAGAAGTGAACAACGAAAAAAGAGAGAAGACGAAATGGCCATTGTCACCACTTCGCGATCTCGCCTCTCGTTTCGGTATTGGAATCGCTCCCCTCCTTGACCCAGTTTCCCTCCTCTCCCCATTTCTGAGCCTCGTTCCGCTGGGAGTTTATTGTCTGGGAAATTAGTAGCGTCGACGCACTTACTTTAATGGTTTTCACAATAATTGCCATGTATTTCGTTCTTTATTTTACAGAACGGAGATCTCCGAGGATTTCTCGAAAGACGTTGGGGTTGTTTTATCCCCTCTATAGCAGTATTGTTTTCAAGACAATTGGATGTTTTACCTCATTGTTCTATTAGCGTGTTATCTGAAAGGTGAAAGGTTTTTGCAGGAACATTTTTTTAAATAAAAAGAAAAATATGATTCATCCTGAATTAAATATTGCTATTGAATACTATTATTGTATTTTATTGAGGATATGTTGCTAAATGTTGATTACATCTTTTCTAAGATGCTTCAGAATTTGACATTTTTATTTAGATTTTCAGTCAACTTGGATAGTCAGGTCGTTGGCTATCGGCGTGCATGCATTCTTTTTCTGTCGAATGTGAGTTGTTGCGCGGAGTTTGTAGTGCTGCCCCCAGATGTAAAGCGCTCAGCAAAATGTTTGCTTCTAGTATGGTTTAGAACACATCTCATTAGAGTATGTTTTGCAAGCGTCTTTGATAAGGGGAAAAATCTGATAGAAAGAATACCTATCTTGATCACTGGGGCACTTTTCACTTTTGTTTCCTTTTTATATCGGAGCGGAACTAAGATATTACCAGTCGAATAATATATTTTACAATGAGTATACAAAATTTCAACCTAATTTTAATTATTTTAAAATAAATATGTTAATAAAATATTTAAGATAAAGTTTTAGAGCGATTTATGAAGTCAGATTTATAATTATTTCTATAATTTTCCATGTAATTCAAGTAAACCTCTAGGGAGGGTTCAACACAGACGAATGCAAAATCAGAGCCTCTCACCCATTGACCACAGAATTAAACATATTGAAAAACTGACATTTTCTTTACATAAAACATTTTAATAATCAGTTATCGGCATCGTGCTTTGATTTTAAGAAAAGGTTGGGAAATAGTTATTAACTGTTTCCAACCCATGACCTTCCAAACACTGACCATTTGGACTTTTGAAACGATGGCTCGTTTATTAGTCAATGAGGTCAGGGGTTTACGGACGACATCATTAAACACACAGCAAATTGGGAACCCTGTCACTTGCAATTCATAATTTTTTCATCGCTAATTCATTTTCATTCTGATGCTCAACGTGCGATTAATCTAATAGGCCGTATCATCAGCTCAATTGATAAAGACCAACATGACAAATTGTCGAGTTAGTTCACTATCTGTCGTTAAAATTAAATGAAAATAAACGGACATAATGAGCCCTAAATACCTACTGTCGTAACTCTCACAGCAAAGTCCAGTTGCAGTTTCGTAGAACGAAAAAGGGAAAACATTATTTACTGAATGACAAATTTGACAATGGTACAGTTAAATTAAGTTTAATAAGTTAAGGTTTTCAGTTCATTTTAAAGTTAAATAGATTAAGGATGAAGATAAATTAATTATAACAAACAATATAAAACTATTTTTCTTCAATGTAGTGGAATATTTTGATACATCAAATATTAAATTTCATGTCCGTGATGTGACATCCTGATTGTAATTTTTCTAGGTACGTATTCACACGAATGAAATTAAGTTTACTCATACAATAAAAATAAAAAACAAGTTATTATTAACTTTTTAAACTGGTAAAGCGTTTTTACGAAACTTTCCATTTCTACGTAATAAAAAGACATTCATTCGAAAAGGGAATCAAATGAATCAAATGAAAATGCCACATTAACTTTGTTTTAAAATGTTTTACTCGTACATTTTATTACCATATATTGAAACATGGAATAGTAGCTCCAATCTCAAACTTATTCAACATTCTAAAGGGTACTGATTTTCTAATAGATAGAATTGAAATGCTGTCTTCATTCAACTTCATTTCTGCATTTCGAAAAAAGTACATGAATATGTAGTATTGTTCCCAATGGTTCATACTGTTTGACTTTGTTTATCAAAGTAATATTACTATGTATTGCTAAAACCGTGTGTGAAGCAAATTGTATTATTTTCCATGCATCACTTCATTTACAGTAGAGTAGATGTATTTGGACATAGTTTTCATACATTTTATAGAATCATTTACCTCGTTACGACCAACTGCAACCACACGTCAACCCACACATCACATTTCGTAAGTTGTTACAATGTAGATAATCTCTTTTGAATGCCGAATTCCATTTATATCAACACACGCACATGAATTTCTCATCCATATTTCCGCAGAGCTCGCAAATAGTAATGCTTTCGAACGTTAATTACGTTCTTGATACGTATCTGGTCGAATGAAAGCAGAACCATTCGCGGAAAGGATCGAGCGCCGCTCGTAAGTAAGGAATAGGCGCACTATCCTCCCGGAAACGGCCGGAGCAAATCCTTATTCAAGCCCCTCCGGCTTAGGAGTCCCGACCCCGGACTCGGCAGCGTGAATTAACACTGTGTGAATTAATCTCGTCTGGTTGGCCCTCGGTGCTCGCACGGCTGCACTTCGCTGCGTACTTGTTTATCGCGCGGAGGAGTGGAGCGCCGCTGCCGGCAGAACTAAAGCGTTTCGGGCAGTACGTTCGAAATGATTTACGCCCTCAGTTTCTGCGATTCCGTAGGCGCTTATGCGCTCCGCAGTGGAAGAGGGAGGGCGGGTCCCTGAAGGCCGCGCGATGTGGACGTGGTCGTGTGTGGACGGGAAAAGGGGCAAACGCTGGACGAGGCGAGACGAGGTGGAGGAACGATGGGCGAAGTATGGGAGACGAGAGCACTGAAGCTTTCATCTGAAGGATACGAGCATTGGCTTTTGAAATAACGAATTGGCATATGGTTATATTTGAGAATTTAAAAAAATATATTTTTTACAAAGAATGTCGTAACAAACGAAATATTAAATTTTCCTCGTGAGATGTTATGAATTGCATGACAGGATTTATATTAAACGATGAACCACCTTGTTTCTTTTTCGTTTGGGAAATGCATGTAAGAATATACTATTGATATTTTGTTTGTTTGAAGGTAATTGATTTGACAGCCAGATTTATTAACGGAATCTTAAAAATGATACGCCAAAAAGAAATGAAGTCAACTGGAAAATCTGCGTCAAACTAGAGCAGAACTGAAAAGAAAATTACAAAAATACAATTCATTTACATATTAGAGGTTTCATGATATGATTAAGTAAGTAAGATTAAGAAAGTAAGAATGCTTTCTCTTGGCATTAAAGCCTAGTGCAGTTTTACGTAAATAAAACAAATTCAAGCAGTTTTGAAGAATTATTTAGTAGTTCTAAATAAATACCGAAATAAAAGTATTATCCGAAGAAAACACTGAGGCCATTCATTACGTTTAAACGTTCTCTAAATTTACCACTACTTAAAGAGAAAAGTCACTGTTTATGCAGGGGATAGATTGTATCAAGTTTGCATGTGTTCCAAACAGGAAGACGAACTTGTTACGTTCGTAATGTCACGGTACACACGCGGTAATATTTTGTGACATGGAGCTGTTGTGAAATAACGACAGTGTGACAGTGTGACAGTTTTGAAATAACGAATTGGCATATGGTTATATTTGAGAATTTAAAAAAATATATTTTTTACAAAGAATGTCGTAACAAACGAAATATTAAATTTTCCTCGTGAGATGTTATGAATTGCATGACAGGATTTATATTAAACGATGAACCACCTTGTTTCTTTTTCGTTTGGGAAATGCATGTAAGAATATACTATTGATATTTTGTTTGTTTGAAGGAAATTGATTTGACAGCCAGATTTATTAACGGAATCTTAAAAATGATACGCCAAAAAGAAATGAAGTCAACTGGAAAATCTGCGTCAAACTAGAGCAGAACTGAAAAGAAAATTACAAAAATACAATTCATTTACATATTAGAGGTTTCATGATATGATTAAGTAAGTAAGATTAAGAAAGTAAGAATGCTTTCTCTTGGCATTAAAGCCTAGTGCAGTTTTACGTAAATAAAACAAATTCAAGCAGTTTTGAAGAATTATTTAGTAGTTCTAAATAAATACCGAAATAAAAGTATTATCCGAAGAAAACACTGAGGCCATTCATTACGTTTAAACGTTCTCTAAATTTACCACTACTTAAAGAGAAAAGTCACTGTTTATGCAGGGGATAGATTGTATCAAGTTTGCATGTGTTCCAAACAGGAAGACGAACTTGTTACGTTCGTAATGTCACGGTACACACGCGGTAATATTTTGTGACATGGAGCTAAAAGAATGGCGGAAAGTGCAAACATATGTAAGAAAGAGCGGAAGTTAGAAGCACGAACTTGGAAAGAAAATGGAGACAGTCATGACAGTAAGACGAGTAAGCTTTGTTTTCCGTTGTAAGCGGAAAAGATGAAGTGCTTGTGCGGTGAATTTGAGAAAATGAAGACTGGAGTTGATGATGTGCGCAATTTATGATAGGAAATGAATCCAGTGTGGTTGATTGGGAGAGGAGGTATCAGCGGAAAAGAAATGAACCCGACACGACATCTGAAGTTCAATAATGCAGAAGGAAATCTTATTTTGTATGCGAAATAAGCCAAGATACGTTAATGAATTTCTCTTCAGATGAAGAGCAACACGATTATTGCTAGAGTCGCCAGTGCTAGGCGAAAAAGATGACGACTGAGGATTGCGATACCCATGGCATTAACTAGTTCAAATATTCTTAGAGGAAAATATCATATAGAAAGACGAAAACAGGAAATCGGGAAGAAACTAGAGAAAAAGTATAATTTGTGGAGGAAGGCAAGAGAACTAGTAGACTTGCTGCAAAGGCATTGACATGGGTGCTGCGTGGACGGTGCAAGAAGTGTCAAGTTGACAGATTCAGGGTTGATTCCAATATCTACAAGACAACGGAGAAAGACTACATTTCTGTGAAGAAATTATATACTGGTAATATGCCAATAAACAGAATGAGTACATTAGCCAATAGTTTCGAACTAGACTGCTTTTGTGATAACATGAATATTACCTTCAAGTTTATAAAAAACGCTGTATATAAATATGAATAACTTTGTATTCCTGATTGATATCGTTGTAATTGTAATTTTTATATATTAAAGTTGGATTATTCCTGTTTTAGGCTTTAAGGTTTCACTATTGAGATATGATTTGTCGTAACCACTTTCAAACACCATATATTTTTGATGTACCTGAGGCTTGGTCAACAATGATTACATGCTCAACATTATTTCATTGTACTTGCATCTATGGCCCTTTTGGGATATTCGTCGAGCATCCTTACCGATGTGAGAAGGATAAGGGGGAAATAAAATACCCCTCACTAGATGTACAAAAACTTGAATTGGACCAATCACTCTGTTTTCGTCGTTTATCTTATTATCTCATTACTACTTATTTCATATTGTAAAAACTGATATTTGATATTGATATTTCATGTTAATGTTTCTAACTGATATTTCATATTGTAAAAACTGATCCATATTGTATTTGATATAATACCGAACATGTTATAATGAATTTCAAATATGTACAATTATTGTAAATTGGACAATTAGTCCGTGAAATATACTAAATAAAGAAAAAAGAGAAAACAATATTCGGAGAGAATGGCATAGACGAAGACGAATATAGCAAATCTCGAAGAGACCAACGCGAGGGTACAGATTCCGAAGCGAAACAAGAACGCTAGGACCTCCCTTCTCTCGAATAAGAGCAACGCGAACGCTGGCAGATCCGCTGCGTGGGAGGCAGCAGCGCTGACGAGCGCGGGGCGAGCGCGGGGAGAGCGCGGGGCGCTACCGGCTGCGGCCGCGGCGCGCCGTGGGCTGCGAGAGAACGGCAGGGGGCGAGAGCTCCCTCTGCGGCAGCGCGGCCCAGGGCTCCAGGGACGCCTCCGCGGCGGCCGCAGCTGCCGAGGGCGGGGGTGGGGGCCGGCGGGGGGGGGGCGGCGCCAATATCGCGGCCGCCGTAAATCCCGGCCGCGGTGGATCATCGAGCGGAAGCGGAAGTAGCCCGGCACGTACGAGGCGGCGCGGCGCGGCGCCGAGAAGCGACGCCTCAGGCGTGAGGGTGGCGCGGCGCGGAGGCGGCGAGGACGCGAGGGCGCTCAAGGAGAGGCAACGCGCGAGGACGCGGCGCGGCGAGGACGGCGGAGCCGACGGTAGTGGCGGTGGCAGTGTCGGCGGCGACGACGGTGGCAGCGGCGATTGTGGCGGCGGCGGTGGAGGCGGCGACGGCAACGACGTTGGCGACGACGATGGTGGCGACGATGGCGATCACGATGGCAAAGACGATGGCGACGACGATGGCAACGACGATGGTGGTGACGATAGCGGTGACGATGGCGGCGACGATGGCGACGACGATGGCGACGGCGATGGCGACGACGATGGCGACGACGAATGTGACGACGATGGCGACGACGATGGCGACGACGAATGTGACGACGATGGCGACGACGAATGTGACGACGATGGCGATGACGATGGTGACGAGGCCCGCGGCCGGTCAGGTTCTCTAGGCAGAGTGCCAGTGTCAACTGGAGGACAAGAGCGAGGAGGTGGGAATCGCTGGAATCGAATTGATTCTTAAGCGTCTTTTACTATCCGAAAACAAAGTTTAATCAAAAAAATTCCGGGCTATTTTTTTAGAAAATTTTGAATATGTTAAGATTAATTTGTTATTCTGTTATCTAATTGTGTCTCTAATGTTATTGTCTAACATCTAATGTTATTAAATGTTATTCTGTTTCTAAGGGTAGATTGTTCATAGCTTCGCAGAGGCCGTAAAATAACATGGATCCATTTATGTTCATATGAAATTATTTTCAGGTTGACAATACCAGTTAATCACATGGAAAATGTACATGTAAACTGTTTAAAATAGCGTATACGCATCGAAGATCTTTTATGAATATTATGATTATACATTCAAAAAAAGCTTAGTTGTTAATTATTTTTGTTGTAAAATCTCCAGAAATATACTTTGAAAATAAAATAATTATATAAATGTTTAGCAGTGAATAGTATATTGCAAAGCAAAGAAACTCTTTTACGTAGTTTGTCAAATGCCAAAAATATGGATATTTAAGTTTTAATTTAAAGTATGGAGCACCATCTGGGTGACGAAGATATTGAAGGTAATATTGTGCAAGAAAAAGTATATTATATATGCATGTTTTGATGTTAAGGAAGATATTTGAGCGTCATTCCTCATGCAGGTGAAGATGACGGAAAAACGATGTTTTGGGACGGCGCGGTTGACGAGTAACGGCGATGGACAAACGAAGATAGAGGGATTGTGTATAATATAGAAAATTTTTAATATTGTCAAGGGGTGGAGGATAAGATTTCAACGTCAGAGGCAATATGATGCGTGCGGAATATTTGAAGCTAGCCCAAGTGGCATATCAAGATGATACAAATGGGAAGCGTACCAGAATACAAGTATAGTGAGACATTGACTATGTTGTAAAGTGTGAATTAAGAACAATTACAACGCAAACGAGAAAACGCGCATTCAGTGAGAAAAGGCAAAGTGATGACAAGGAAATAGTGAGGCTCCAAAAATTCTCACGACTAAGTGAAGAGAAAAGCGACGGAAAATGAATAATGTGCATGGGGGAGGGAACTTCGGTAGCAAGTGATCAAAGTGCTAGAGGCTGCATGGCAGAGAGCAGACGCTCAAGAAGACATGAATAGAGAGAACGGCAATGCAGGTTGAGATATGCGTCTCCAATATCGGAAGCGACCAAGAGGTACTTGGTAGAGAGAGGTACTTGGAAGAGAGAGGGGAAGGATAAGCGGTTGGGCAGCCTGAATGTCGCCGAAGACAGCTATCGTGGGGACTTATGGGACGAGGGGGTAAGCGATAGAACAATTAAGGAAGCTGGACAATGTGGTGGTGCATGTAGTGGAGACAGCCGGATCACGTGTTGAAGAAGGCGGCTCGGTCGATGGGACTACAGAGGGTGATGATGCGTACTAAAGATTCAGTGCAGAAACCTTAGCAGCGTGAATGGAGCAGTTGACGTATGGTAACTGACTTTACCTTTAGTGCCTGTCATACCATCCATTGAGCTACCCTTTTTGGTCATACCAGAAGTGAATTGTATAACAGTCTCAGTTAGAATATTTGAAAATAATGTTTTTGGTGGAATAATGGTACATATAGACTTGTATAGTTATGTGTGTACATATGGTACATGATAAAACAAATACACATTCAAGGAAAACCTGTGTATTTTACCAGACTAATTGTAAAGTCCGCGAGAGGAAGTACCGTGTAGCCTATCTACTTGTCCTGTAAAATTTGTAGATGGTAAAATAGCCCAACGATTCGTTCTCGATGGCCGTGAGATAGGTGATAATGATATCATTTGAATAATAACAGAGGAATGGAAGAACGAGAGGTAGAAGATAGGGGAAAAACCATCGAAATAACCAGTTGCGAACCCCCTTTGTTCACAACAAAATTCCCTAGGGTTGTCCGGGATTTGATCTCAGAGATAGCGGTCTGACCACCTCACTGAAGAGCACCCCTCTTCAATAACTGCGCATTCTCTGTTTTCATCCTCAGTGAAAAAATCTTTTTATATTATGCATAAAATGAATTGTTTTGATTCACGAGTGATCTCAGAACGTGAATGTCTATGGAGCAATGACGAAAGAAGCATAACACGCAGAAAACGACTTTAAAATTTTGTGACCACGCGGTGCGCACCAAATATTCCGCACGGATGATCCGAAATTCGATTCATTGATTGATTATACCGTGTTTCTGGGCGCGTCAACTACTAAGGCTATTAGTCCCGTAAGTGTAATTCTTTTATCTTTTTCGTCGGGACGTGGTGGTGATCATCTCTCGCTGGATGCTGAGATCATAAATCTCGGTTTGCGGGTTTTCTCCGTTCAGGTCTCCTCTTGTCGGGACAAGCTCTAAGCACTTCATTGGACTTGTAACATGTACGGTAGTGTAGGGTATATAAATCACAATATGTGGAAGTATGAGATAAGGAAAAGGTATTAAAAATCGCGTGCGATTCGTGAACCGTTTGTTTTAAGGCCATCCTTGCTCGCTCATTCACCCCCTATTGATCGGAGAAATGACCTTGTCCGAAATGTGGCTCTCGGGGTCGCCAGTGAGCAGTCCGCCTGTGGCCCCTGGGGTCGCAGCGACTGCGCGTCAAAGGCGAGGGCTGCGGCGGCGCCGCGGGGGCCGTGATGGGGCGCGCAGCCGGGGGCCGTGGCGTGCGGAGCGAGGCCCCGAACGGGCTCCGAGACGCGCGCGGGCGGTGGCGTTGCGACACCGCGCGAGGGAGCGCGCCATTGCACGCAGCCTGGCGGGATCCCTTTAGACGCTGGCTCCCCCGCTGAGAACACGCCAGCTGTTCAATGAAGTGCAATATTGCTAGGTCTTTAACTTTTGTATTTCGGCAAAACAAGCGACCTTTTTGTTATATGAAACTGTTCATAGAATGTCTACCTACGGCACACATGATGACGTATTAGCATTTTATGGCACGAAACGGTGTCATCACACATTCAACCAATCGCAATGATAGAAACGTGGAGTGATAGCGGTAAACCAAACGGCCGAACACCGTTCTTTTTGTACAAATTTCAAGCCGTCGTGACGTCATAATAAAGTTGCCAAAAATTAACTTCGATTCTCTTATAAATGTACAATGCTGTTATCCAAAAGACCGTGTGCATCTCGTTTATAATGGTTCTTTATAAACTGGTTGTATTTTATACTATTATATCGACAACTTTGAAAGTTACGAAAAAAAATTCGTTTGGGTCAAGAACATTTTTGATGCATTGGCAGAAGTTGCACGAATCTCTGAATTAGAACGTATCCCACAAGGAAGAAACAATACCGAAACTTTATTTAAGTAGATATTAATTCATAGAAAAAATCAAGAATCTGATGTCCTATGGACATCTAAAAAGAATGGGAGAGGTGTGATGGATACAAAAAATTCGGGGCTGGACATCAGCTGGAACAGCAAAATGAAGAGGAAGATCGAGGGAAATTTGGAGAAAAACTATGTGAGATGCGATAACATTTAAATGCGTTGACAGCCTAAATGACGCCTCTGAGCCAAATTCAAATCGCCTGTTTCTCGCCCAAGAAATACCTCCTTTCTCTGCTAGTTGGTGAAAGGAGCGTAGCGAAATTTGCGTGGTGAGACGGAAGAGCAGGCCTAATGGCCTGAGTCTCGCCACGTAAAATAAGGCATTAATTCAATTCAATTCAATTCAATTTACTCACCTGGGAGAAGTGGATGTATCGGACAGAACGAAGTGCGACGTGGATGCGAAGAAGGCGAAAGGTGTAAAACTCGCGGTAGAGAGTGTCGAAGAAAAAATGTAAGATTGGTTCATAAAAGAATTAGTTGCAAAAGAACCATCTAAGATAAAGGATTGTCGTGATGAAAAAGCAGTCCATGGAGAAATTATTTTTGTGTGAGAGTTTGGAGAAGCATGTTGTTTTCGAGTTTAGCATCATTAATGATATTTTTTTTTGTGAAAATTGGGAATAATAAACAAGTTATAGCGTTAAAATATTTTGAGTTTAACTGAAGTAATGGAAAACTCCTTTGACAACCTGCATTTGGTGAAAATCTTCAGAAGGAATTTTATGTAAAAGTTCCACAATTGTTTTGGTCGCCTCGAGTCTTGAAGAACCTCGAAGAGGTTTTTACAAAGATCTTGAGAATATTGTAAGTCAAACTTCTCTAATTGAGATCTAAACCCTGTCTAAATTATGTGTAATTAATTGTTATTTACCATTGGCTTGATCTTATGATATGTTGAAATATTTACAACATATTGTTTTAAAAATTGAATTCTTGGCACGATACTATCTCTCTCATACGACATAGACTGACCTATTTACGTTACCAACATATACTACTTATCTGTATACATAGCACTATTTACACATATTCCAATCTAAAAATCTAGGTACCATGGTAGAGATATCGTTCACCGCTATAACATATGTGATGCAAAAACCACTTTGCCGGTCCGGATGGGCTAAGGCAGTGCCATAGCGATCTCGGACCGAAGAATCGCGGGTTCGAGTCCCGCCTCGGACATGGTTGTATTGTGTTCTTCCTTTCACAACCTATCATTTTCATCATCATCATCATCATCATCGTCATCATATCGTGTCATCCTCATAGTTACCATACCGTTATACGCAATAGTAGTCGCTAATTACCTAAAAGTTGATGCGACCTTAAATAAAAAACCCTTTGGAGGCAGATCTTCGCGTTTTTTCGTTTTCCGGGCGTCTCATTTTAAAACATTGTCCTTTCAAAACCTTCATTCCCTTTATCTTACTACATCCTTAATAAATGTTGGTCAAATCATTGGCCGTAATTACGATTTCATGCGACGAATCAGGTAGAGAAACCTAAGGAAATTAAATTCCCCTCGCCGTCTGCTCGATTCCCTCCCACGTTCGCTTTGCGGTTGCTGAGGGAAGCGGGCGTCGAGCTGCAGCGCAGTCGGTGCAGTGTTCACTGTTTACCGAGACGTCCTCAGTTGCACTCCCCTGAGAGAGAGACGTGGCTTGGCAGCTAATTGCCAGCTTGATTGATGCTACTGTTTGGAGAAATCTGAGTCATAATTACACAGGCTTGGAAAGTTGTTTTTTTAAATATGAATGTAGGCGATAAGGTATTGTAATATATTATAAAATATAATACATTATATAAAATATATATATAATATATAATAAAGCAGCTAATTGCCAGCTTGATTGATGCTACTGTTTGGAGAAATCTGAGTCATAATTACACAGAGTTGCGAAGATGTTTTTTTTTTCAATATCAATGTAGTCGATAAGCTATTGTAATACATATTTAAAAGATTAGGAAATAAATATGACGAAAACCATTTTTTAGTGTTATTGGTCAGTGTGTTTCTCCACACTCATCTCCGGATCATTATTATTGTAAGCTGCCTCAGAATTGTCGAAAACGTTTAAAATTATATGCTGATTTTAAAAGAATGGATTGCTTTCCAAACCGAAGCAAGTACACTGAAAACATGAAGTTTACGTACATTAATGAAATGTTTTCAAACACCAATTAAAAAATAGAAAGTTATATTCTACAAGGATGATAAAAGTGAAAGCAATTCCTTCTATAGATGATAAGAAACCTGATACACTCTTAATGTCATATAAAATGAAGATTTCTCAAGTCTCAACATCCAAACAAACAACTGTTTTTGGAAGGTATTACATCTACAAATGGTTGCCTTTAAATCATGTTCGGCAATGAAATTTCTGAGCTAAATGATGAATGATACAGGTATACCATTGCTCCGTATAAATTCACTTCTAAGTAATTATTTCGAACAAACAGATTTTAAAACCTTTTTAATTCCACATTTTCAACAGTATCCCTCCCTATTTAATTATGTATCGTATTACAGAAAACGTTCCACAAACCCGATCTATATTTGATATCTCTAACACGTAAATAATTTTATTAAAATTATTATTTTTTTCCATCTCAACTTCCTGCGCGATTTTCCCTCACAAAACCGTTTCTTATATCGCGCTGCCTCGCTTATATGCGCTCATTGCCAATTTTTCTTTCGTATCTCCGACTTCTTATTTCCGCTGGCGCTCCGTGTAAACTGGTGCTTTGCTCTTTTCCGCCCTCGCCGCCCTCGCTGCCCTCGCCGCCCTCGCTGCCCTCGCCGCCCTCGCTGCCCTCGCCGCCCTCGCTGCTCTCCCCGCCCTCGCTGTCCTCGTCGTCCTCGCTGCCCTCGCCGCCCTCGCTGCCCTCACCGCCCTTGCTGCCCTCGCCGCCTTCGTTGCCCTCGCCACCCTCACTGCCCTCGCCGCCCTCGCTGCCCTCGCCGCCCTCGCTGCCCTCGCCGCCCTCGCTGCACTCGCCGCCCTCGCTGCCCTCGCCGCCCTCGCTGCCCTCGCCGCCCTCGCTGCCCTCGCCGCCCTCGCTGCCCTCGCCGCCCTCGCTGCCCTCGCCGCCCTCGCCGCCCTCGCTGCCCTCGCCGCCCTCGGTGCCCTCGCCGCCCTCGCCGCCCTCGCCGCCCTCGCTGCCCTCGCTGCCCTCGCCGCCCTCGGTGCCCTCGCCGCCCTCGCTGCCCTCGCCGCCCTCGCTGCCCTCGCCGCCCTCGCTGCCCTCGCCGCCCTCGCTGCCCTCGCCGCCCTCGCTGCCCTCGCCGCCCTCGCTGCCCTCGCCGCCCTCGCTGCCCTCGCCTCCCTCGCTGCCCTCGCCGTCCTCGCTGCCCTCTCCGTCCTCGCTGCCCTCGCCGCCCTACGCTGCCCTCGCCGCCCTCGCTGCCCTCGCCGTCCTCGCTGCCCTCTCCGTCCTCGCTGCCCTCGCCGCCCTACGCTGCCCTCGCCGCCCTCGCTACTCTCTCCGTCCTCGCTGCCCTCTCCGTCCTCGCTGCCCTCACTGTCCTTCCTGCTCTCGCTGCCCCTCCTGCCTTCGCACTTCGCGTGTTTTGCCCGCGCCGCCTACCTTTTCTACCCCTCATGCTCTCGCCACTCTTACTGCCCTCACTGCCCTTCCTGCTCTCACTGTCTCGTATCCTTTCTGCCCTCGTACATAGCCTTATCTGCCCTCGCCCCCTCCATCCCAAGATGTCCTTTTTACCTTCAACATCCTTCCTGCTCTCGCCGCCCTTTCTGCCTTCGCTGTCTTTTCTGACCTCACTGCCCTTCCTGCTCTCACATATCGTCTGTATGCCCTCGCTGCCTACCAGATCAAGCTCTTCTTTTGCCCCCGATGTCCTTCCTGCCTTCAATTCCCTTCCTGTTCCTTCCTTTCCTGCCCTCGTTGCTCTTTCTGACTATGCCAATCTCATGCCCTGCCCTCGCCGCCTACCATTTCTGCCAATTCAGGCAAGCTGTCCTCGATGCCCTTCCTGCCCTCATCACCCTTTCTGCCCTCACTACCCGTCCTGCTCTCGCTTCCCTTCCTCCCCTCGCCCCCGCTGCCCTTCCTGCCTTCGTCAATCACCTGCTCTGCTCTCGCCGCTACTGTCTCCGCCCTTCCTTCTTCGCCACCACGTTCATCTTCGCTCTTTTTGTCCGTTTGCCTACTTAGACTCTGCGGATAGTGGGAATAGCGTTCCTCCAATGGGACTCTCCCCTATTTTCTGACCGTTCTCTCCCCAGAGTCACTTTCACTTCAGCGCCCTATTGGATAAGAGGATATTAAATGGCGGCTGTTGCGCTACACTCA
Organism: Gryllus longicercus; assembly: GCA_038098605.1. Taxonomy (NCBI): domain Eukaryota; kingdom Metazoa; phylum Arthropoda; class Insecta; order Orthoptera; family Gryllidae; genus Gryllus; species Gryllus longicercus. Next base: position 43,726 of record JAZDUA010001264.1, on the reverse strand, counting down.
GTATCCAGGGACTGTACCCTATGTTCTGACGACGCTCTCTCGATCGCCCCAGCGCCCTCGTAGCCTCGTCACCTTCGCCGTCCCCGCCGAGCCGCGCCGCGCCGTTCCGGCGTCGTCGACCTCCCGAACGGGCCACCGGGCCGCTGTCGCCTCTACCCTTCGGCACAGTTAGCGTTTTTGTGCGAAGTCTCGGCAAAAGTTCGGTCCAAGGCGGCGGCGGCAGCGGCGGGCACCGCGCAGAGAGGGCGCCGCGGCAGAAAAGAAAGGGGGGTAAAAAATCTCTCGCCCAATTAAGGAGAGCTAATCTAACTTTGTAATTAACTATTAAAACACGAAATCTTCTTTTTGTGGGAATTAGCGGGAAATATCGGCCTTGTCGCGCGCCGGTGCCGCCCGCGGCGGCGGTAGCGGTGGTGGTGGAGGTGGTGGTGGTGGTGGTAGCAGTTGCGGTAGAAGCGGCAGTAGTCGCCGTGGCAGAGGGAATGGTGGTAGAGATGATTGTGGTGACATTTTAAAAGTGGAAGCGGCGGTTGAGTGTAAGTAGAGACGACAGAGATTCAAGGGCAAAAGAAGGGGAGACGGACATATAGTAGCTCTGAACAGAAACGTTTCTGTAAAATTGATATATTCTGATACCGTTGTCCTGCACATATTGCCCAGTATTAAGTGACCTTGACTTTGAGTCGATTGAACGTGTTGTATTTTGCAATCATAGCTCTTCTCTTTTTCTTTGTGCCTCTATTTATGCTTCTGTCTCCCTTTCTTTGCCGCTACTTCTCCCTGTCTCCATAAAAGGATTTGTAGAAACCTCCCCTGTGATCTGACAACACGTCATTATCCTTTATGGTTGTTGTCTCGCCTGATAATAAATTTCCTTGCATCATGTTTTTAATTTTAGAATGTCTTCGATGATACTCTGTCTACTTCAGAAATCGTGGTATCACCACTCATTTTAATCAGTAACTTACAACTCTCCTTCACTCTAAGCTCTTTCTCGTACTTTCCCATTTCGTGGCCTCTTGACTATCAACTGTTCGTCTGGGCAGCACTTCTCCACTCGGCGCTCTTCTTCCGCCCACTTCCACTTCTGCGCCTCCTCAAGTCCTCTCTCTCGTTCCCGGTCCGGCACTCGCGATCGGCAAACTGTCGGATGGAGCACGCGGAGTGAGGCGGGACGGACCTGGGCGCCGACGGAAAGAGTGGATGAGGCTCGTAGGAATGGGAGGGAACACGAGGAGATGAGATGGTAGGGGATTGGATGGAATGGGAGGGAAAGGAATGGAGTGAGAGGAGAGAAGATGGGAGAGGATGGGATAGGAGCTGGGATGGAATAGGAGGGGCTGAGATAAAACTGGGATACATTGGCAGGGGATGAAATAAGATGGAATGGGAAAGGTGGGGAAAGGAATGGGAGGGAATGTAATGATATGGGATAGAATGGGAGAGCGGCACGGATGGAATGGGAGGAGATGGATGGAATATAATGGGATGGGATGGGATGGAATGGTAGGGCAGGGAATAGAATGAGAGGAGAGAAGATGATAGAGGGTAGAATTGAATGGGAGGGGATAATATGGGATGGATTGGGTGAGGGTAATAATGGGAGGTGATATACAGATATGGGAAGGAATGTGAAGGTACGGGGAACAGGAAGTGAGGGCCAGGGATGGAATGAAGTGGGAGAGGAGTGGTGGAGTGGCCGGGGATGAGTGAAGTGGGAGGGAATGAGACGAGCAGGGAGAGGAGGAGCAGGATGAACCGGTCGAGGCGAGGCAGAGAAAACGAGACCGCCCACAGGGAGTCGGAGGCGGGGGGGGCGCGGGTCGCCACGGAGCGGGCGGGGGCGGTGGATAGCGAGGTTGACGGGGAGGGGCAGAGAGCCTAAGAGGGCCTGCGAGGGGCGGGGCATCTCGACGACGGGAATATTTCTCGTGCCCCCTGAGCAAAGAATCGCGGAGGTCGTTAGCGCGCCGCTCAATTTGCGTCCGAGGCTCCGTGGCGACCCCCACCCCCACCCCCACCCCCACCCCCGCCCATCCGAGTCGCTTCGTCCCGCTCTGCCCTGCGCTCGCCCGAGCGGACGGGCGGACGGGCGCGCGGCGGCTCATAACTCCCGGAGGTGGCAAATCCAGACCATTTACGTCTCCAAATTTGTCCTCGCAGGCCTATGGGAACTGAGATGCCTGCAGAGATTCACGTTCTGAGTGACGAGGTAGGATTGTTTCTGATGACTATTCTCTTCAACCTTTTTTTTTCCTCTTGAAGAACGAAGTCGATTAATTGAACATAATCTATGATGACAAGGATTTTAATGGGAAAGTCCGTAAGTATTTGGGCGATTAGTTTATAGCACAAGCTCACCGCTTTTTAGTTGGTAAAATTAATTGCTATAGTAATTTTATAGTATTTGAATCCTTATTTTTTTCTTCTACAAAAATGTTATTTAAGGTCAATCTATGAAGGCTACAAATCTTTTATTTGAAGTGTTATAAATAAATAAAATGTATCATGTTGTCGACATTCATATATTAAAGATTGTAAGCGTAATATCAGGTCAAAAAGTCTCTAAAATTAAGTCAAATTCAATCTCGAATTGATAACAATTCCAAGAAAATTTCTACATTTTTTTTCAACTTCATTATAATGATTGACAGACTGTATTAACGTGTTCGCGTATTCCAAAATCATCTCATAAACTTTCAAACTAAAATTAGGTGTAAAGCAGCTCATAACAGCTCAAAAGTGAAATATTAAAAAAGAAAATACCTAAGAGTGCACCAACAATCATCGATCAGCCAGAAAAAAAGGAGCAAGTTGGCAGGAGATCCTTCAAATCCCGGCGCAAAGAATCGAGCGAGGTCGTTAGCAAGGCGCTCAATTTGCGTCGCCGCGTCTCGCCGCCGCCCCGGCCACCCCCGCCGCCGTGGTGACGTAAGAGGCTCCCCGCTCGGTCCCCAGTGTGCGTCCAGGGGCGCTTAATGGATTACTCGGGCGATCCTGTGCCGTTAGCTGCCGTGCCTTAAGCTGATGGACTCGCGCGATAACGGCTAAACTACTCCTCCGGCCGCCCGCTTCGACGCCGTCGCACTCGCCGAGATCCTCGTGAGGACCTTGTAGTCACGCTGCCCGCCCCCCTGCACACCGCCGCCCACCGCCGCCCGCCTCCCGCCGCCCGCCTTCAGTCGCCCGCCGCCCGCCTCCAGCCGCCCTCCGTCCGCTGCCCGCCGCCACCCGTCGCCCACCTCCGCCCGCCGCCCGCCGCCCCCGTCCACAGCCACCCACCGCCACCCGTCACCCTCCTGCCTGCCGCCCGTCGCCCTCTGTCCGCCGGTGGCCATCCGCCACCCGCCACCCGCCACCCGCCGCCCACAGCCCACCGCCGTCCGGCACATACCCCCGCCCGCCACCCACCGCCCACCGCCGCCCGCGCGCCCCGTCAGGGGTTACGGCCAATCCGGCTACTTCGGAAGCGGCCGCTGCCTAGAAGTGCGCCCTCGAGCGCGCTGCATATCATAACGGAAATTTACTGTACATGGTGTCCTGCCGCCGGCGGGCGTAATTCAGGGGCGCGCCTGTCCGCCCGGGTAATGAACATCGGTTTAGTGTCGGTGAGTGCGACGGGGGCGGCGCCGGACACGCAACCGACGGCGCGTTGTCTTGTAGCTGCGACGGCGCACTGACCGCGTTGCTTGAGATTAACGTTATTTGGCACGGGCCCGGTGGGGGGTGGGGTGGCGTTGGAAAGTTTTGCAACGGGCGATTCTGTATGTAGGTTAACGAGAAGGTAGGGTAACATCGTTGACCTCGCCAAAGTTCCAACATAAATACGTGCATATTCGTTATCATGGTAATTAATATAAATTAAAACTACTAAATATAATTCCATATTAAAATTCGTTTAAATTGATTTTAAAAACCAAGTCATTTCCAGAGTTGTACTGTTTTTTGTAATCCTATTGTGACGCGTAATCATTTTCGGGCAATTTCATTTGTTTTTGTTTGACTTATTGAGAATAAATGAAATCATTTACCCTGTTAATAGAAGTTTGAAAAATATGAAATTTCGTTTAGGAATCAAACATTCACAAAATTGATAAGTTACGGCACTTTTATTTTTAAATACTATGTAAGAACAATACTATATAGAAATAACTTCGTTTTAAAAATCAATTTAAACGAATGTTAATTTAGAAATTTATAATAATACATATAATAACGTAGGGACTGCGAAAACAGAATAAAGGAAAAAATATTAAACTTCTAGATAAATTAATTACATTTTTTAGTGGTAAATATAAAAGAACTTTTTATAAAATAAGTATTTTGTGTCATGATTTCTTGATATGTTTTAATTCTTTCATTCACATGGAATAATGAAAAAAAATCAGTTGTGAATCTAATTTTATTATTTCTGAAAAGCGAATGTTATCAAAATTTTTAGAAAATGCAAGTACAATATAATATTCTCGTAATGAATTATGAATTAATAATTAAATGTTTAAACAAAAAATGTGATTTTAATTTTGGGTCTTCATTAACGCACAAGAATGAAGATAGAAAATATTATTAAAGTCTTTAAATTTCTTTAATTGATCATTATGTTCTTACATAATTTTATAGTTTTCATTCCTTATTTGTTAACATACTTTCGCCATTATTCACAATGTTATTGCAACAATTTAGTAATAACTAGAGGTAAATAGCAAAAATTCACATAACTGTGAAATACAATATAGAAACATTTAATATGCTTTAATTTTTTCGGTTATTTAATTTGTATACAACTCAGAAATGACAAAAAATCGGATTAAAGGAAAGCGTAGTGTTATAGTCGATTCATCAGCATCTCTAAAATAAAAATGTTGAAGTTTTCGAAAGATACAAATTATTCCAACTCATGTTCAGAACAACTTATTCCAATTCATGTTCAGAATAGTGTATTATTCAATTACATCAATTCTACATATATGCTAATTGATGATAACTAAGGTTGTGGTAAAAGATGAGTGTCGTAACGTTGTCATGTACTTAAAACAGGCAAACATTCCAATGAAGCTCTTCAAGACGCACGGTGAATAATGCATACTTCATCCAATGGCCATAGCATATAAATGTTTTCAGCTAATGGCCATAACACATAATGTTTTTTAATTGAAAAACTGAATTAATTTATTCCATTTGACAAACGAAATATGAATATTTTGATTTACTCTAGTTATTATTATGCAAAAAGTAGCCTCGCGTTCAAACTATGATTCACGAATTTAATCGTTTCATTAGTCATGCGTTTTGCATATGGGAATGCTGTGCTGTAACAAGGTGTGCTTCTACTAACTAAAATTTATTTCTCGTAGTTTAACTACACCATTTTTGCAAACAGTAATTATATGCGAGATTTAACAACGACGATAAATCTTCCAACATCCCGAAGCAATATACCATTAATATTTAATGAAATACCGTTTGTACGGTGTATATTAATATTACAAATAACTGTGCAATTGAAATTAATAACACAGCACTTTTGCAATGAAGCCATTCATTGTATGTATACGATGAATTTGTACAAATATTTGTGCTACTCATGCCAAATACGTCTTCCGCAGCGTCGTACGCCGACTAGGGGACCATGGAAGATCAATTTTCCATTCAATGATACCTTTTTTAGCGAGGATTGAGTCATTAATCAGCCCTTTTTAAGGATCAAAATCGACTGACCACCCTAATTTCTTTACGCTCCTTACGCCATCTAGCAGAGAAAGCTGGTATCTCTCAGGCGACGAAACAGGCGATTTGAATTTATCTCAAAGACTTAATTTCAAAGTGTAGATCCTTCACTGGCAGTAAATCTACAACATTTGTCCAGCTTTACTTCCTCTCTGAAGCAAGCCAGTCTCCGTCATGTAGACCTTCTGACTATATCACATTATACATTGTTCTTCCATCTTCTGAATGGTCTGCCACGCTTCTTTCGTGTTGTAGGTGTCCACAATCATACTTTCTTTCGGCAACATATGTGATCCAACCGTTAGAGATGGTCTCACAAACTCAATCGCTTGGATTCAACCGTGTTTAAGATGGACCCTTGTACATCAAACCTTTGCCAGAGGATATTTTCACCCTTAAAAACCAACGGCTTCGACCGGGTTTGAACTCGCCAACTTCCTGCACGCTACCCGATGCACCACCGAAGCCGTCCGGGCCGAGGTCGCCTTCGTCTGGCAGCGTCCCCTCCGTGTCCCCGACCCCGCTCCCCAACCGACTAATCTACGCGCCCCCGCCCCACCGCCCGCCCCCCGGCCCTCGCACGGGCTCGCCTCCCACCCCTCGGCCCCCGCCCCCCGCCCCGGCCGCCGGCGTCCCCGCCGCGCCCGCGCCCCCGAGCTAATCTCGGCGCGCTGCCACCGCCGCCTGCGCCGCCGCCCGCGCGCCTGCCACTGAATCACGACGCTGTGTCGCCGGCGGCGGGCGCCTGCGCCGGTGGAGATGGCTCAGGTGATAGTTGGGAAGGTGGCGATGGCAGGCTACGTTATACAGTATGTCCGGGGAGGAAACGTTGAAACTTCGCAAATAAGCTCTTCTGACAAATTTCAGCGTATTTTGTCTAATAAACTACGTGAATAATCCGAATGACGGAACCGCAATAAGCACTCAAAATTTGGTTTGAAAAATGCTTTCTATGTAAAAAAAATTGCATTGCAGATGCATGTAAACGCTCCAGAAACATGTATATTTATTACATGTATTATTTACAAACGAAATTAATACATTTGTTCGGAAAGAAAAATGCACACGGAAATAAAACAAGCACCCAAAAACTGGACTTTTTTTAAAAATTTTTGGTTAATTTTTAGTAAGTGTGTGTAAGTAAGGGGTTGGAATAGCACAAGGAAGAGGAAAGAAAGATCGCGCGCGGTCCGTGCCCCGTTTGTTAGGGTACTTCTCCGGCATTCGCCTTGTGTTGATTGGAGAAACGTCGGAAAACTACCGATCAGAGCAACCGACCGCTAGAATTCTGAATTCTATGAAGCGACTGAATTCTATCAAGCCTTGTAGCTAGTGTCGAAAAATCCTGCCATCGTGGGGCTTCCGGTCAGAGGCACGGGTGGGGCAACCCAGGACTTCCCGGTCAGAGGCATTGCAGTAACATCAACTGATGCCCTGAGCCACGAAAGCGGGTGCGACTGGGTGGCGTAGGAAGGCGGATGGAGGGGGGGGAGGAACGGGTAAAACGTGAGAGCGAATGGGGGGCGGGAGAGGCGGGGCGAAGGTAAGGTTCAAGGGAGCGGACGGGATCCCCGGCGCGGGGGCGGAGTGCGGTCTGGCGGAGCTGTCGGGGGCGTACCTGCCGTGCAGGTGGGAACGCCCGGGGCGACGCGGGTGGGCGCGTGGGCGGGCGGGAGGGCGGGCGGGCCGGTGGCGGGTAGATTGCACGTCAGGTGGAAAACCACGCGAGCGCGCCGCCTCGGAATTAATTGACTCGGTTAAATTTAGCGTCGGCAACGCAAACACGGCAGCAGCGGTCGGTGCGGCGGTGGAGGGCGGTGGAGGGCGGAGGGCGCAGGGTGAAGGGCGCGCGCTGCCGCTAAGGGCCAGGCGGAGACGGCGTCGATCACCGGCGACGAGCGACGTCTCCCTTCGCCCTCGGCCCTCAGCCCTTCGTCCTCCGGCGAGGCGTCGCCTCTTCATCGCGCTTGGTGCCCTGGAACTTGACTGCTTGCGACTGTCGCCCTCGTGCGCTTAAAACGCCATGGCAGCTCTTGCCATCTTTACCGTGTTTTCTACAGTCTCTTATTACAGTTATTCATGAAACAACTTCTGTTATTGTGTTGTATTAAATGTATGTCATTTGAACTTTCTCTCTCTCTCTCTCTCTCTCTCTCTCTCTCTCTCTATATATATATATATATATATATATATATATATATATATATATATATATACGTATTATTTTAATTACTTATGCTACTCATTTGTTTCAAGCAACGTTTTTTTCTGAAAGAAGTGCACTCATAAAGTCATTATGATTCATTGAAGATCTCTGTTCCCAGATGTTTTGATCGTAACTGAAATGAATGATTTTTAACGAAAGAGTGATACTGATTATTTGAATGATTATGGAGCAATAAAAGAGTTGATGAAACTGGAGGATTTCGATAAAACCTACCATTAATTTGCTTTGTTCGTCCAATTTCCCCGAGAGCTGACCTGCATTTGTTCCCAGGTATCCTAAAGCAGGTCAGCAGCCTGAACACTGCACCACGCATCAATTCCGGAATTTTAACAGTAGCAGTGTAATAAATTGATTACAGTTTAAATGCCAAGTTTCTTAAAGCGTTCGTACATGTGCGCTAATCAGAAATCAAATCATCGTAGTTAAATCTACTAACAGGATGACGATATTCTTTGGCATATTTTACCTTCATTATATTCAACGGTCTGCTACAGTTTAGTTCATGTTTTCTAATTATGGTACGGAGCAGTAGCACTAGTGTCTACAGCAGCGTTGCGTTACTGATGAGATGAAGCTGCGGTCTAGAGGCGAGGTGATTCATGTTGCTTTATAGACAAGCGTGTCTCTTGCCTTGTCAGTCACTGAAGATGAGCTTTACATCCACCAACTGTGTTTGGCGTTGACCCTTCATCGATTCTGGTGGTCTGAGAACACGACTTGTGCCTCCCGCTTTTATACTTCTAGTTTCTATCCTAGTTTTATTCTCAAAGTAACTAGTATGTTTACGGAAATGTTTTTGCCGGTAAAGTTTAGCTGTGTCGGCAGTGACTCTGATGGGTCTTAGGGTTTGAGTTTCGAGGGAGTTTCATTTTCGCTACTAACTTCATAGCTAGATGGAATCATTCGCGGATTGAAGGAAAACTCTAGTAACCCGCTGCTCTGATTGGTAGTTTTCCGTGTTTAATTTTTATATAAACAGTCGCCGAATGTGTGAACAGAAACTCCAACAAACAGGCCAAGGACTACGATTTTTCCTGTCCCCTTGCAAACAAACTTACATGCAATACATTAGCACTTACATGCAAACAAACTTAAATGGAATACACTAGCACTTAAAATGGGAATATATATATATATATATATATATATATATATATATATATATATATATATATATATATATATATATATATATATAGCTTCTTCCAACCGGGTGCCCTTTTGGGGAGATACGTGGAGGGGGAAACCCCTTCCCGCTGACGTGTAGTTCGGTGCCGAATGTCCTTATCAGTCAGGAAAGAAATCACTGCTCTCTCCCGGAGAAACTACTCTTACGGAACTAATGACCATGTAAATTGACATGCCTTGAAATCATCAACGTAAATAATTGCAATTTTATTCTACTCAATGCGCTGTCGCCGCGTCGTATTGCTTCTTTTTAACACTGGGTAAGAAGACCGAGGGTCTGTGGCGGCCCAGCGAGAGAGAGGGTAGAGAAGCGTAGCGCAAACTGTGGATTAAATATGGATTGTTAGTGATTCTGGGCGCGTCAAAGGCTACGATTATTAGTCCAGTAAGTGCAGTGCATGTTTTTGCTCGAGAGGTGGTGGTCTTTCCCTGCTCTATGGCAAAATCAATCTCTGTCCCACCGTCTTCTAGTTGAGAAAAGCTGTCAGCTCCCACTGGTCTCTCGGCATGTGTAGTAGAGTCGTGCTTGTGTGTGTGTGTATAAGGTGTAGTAACTGTGTATAAGAGATAGGATGGAATGGGAAGGAAAGATCGCGCGAGGCCCATGGCCCGTTTGTTAGGGTACTGCTCCGATATTCGCCTGGTATTGATCGGAGAAACCACGGAAACTACCGATCAGAGCAGCCGGCCACTAGAATTCTCCTCCAGATAGCGTTTAAATTCGATCTAGCTGAGAAGTTAGTGCCGATCACTGTGGACGAGCAGTGAAGGTATCAAATCTCCGCCCTCCGCCCTCCGCCCACCGCCCTCCGCCCTCCGCCCTCCGCCCTCCGCCCTCCGCCCTCCCCCCTCCGCCCTCCGCCCTCCGCCCACCGCCCTCCGCCCTCCGCCCTCCGCCCTCCGCCCTCCGCCCTCCACCCTCCACCCTCCGCCTTCCGCCCTCCGCCCTCCACCGTCCGTCCTCCGCCCCTCCACCCCTCTGCCTTTTGCCTTCCACCCTCCGCCTTCCACCCTCCGCCTTCCGCCCTCCGCCCTCCACCCTCCGCCCTCCACCCTCCGCCTTTCGCCCTTCGCCCTCCACCCTCTGCCCTCCTCTGCTGCTCCAGCGCATTCCGCGTGGCCGCTTCGTCGAACTTGGTGTTCCACAGGGCTCGCCTTGAGCCGCCGCTCAGCTCGCGTCTACCCACCTCGTGTGTTTTAGCAGCATAAACGCTTCGATCAGCCAACTTGTGTTCCGTTCCCTACCTCAAATTAATTACCACTCTCGTGATTATCATTACCGTTATTATTACGCTCGCCGTACACGCCAGCTCCCGCCGCTTCGATTTTTAGACGACTACCCGGCGAGGAGAGGCAGTGGCTGCGGGAGGTTGCTGCAGGGAGGGCGCGTGCTGCGCTGCGGGGCGCGGTCTCGGAACGCGCGATGGCCCACACGTTGCCAATAACCGCACACGAGTCGCGCTTTATCGCGCTGCCCACGCGCGCCCAGCGCTTCTTCTTCACTGGGCTTAATACGCCGGAAACTCGTCTTTTGTCTTGACGTCCGCTTTCGCGCTCCGACCCGCTTTATCGTCGCCTCTACCCTTGCCCAAATTTAAGAATGATTGCCATGATCGTATAGTTTATAGGATATATCAGAAGTAACGTTACAAACTTTGAGGGCTTGTGGGACAATTCGTGGTAATGCGTTTTTGGGAATGAACTTTTGGTGAGAAATTTCATAAAGCGAAGTTACTACACATGTAATATAAGCCACTGAGTGGTAGGTAACATGTCAGGTGTTGTTGTTCGACAGTGGAACAAAATCTTCTTGTTTGCGTCGAAATGTGGCCAGCGAAACACGTATGCACGATGGGTTACCTACTAATCAAAAGATATCGTCACAAAGATAACTTACAGATTTTAAAGATCTCTTTCTATAATTGACATTTTTTATTGATAAAAAAATTACATCGTCCAAAAACTTAACATTTCGATGCATTTCGGTAACATTAGCCCCGTTACCTTCTCGAGGTACCGTAATGAACCTCAAATACCCAAATATTGAAAAAATTTTAAATCTTTCGCAGTATAAACTAATTTTTGATAATTATAAAATGGCTACATCCATTAATAGAAATACAACACTATAATTAATACATATTTTCTTCGGAAGAATACAAGTCGATATTAAATAATTTGTTTCAAATCTTCAATTTTAGAACATGAAAATATTTTCTTTTAAAGATTACTTACTGAAAAAGTGTACAAAAACACAGGAAAACATGTTTAAATTTGCTAGTTCTAAAAATCACAACTGAAAACATACACAACATGATTAAAAATGTTCTATTAACCTATTCCGCCTATTAACTTAAACTGCAATTGTGTGAAAACATTTGGTCAAGGAAGAAAAAGTCAGCAGTAAATGTGACAGTACCGAAAAACTATTATTGACGGAGTGAGTGAAAGTAGAGGCTGTGTACTTCGATTTCAAATAGAGCTACCTATGACGTACGAACCGCCGACCGCGACTATCTAATCGGGAGCGGAACCAATATTAACGAAAAGTCTTATCCTGAAGTTAATTATTAAGAAGCTGTAATTTTATGGCAATATAAACTGTCCATAATAAAAATATATTTTATATGTTGGTCAATAACTTTCCAATGCAGTGTATAATTAAAAAAGGGCAACTTCATTACATGAAATTTTTCACTAGGTGTCCACGAGGAAAAATTTCATTTTTTACCCACTTAAATCCCCTTGGAATATAAACCGTCTATTCTTAGTTATCATGTATAATTATTGTACTTCATGGCCGCAAATATTTAGTTTTTTATTATTTTCTCATTAGAAAGAAAAAGTCTGTGACGACTGTGACAACACGTTTTTGAAGACTAGAGTTGATGAGAAAGCCGAAGTGATAAACGTAACCATAAGATACTTGGTCAGTTGCGAATACCAGTGTTTCGTTCACCACTCACGCTGTCTGCAGGAGACTTCTCGCGGCCGACTGTTCTGATCGGTAGTTTTCCGTGGTTTCTCCGATGAACGCCACGTGAATGCTGGAGCAGCAGCCTAACAAACGGGCCACGGACTGGGTGTGATCTTTCCTACCCCCTCCACGTCCTATCCCCGCCTGCTACATACACTTACACTAGCATGCACTACACTACTACACATGCCGGGAGACCGATCGGGAGCGTAGAGCTTGTCTTGGCTGGAGCGGTGCCTCGCTGGGGGGAGATACTTGGTTAGAGAAAACCTCCGCTATCTGCAGGTAGGTCGGCACAGGATCTCACCATAGAGTGGGTTAAGACCATCGCCACCTCCCGAGTAAAAACATGCATAACACTTACGGAACTAATGACGTGAGTAAACATTCGTAACAACCGTTGCTTCTTAACCGTTACAGTGCTGGTGTTTGTGATATGAATTGCCTAAAACGTCTCATTTCAAGCATCGATAATTCATTTCATAGCTGTAAGTTTTCTTAATACGAATATTACTCTCTTCACTTGTTTAAATTATATCGCCCTCGCCGTTTTCAAAATATCCCTAACAGTTCTCATTACTCACACCGTCTTCTTATTTTACTTACGATCTCGCAATTTCTTTCTTTCTCGAATTTTCATCAATTGTAATCACTCATTATTCTTAACAACCGTTGGACAATTGCAATCTGTGAATATACGTATTAGAATATAATAAAACAAGAAGGAATTTTGCACCAAATGACATTATTTTCATTCTTTGCTCTATTTGGACGCGGCCTATTAATGAATGTTATTGTCTATAATTATTAGACGTAGTACTACATGTAACAGTAATAACCCTGCTCACTCTAAAACTAGTGTAATGGCGTGACAATTCCAAATTCATATAGCCTTTCGAGTAGTCACAGTTTCGGCATTCTACCTCTCAAATAATTATCACACTCCTAACTTTGAACATTCGCTCACTATTATGAAATTTACAATCCCCCACCACTACTTCACCTACCGCAGATTGTATCAAGAATCTCTAATGGCGTTATTCAGTTGTTTTATCACTACCCATACTTTCTTACTGCTCGCTTTATGATATTTTGTTGCTATTGCTTGTTTTCTTGTACGCACGTTTGTATTCATAGCATTCCCTATCTTCATCTTGTCTCGAAATTTCTGATTTCCGCCATCTTTACCGACATTACGTTCACAAGTCGTAGTCGTCTCTCATTCTCGCACTACTCTCTCGCGCATTTCCCTACATCACTAGATCTTCTCCTATCTTCGTTCCTCGGGAGGGAGGCTCTTGAAACCATCGCGATTTTCGCATCCGAGGTCGTTCTCGTGCTGCTCGCTTCACAAACGGTCGCGCAAGCGGCGCTTTGGAGGAGCAGAAGCAGAGCAGAGGGCTGTTGGTGTCAGCGGCGGTAGCGGAGGCGGCAGTGGTGGCGGTGGTGGCGTTGTCGGCAGCGGTGTTGGCGGCGGTGGTAGTAGCGAAGGCGGCGGCGGAAGGGGGAAGAGGCGGCTGGCAGTGGGAAGGCGTGGGCGGCGGCGGGGCGGTGTTGCGGACGATGTCGGTGAACGTGAGTATGGTGGCGGCGGCGGCAGCTCGTGGCAGCGGTGGCGGCGATGACGAAGGCGGTGGCAGGGGTGGAGGCGGCGGTGACGGCGACGGTAGCGGCGGAAGCGGCGGTAGCGGAGGTGGTGGTGGTGTCGGTGGTGTCGGTGTCGGCGGCGGTTTTAGCGGCGGTGGTTTCAGCGGAGGCGGTGGCGGAGGTGGGAGTGGCGGCGGCGGCGGCGGTGACGGCCTAGGTGGCACGATCGTCGTCGTCGTCTTGGAAGTGCAACACGTGGCTGCTCACGTGTCCCGCATCCGAGGGGGCGCTCCCATCCGACGCTCCGCCGATCGCAACGTCGTCGTCGCTTTGAAGCGGCCGAGCATTCGCCCCTCTCGTGCACGCTCGGCTGGAGGCGCTCACTGGCTCGTGTGCTGCGCCTTCCGGGGCTGTTGTCTCAACCACGATCCCAGGTCTGCTACTGAGGTGCTTTGCTGGTGCTACACATGTCGCCAAATACACCAACTCATCTCGGTCTGCTTCTCAGACAACGAAGTGATAGTGGAAAGTCGAGGGCATTTTGGGGGGCTGAAAAAGTGATTGCTTATAAACACTCCAATTTATGCATACATTTACCTCCAAAAAGTGTGTGATATCAGATATCAAATTTGAGATGATGAATTTGTTATATGTACTACGGATAAATGGACGAAACCTGCAATTCGTGCGTCATTGGTTCAGCAGTTCATTTTGTTAGCGTACTGCTTCGGCATTCGTCTGATGGTGGGTAGCTTCCACGTGTGGTGTTTTGGTAGCATTTACAAAGGTAGTTCTCGACCTCAAAGTAACTTTCTTACTCATTCAGAAATTATGAAATGAAACAATGAACTACATTATTCCAATAATACAGTCGCATTTTTGACTCCCCCCTTCTCAACCAATTAAAATGAATGTTTGGGCAAAATAAAATAATTCCACAGAAAGATGGGGCTTTGCATCTTCAATTTATACATCTCATCAAAAAACGTCAATATAAGATCCAACTCTGCAATTCGTGCTTGACATGAAGGTCAGCTTTTTGTTGATGTTAATCGCACATCATGTAAGATGTGCGTCTTACGGCTTTAAAACGTTTTGAGGATTGAAAGTCCTTCACGCAACAATTCAACAAAATGAGATATTTTGAACCCATATTTAGAAATTTTGGAAAATTCTGCTCTTTTCTCAGTCCCCACTCCGAAATAAGAGTGCAGTATTTCGAATGCAGAGATAAGAAGGCAGCACCGGCGCTAGATATGGGCCAACTACAGGCCCTGAAAGTTAGAGGGTAGTAAAGTGGTATTTTCAACAATTCATGAAACGTAGAAACATTTTGGAGTACTAAAATCTTATCATATTTAACTTCATGCCTTTAACAAATTTTTAAAAAATTATGGTCATAGATCATTCATTCATTGAGAGATATGAAACGTAATATTTCGTCGATATTAAAATTAAAATAAGTAACAAAGCTTTTGTCAGCTCATTGTTTTTTCTACCGCAGAACGCTCGAGTTCTCGTCACTAAAAGAGACAATGGAATTACCCTTCTAATAAATTCTTGGAAAATTAATCAATGCAGTGCAATAACATATTTAAAGGTTCATAACCCGATTATTAAAGAGTTCTGCAAAAACGCACATTTATTTTGGTTTTGGTTTGTAGCAATATTGATTTTTTAATTACTTACGTCAAACATAAAAACATTCATTTTTTTAATGCATCTCACTATGGTGGGCTTCGCGTTACACTGTTAGGCAAAATAATGTTGATCGGAAACCTTGCAGGAGGTGATCGCCGTTGACGTGGTTTTGCTTGTTTGCTTTTCAACCGTTTCGTATTGAATAGCATGTTTCAGAGATAATTATGTTTTATGCCTGTTGCGCATGGTGAGATTTTTATAAAACGAGTTTTATCCACTTTACATTATCTGTTTCATAAAACAAGTTTTGTACATACTCAAAGATTTTATAAACTTATGTGGCCCGTGTCCTATTGGGAATATTATGGAGTAATATTACTGTTTCGGTCTCTCATCATGCGATACGATTATAATACAAAAAATCATTGGAAGGTAATAAGTGAGGAAACTTTTGATACTCCCTCGACTACTCATTGCCAACCATTTTCGTCATTTCGATCTCTGTATAGTCCATTCTCTTCCGAGGAAACTAACCTCACCTAACCTACGTCCAGACGAAAAATATGGGCTTCGCAATCTCTCACCAGTTGCGTTTCTCTCGACGGTATAGATGAATACTAATTAGATGTTGCAAAAAGTTATTTGATGAAATAGAACATTTCATTTTATAAAATATTTCTTTAAAACATTTTACATAAAATATCACATTGTACCACACTCATTAGATCAGAATGGATTTTTTTATGTTGAATCAATGGATCATCGTATGTAATGAGAATTTTTGAAATAAATATTTTTTCTTGCGATTTGTTGTTCTTGAAATATTTGGCAAATTTACACATTTTTGCACTTACTTGGAAGGAATATTCATTCATTGACAGAACTCCATTAATAATTCTTACTGGGGATGTTTCACTGTCAAACACATGTTTTGCGTACAATAAAATATCATAATGAATACGTACTACATGACCAAATACGAAGGTTGCCTTTTATGTTTCTGGATTTGGCAACCCTGGTGTTGCAATCTGGCGACTGATAGCTCTATCGTGAAGTTCGATGTTTTGAGGTTATACGTACTCAGATCGTTTTGACATACGAGCGCTATTTGTGTTGTTTACAGTAACTTAAAAGATTCATCTTCGTCTAAAAATGAAATTAAATCGTGAACATTTTCGTGCGATTATTTTTTACAACTTTCGGCGTGCATTATCTCAGCAACAGTGCATGGATGAACTTAATTCAATTTTTGGCGATGAAGCTCCATCAAAGACCAGTGTTTATCGATGGTATGGTGAATTCAATCGTGGTCGTAGTTCACTCTAAGACGAATTTCCCGAAGGTCGTCCAAAATCGGTTATTGTTCCGAAAACCATTGATGCTGTGCGTGAACTGATATTGCAAGATCGTCATGTGACCTATCGTGAGATTGAGACAACCTTAGGCATTAGTGGGACCAGTATACATTCAATATTGCATGAACATTTGACTATCAAAAAAATTTGTTCGCGTTGGATCCCACACAATTTGTCAATCGCTCAAAAAAAGGTTCGTGTCGATTGGTCGAAAGAAATGCTCGATGCGCAAAATACGATCGCGGTGCTTCGAAACACGTCTATGACATTGTGACAGGTGATGAATTGTGTATTTACGCGTATGAGCCCGAAAGTAAACAGCAGTAGACTGTATGGGTGTTTCAAGATGAGCAAAATCCAACAAAAGTTGTTCGCGCACGAAGCACTTCCAAACAGATGGTCGCCTGTTTTTTCAGAAAAAACTTGACATGTCGCAACCGAACACTACCGAACCACTAGAACAACGCAGGACAGTCAATTCTGAGTGGTAAACAACGATTTTTTTGCCAGCTGCCTTCCAAGAAATCAGGAAAACCAACCGCCGAAGACGGATCACTCTTCACCACGACATTTTTGAGCACTCAAAACATCGATTTCATGAGTCATCCGCCGTATAGTCCTGACGTGGCACCGAATGACTTCTTATTATTCCCTTACGTAAAAAACAAACTGAGACGTCAACACTTGAAGAAGTGGTTGCTGCATTCAGAATGCATGATTTGGAGATACCTCAATCAAAGTGGCAAAAGTGCTTCCACAATTGGTTCAAACGCATGCAAAGGTGTATAGATCATCATGTGGAATATTTTGAAAAACAATAAACTGATTTTCTATGATAAATATTTGTTTTTGTTCTCTAATCTTGAAATATAAAAAGGAACCCTCGTAATTACAGAAAATTTCAATCTACATGGAACGTCTTGCGGTTGGTGCCGTTAAGTCATCTTTTGTTTCACGTGCATGTGCATCACGTGCATCAACATACGAAAAATAACTTAAATATCACTTGTCAACTGAAAACGCTTCTTGACAAGTTTAATTCTGAAGAGCGTTATTATAAGTGCTGCGAAATTTCAATTTGTGTGTGTGTGTGTATGGCGGGGTTCCAATTCTAAAGGCAGAAACAGAAACCAAACTTTGTAAAATCAAAAGACATGGGTTCGGGAATGTGCAACGACGGAAATGTGTCTTGCGAGACGTGATGGCTTTGATTCCTCGCTCCAATATTTCCGCGTCTCCGCCATCCGCTCAGCCGCCGTGTCTCAGTCTGTGCGTCTCGTTTTGTAATACGGAGCCTCCGTCCCAGGCACCGCCCCCCCCCCCAGCGCCCACCGCGCGGAGATATCGCCGCCGTTTCCGCCTCCGCACCTCCCCCTCTCCCCTCCCCTCTCCCGCAGCCATCGGCGGCGGCGGCGCTGCTGCTGCTGCTGCTGTCGTTGCCACGTGCGTCGCCTGCAATAGCCTCTCGGATTCCCTGGGCGAGGGGTTGCGAAACGAGGCGAGGGCCCCGAAACCTTTCCCTGCCGTTATCTCTCTCTCGCTTTCTTTTTCCCTGTCTCTCTCTCCATCTCTCGATCTTTCTCTCTCTCTCGCTGTCTCTTTCTCTCTTTCTCTTTTCAATCTTTCTCTATCTTTCTCTTTATCTCTTTCTTTCTCTCTCTTTATCTTTCTTCATCTCCGTTCTCTCTTTCTATCTCTTTCTTTCTCTTTTTCTCTTTCTCTCTCTCTTTCTCTCTCTCTTTCTCTCTCTCTTTCTCTCTCTTTCTCTCTCTCTTTCTCTCTCTTTCTCTTTCTTTCTCTCTTTCTTTCTCTCTTTTTTCTCTCTTCCTTTCTTTCTCTCTTTCTTACTCTCTTTCTCTCTCTTTCTTTCACTTTCTCTCTCACTTCCTCTCCCGCTTTCTCTTTCTCTTCTTTCCGCCTTTCCGCATTATCATCTCGATCCTCCAAATATACCGTTTCAAAGGCAGCATTTTTTTCAGGGTATTTCGTTAAATATGTTCTGCCAGACAAGTAACGTAGGATATCGATTTTAGTTAAAGGCGATATACGAGGAACAAAACTGTCAATGTAATTAACCATCAATTAACGTTTTAAAGAACTCTTGTAAAATGGCGTTGTCAAACTGCAGTAGTTTTAATACTTGCATGCTCTTTGTATTTAAATATTTGCCCACTAACTTCTATTAGTGTATTCACAATTTCGTATTCGTATCAAATATATTTTTGGAACGTGCTACGTTTCGTAATCTTTCTCTGTTGCCAGATCATTGCTCTTATTGCAATAAGCCTCCACATAAAATTTTTCTTCAAAGTAAAAGTCTAGTATATTTACTATTCAAAAAATGGTAAATACACAGGAGAAGATAAAATTATGAATATTTGATATAATTTGTTAATAATTGAACAATATTCTGTCATGAAAGTATTTCGGATAAGTGAATAATCAGCCTAAGGGAAAAGAACTACCTACATAATTATTAAAATAAACAGAAATGAACTCGTCTTGGAAAACATGAAAATCATCAAATTCAAAGAAACTAGTTACATTTACTGTTTCTAATTTTGTTCTAAATTTGTCATTGTAAGGTCACACTTTCGCATTCCTTTTCAATTGCAATGGTTTCCTCTCTTTCGTGTAAATTTATCAAGGAAACAGTAAATTCAAAAACATTTTTTTCACCTCAATATTGCAATAAATTATAGTATAATGTTAGTGGCCAAGAGGTCATATAAACGCACTCTAGAGAACGCAGAATTGAATGGGAAAAGTGTGAGGAGAGCCTTATGCTGAGATCGCCGCCGCCGACTGCCGTTGCTTTTGCCAGTTGCGTCTGTTGTGATTTCCTCACAATTGTGTACCTTCTCGTTTCTTTTCTTCTCTTTATTGCATTAGTTTTTTATACGTGTATTTCAACTTTTATATCTTTTGAAGTTCTTTTAATTAAATTTCAGCATTTGCAATGAAAATTTACGTTAGTGAATGTGCAAAGTCTCTCCATATATACGAATATTATAATGATTGTTTCACAAATAATGTACATTTTGGGGAACACATAACACAGTAAATATTTTTTTAGCAATTTCAGCCGTTTTATGAATAGTGAATGGTGAATAGTGAATGGATTATCTGTCATGAATTTGTCGTGAGACAATTATCTTCCGTCAAATAATTCCTGTACAAGTCCCACATTTCGTTAATTATGCTTTTGACAGATACCTCATAATAAATGACACTCTCACCAACCTGCCAATGACTATTGGTGTCCCGTCATTAACATTACCACTGTCGACGTCCATGCTGCAGATGTCTCCACCTTTCGTTAGTTTAATACCAAATCCTCCCACTGGCTTTGAGTTCAACCACTACTTGCCTTGCGCGGGCCCTCGCTACTGCATCCTTCTTTGCCCCTGCTGTCCTTCCACTGACGCTCCCACTACTTAAGCTCCTACCAATTATGTCCCCGCCACTGACGTCTCACTGACTGACGCTCTCACCACTTACGTCTCCGCTATTGGCGTCCTTGCCACTGACGTATCTACTTCTAACTTCTCCGCTTCTAGTCAAGTCATTCAAGTCATTCCCAGTGATGTCATCCTTCATACGTCTTTCTTGATGTTCATATCACTGAATCACCTTCCAGTGAACCCTCTGTTACTGACATCGCCGCCTACGTCGATCCGTTTTTACGCCGTCGTCCACGTCGGCCCCTCCGTGTGCTCGTCCTCCCCCGCATCCACGGCCTCCTGCACCGCGTGCACTTGCTTCCGCGATTCCCCCGGCGCCGCCTGCTCACCTTCAGGCCCTCCCCTCGCCCCACCCCCCCCCCTTCACCCCCTCCCCCAACGGCCGGTGGCGCCGGCGGCGCTTCGCCTCTCCAGAGACACCTCGACGTCGTCTGCCGCGCGTCTGCTCGCTCCCCGCGAGGGCGGGCGGCGGGCAGGGCGAGGCAAGGGTATACGTCGGTGCGGCTCAACGATGAAGGGCGAGGGGAGAGCGAGGGGACGCAAGGCAGAGCAGAGCAGAGCGGAGCGGAGCGTGGCTGGTCGGCGCAGGGAGAAGCGGGGCGAGGCGGGACGGTGCAGATGGGATGATTTCCGTGCGAGATGGCTCAGGGCATCAACTGATGTCACTGCAGACCCGCTGACCGGGAAGTCCTAGGGTTACACTCTCAAGGAAGGCAGAATTTTTGACACTAGCTTTACAAAATTCTAGCGGCCGGATGCTGTGATCGGTAGTTTCCCGGGGTTTCTACGAACATCACTAGGCGATTGCCGGAGCAGTAGCCTAACAAACGGGCCACGGATCTCGCGCGGTATCACCTTCCTCTTCCTTGTTCTATCCTAACCCCTTACACACACTCACTTACACTAACGCGCACTACACTATCACACATTCAGGGAGACCCGTCGGGAGGTAAGAGCTTGCCTGGGCTGGAGTAGTGCCCCGCTGGTGAGAGATACCTGGTGGGGAAAAACCCCTCTAGCCGACGGGAGGTCGGCGCCGGATCTCGCCATACTGCGGGGGAAAAGATCACCGCCACCTCTCGAGCAACAATCATGCGCTACACTTCCGGGACGAATGACCCTGGTAGTTGACCTGCCCGAAATCACTAAACAATCATTCGAAGGGGATGAGGAGAGAATCTCATCTGGAGTGTGGGAGGAACGCGGATCGGGGCAATACAAGTAAAGCCGCGGGGAGCGGGACTGCGGGTGTCGATCGCAGGGGAGTGTCGATCAGAGCAGCAGGAAGCGGAAGCGAGGTGCGGGGCAGTGTCGATCAGGGCAGTAGGAGGCGGAAACGGGGAACGGGGCAGTGTCGACCAGCGTTGCAGGAAACGGAAGCGGGGTGCGGGTAGCGTTGATCAGGGCAATTGGAAGTGGGAGAGGGTAGCGGGGCATTGTCTATCAGGCAGCAGGAAGCGGAAGCGTGGTGCGGGGCAGTGTCGATCAGGGCAGCAGGAAGCGGAAGCGTGGTGCGGGGCAGTGTCGATCAGGGCAGCAGGAAGCAGAAATGAAATGGGGGGCAATGTCGATCAGGGCAGCAGGAAGCGGAAACGGGGAGCGGGGCAGCGTCGACCAGCGTTACAGGAAACGGAAGCGGAGTGCGGGGTAGCGTTGATCAGGGCAATTGAAAGTGGGAGAGGGTAGCGGGGCAGTGTCGATCAGAAGCGGACGCGGGGATCGGGGCAGTGTCGATAAGGGCAGCAAGAAGCAAAATCGGGGTTCGGAGCAGTGTCGATCAGAGCAGCAGGAAGAGGAAGCGGGGTGCGGAGCAGTGTCGATCAGAGCAGCAGGAAGCAGAAATTAAATGGGGGGCAATGTCGATCAGGGCAGCAGGAAGCGGAAGCGGGGAGCGAGGCAGTGTCGATCAGGGCAGCAGGAAGCTGTGGTGGGGAGCGGGGCGAAGGGCGGGAGGCGGCGGGGTCAGTTGTGTCGGAGCGGAAGCTGCGGCGAGACGTGGGGCTGGGCGGGGCGGGGCGGGGCGAGTCCGTCGCGTCCTCGTGCATTATAGAGCCGTGGAGGAGAGACGGACCTGGCGGCGATAGCAGACGGCGCGACGTTTGGGCTGGAGCCCGGGAAGGGGGCGGCCTCTTCTCCTGAGAGGGAAGCCGAGAAGAAAGGACTGGGGAACGAAGACAGCGGCTTTGACGATTTCCGCGATAGGAAGCGCCTGTGGCAGCCAAGAGACAGGGCTGAAGGGAATGTAATGTGGTTTGCTCCGCTAGATTCAAGAAATCACAGACTCGTGGATTTTCTCCAGTGTCGTGAGTATTTAGTAAATCTCTTCGAAGAGCGTTACTTTAATATTACTCCCACGCCGTTATGAAAAAGTTATTACCCATATCGTGCGTGTCAAGCGTTCTCTACTATTTTCACTGCAGTTGAATTTTTGAAATGTAATAACTATGATAAATGAATTCTGAAGCAGCATGGTATTGAGATTAACGTTATTAATGCAATTTTGAACTCACAGTCATTAAGTTGAGAAAAGGGATGATGTAATAATAGACCATAAATAAGAAATTATATGAAATCGTATGTAAAAAATGTTATATTTTACTACTACTATACTAATATATTATTATACTATACTAATATATTACTAATATATTTTTATATTACTACTGCACACATGAAACTACTTCCTGAAATATAAGAAATAACTCAATGAGTCATGAAATTATGACCGGTTGATAACATTGCAGAATTTTCTACACGATTAAAAAATTAATTCAACTTTTCAATATTGTCACGGAAGGGCTTTATAGAGAATTGCGTTTCACAAATTGTGCACATCTATTAATTATTTTTAATTCGTTTGAAAGTATTTGAAATAAGCGTTATTTGCACATTTTTTCTATAACGGAACCAGAAACCTATCTACGGGATACCGTTGTAACTTGGAAACCTCATAAAACATAAAACTAATTCTTCAATGCGTCAGACGCACTTGGCGACATTTATATAAACCTGCGCAAATGTAACGTCAGTTCATTTTTTCTCTTGAAATACCCTTCAAGCTTAATAACCGTTTCCTCTCTAGTTTCATTCTTTACCTTCCCGAGTACATCAAGCAGAGCTGTATTTACTCTTCATTGCAGGGAAATTTTGCGTACGGTGAGGGTGCATTTGTCAAAAGACCTTGTAATTAAAATAAAATCCCTTTGAAACTAAGAGATAATGAACAAGTGAGCGTCCAGTGGAAATACTGAAAGTGGCAAGGCAGAATTCATTGGAAGTCTATGTTCTGTTACGTTCGTTGAATAGTAAAAAGCAGTTAATGTTCACATTTGCCAAACATGTTTGTGCACTCTCCAAATTACGTGGTCACGTACTGGATCAACAATTACCTTATGTGCAGCATGTGTAATGCAGCTAACGGGTATGAATATTAATATACCGTTGCTGCATTCAGTGAATAAACAGTTCGTTTTTGTGTGAAGATAATACAGTTTACGTTCACTTCCGCAATATGATTTTCATCTTTTCCACGAGGCAATTTATTTTATCAGCACGTTCACTAGACGGTATATTGTCACTGTTGATGACAAGATTACTCTATTGGAAAATGTTGTGTAATTATGCCTCTATGAAGCGAGGAGATGCTTACACAAAAAGTTATTAATTAATGTTTCATGTCGCATATACATTCGTAATCACGTGATTTACGATTGATATTTACGAGTTGGTGATCAAAAAGACATGCGTATAATGAATCGTTATGTATTATTATAGATGTCATTAATGTCATTTCCTCAAAATAGACACATCGCCATCAAATAAATCCATTCGATGATCATTGTATTACTAATAATATTAAATATGTAAATGATATGAACATTAAACATCTGAGATACAGAGAATTTTAAACAACGATCTATTCTAGTACTTCTGATGTTAATTAATTTGTATATGCCATATATTACGCTCGGTCTTATAACGTTTTATTTCACACCATGTACCCGGAAAACGCGTTTTTGACGATGCATTCAAATCAGAATTTTCTCATTAATATTAATAACGATATTGACTGACTATAAAAGAGTTATAAAATAAATCAAGTCTCATTTTTTAATGTTCGTGTTTTCTAAATTTAAGCTCGATATTTTATTTGGTAAATACCGTATTATAAAATTAAAAAAGGATTGGTATGATATCAACAAAATATATAAATACGTACTGATGTTAAAATATCGTTAATATTAATAACATTCTATTCAAGTGCGCTATTAAGTCATGTATGCTTTGTAGATGGTGGGGAAGACTGTGGAGGGGGTGGAGGCGCACAAGAGACAGCTGCGAGGCAAATGCTACGAGCCCAGTGACAGGAGCAGAGGTGGGGCCTCGTCAGTCTCTCGGGCAGGGCCTGAGCGCTGTGGTTTTTGTCTGCGGACTCCTGGCAACTCCCTCTTCTCCGCCGACTCCGCCACCACCTCCGCTCAAGCTGCGGCCCTCTCCGCCTTCGCCAGCGCCGCCTCGCCGCACTCGCTACCTCCTCCATTGCCGCTTCCCCTCTGCTGACACGGTCACCGTTCCCCGCCCCCGCCCAACCACCGATCCGCCCCGCCATCGCCCCCGCCACCATCACCACCACCACCACTATCCCCCAGCTCCCCCCGTCTCCGCCTCGCTCGCCCTTGCTCATATCTACGCACACGACGCGTCCACGTCCCAGTCACCGCCTCCGCTACCTCCACCGCCCCGCCTTCACCCCAACGCCGTCTCCGCCATCGCCCCCAACAACGCTCCCGTCATCACCCCACATTTGACCCCCGCCTCCCCCAGTCATCACCACCACCATCGCCCTCGTCATCGCCCTAGCTATCGCCAACGCCACCGGCTTCATCATCGCCCCATCCGTCAGCTATGGCCCCCGCCACCACCCGTCATCACCCCTGCCATCGCGCTTGCCACCCCCGGCCATCACCCCCATCTCTCCCCTGCCTCGCTCCCATCATCGCCCCCACCCTCACCCCCGCCATCGCCTCCGCCATCGCTTCCCCCATCGCTTCCGCCATCGCTACCGCCATCGCTACCGCCATCGCTACCGCCATCGTCGCCGCCATTCCCCAGCCATCGCCTCCACCCCCGCTATCGCCAACGCGACGCCATTGCCCCGCCATCGGTCCACCATCGCCCTCGCCATCACCCCAGCCGTCTTCCCCGTCATAGGCATCATCTTCGCCTTCGCCCTGCCCATTGTCGGTGCTGTCAACCTGCAGCCGCAACCATTTCCCCTTGCGCTATCGCCTCTACCGCCAGCACCCACGCCGCTATCGTCACCGCCGTCTCCTCCGCTTCCGCCGCCACCGCCTGTGCGTAACTGCCGCCTTGTACACCCCCGCCTCCTCCGCCGCCGCCGACCGCCGCGAGCGCCGCCCAAGTGTCCCAAGACGTCGTCGTCCGGGGGCAATTAGCAGCCGCCTGCAGAATATGCATGAGCTATAGCGCACCGGCGCGACGGCAGCCGCCGGCGACGCGGCGCGGGGGCGGAGACCGAGTTACTGCGCGGCGGCGGCGGTAGCGGGGGCGGTGGCCGCCGGTGACGGCATGCTAGCGGCGGTGGTGGTGGCGGTGGAGTTGGCGGCGGCGGATTGGCGGCGGCGGTGGCGGCAGTGGTGGCGGGGGGGTGGCGGCGGAGGCGGTTGCGAGGGCGGCGGGGGTGGCGGGGGCGGTAGCCGCCGGTGACGGCATGGTGCTTAACAGCGGTGGCGGTGGTGGTGACGACGGCGGCAGTGGTAACGGCAGAGACGGTGGCGGAGGCGGGAGGGGGGGCAGAGGTGGTCGTGGCGGTGGCGGTGGCTGCCGGTGACGGCATAGTATTTAGCGGCGGCGGCGGTGGCGGCGGTGGCGGCGGCAGTAATGGTGGCAGTGGGTGGCGGAGACGATGGTGGTGGAGTTGGGGGCGGCGGGGTTGGTGGTGGCGGCAGCGGCGGAAGCGGCGGTGGGGGCGGTGGCTGCCGGTGACCGCCCGGCGGCGGAGACGAATGTGACGGTGTCAGCGGAGGTAGCCGGAGAAGCACTTTCAAAGAGGATGGAGGCACAACTGCAAGGCCGGTAGAAACGGTGAGCAAATGCGACGTTGGCTTCAGGGGAAGAGGGTAGTGAGCGATGAAATTGGAGGGTGGTGGGGAAGGAATGGTGACGTGGGAGCATAGGCCGGGACAGTCGTTGCTCTGCGGGTGACAATATCGGTGGCTCTAGCGAATGAGAGATTTTTCAGTATTTTCGGGTATAAAAATAAGGCTAGTGGAATCCCATACAGGGCACAGCCAGCTCCAAGATAGTTCATTAATTTTAAGGTTCATCAATTGAGCTACGTGATTGTGGAGTTATTAGATTAACACTCTTAAGTTTACATGTTTCCATTTTGATACAATTTTAAGTTGATATTAGTGTTCTTTTGTTGGTTGGTATCTTTTATTTCCATTTTCTTCTAATTTCCGTGTTTCTTATGTAGTCTTTTAGTGATGATCTTAGTATTTTCCTTTCCATTTTTCTTTGAGTTACTTGTAATCCTTTCTTATTTTTGCACAATTAATGACCATGTCTGAGCGCCATACATTAGTACAGTAAGAACACAACTGTCGAGGATATATTTTCTAATTTTTATCGTTTGTGTTTTTTACATTAATATAGAACGCAGACTCCAAAACTTTACCGAAGCTTGTGATGTTCTTGTATTAACTTTTTTTTTGTTTTTAGTGTTTTGGAATGAAATCATTTGTCCCAGATATACATACCTGAACATAATTAATAATATCTGGACCTAGTTAGGTTTTCAGGTGGGTTAACTGTTTTGGTGATGACTCTCTTACGTGTAGTTCACGATACATCCCGGAAAATGACTCTGTCCTCCCCCGAAAAGTACTATCCACCACTCACCTATACACCGAATTGCAAATTTTCTCTCCTCCATGAATCTTCTCCAGCAGGGCATTGCCAAAGACGAGACACGCTGCCGGCTGTTCCCCCTGTATGTCTGTAGTTTACAGTTTGTGTGTGTGTATGTGTATGTGAGCGTGGAGAGAAGACAATGAGGGATGAAAGATTGCGGAAGATGCATGATTCTTTTGTTAGCGTACTACCCTGGGTTTGGCTGGTACTGATCTGAGAAATCAAGGAAAACTACCGATCAGATCAGCCGGCCTACCGGTCAGAATTCTCCTCCAGACTGGCTGAATTCAACCTAGCTAGTCTCAAATTCTGCCACCGTCAGTACTCGAACCCTAGAACCTTCCAATCAGAGACGCTACAGCGGCAACGGATGAGGTTACTGAGCTACCTCAGTCGTTGAGACACAAACGACGAGAAGTTAGAGCGTAGGGGAAAAGACAACAGCGATGGGGAAGTGAGGGTGACAGTACACGCGAGTATGTCGTTACTTAGGTGGCGGTCAGACTACTGCGGGAACCAAAGCTGCTCCAGTAGGCGATGGAGGTATTGTCGGAGACGGTAGGGGATGAGGACTGAGTGTGGAGGATTTTGACGTCACAGCCAAAAACAAAGGAGTGACTGCAGTGTTAAATGATGCCGGATATGTAAGGTGTGAAAGGTTGGTGTGGTTCTAGCTGCTGTAATAGTAGCACGGAGAATATTTGGTGGAGTATAAAGGCAGGAAAAAGAGAATGTGAAGTGTAGCAGTCACCTGCAAGTGATGGCTACTAAACACATGACGCTGATGGACAGTGGGAGAAGGGAAGAGTTAGTGATAAAACGACGAAAGTCAATGTGATATTTAGTAAATGGCTTCATCACAATGGACTAACCAAAAGCTATGACTAAATCGTAACTGTGTTAAAGCCAGGTAGGGATAAGGTAGCGACCGATTGAGTCAAGTGCTTCAGGTTGACTTCGAGGCTGGAGACTAGTGAGGCTACCGAAGGAGGTGCTTGCACTGGGAGGTGTGAGGAGATTAAATCGCACACAGAATCCAAACGGAATTTGTAGATTAAAAGAGATGTTGGAAGGGACGAGACAGATGAGAAAGCATCGTTTAATAAATTTACAAGTGATTCCACTATCAATGGTACTATAAAGAAAGAAATCAGAGTTTGAGGTGTCGATTTTGGGTACTGTAACGTCATTGGTCGTGATAGTTTTGCGTGAATTAAGTCTGATGCTAATTGAAGAAATAACAATGGAGTTGTCTAGAGCAATACATACTAGTGGAAGCAGTTTCTTTTAAAATTTGTGATTGTGTGTGAATAGAACCTACTGTGAAATTGACAAAGAAGCTATATCTGGATAAATTATATAAATTCTGAATGACGATGAGCGAGAACGCCATATAAATTGTAATTTATACTTAATTAAGGATGAAGATAAATATTTATTTCATATCTCTAAGTTTTGGAAAAATATATCAAATAGATTACTAATTCATGTAAATGTAGTATTATAGTAGTCGAAGTATCAGTCAGAAAATCATCAACAAAAAAGTGATTGATTGTTTTTCATTATTCTGCTCCTTATGACGTGTCAAATCAGTATCAAAATTTTAAAGAACACGACATAAATTTTGAAAAGATACATTTTACCCAAAAATTCTGAACTGTTGAATTGTTCTATTTGAATTGAACTATTGAATTGTTCTATTGAACTACTGAAGTCTGTACTCTTACTATTTTTAGACTCTCCTTAACTTTTTTTCTTTTCTGTGTTGCTTTACAGCACATACGTCTAGGAGCAACAGAGCATCACAAAATTTTAAATTGAAACATAGTGATTGAGAATGGAATTGTAATACAAAATTATTTCAGCAACATAACTGAAATACATGTGAATGGAGTGTGTAAGCAATAAATGTCCACAATATTTTAATTACAAATTATCTCTAATGTTATAATTTAACTAATTGTAAGAATTATGTTGTTCGATTAATTTTTTGTTAAAAGTGCTCATATCCTAATAAAATGAGCTAAGAATTTAACTCTATCGGAAATGTTAATATATCACAGTGTCTTACACGCCTCCCACACCATCTCTTCATCTTCTCAGCACCGTCTCCATACAATGGTGTCCACAACACAATCTCCACCCCAATTGATGCAAATATTCGCTTTCCCTATATTTATTTCCACGTTATGAAATCCAAATTAACATATTGTTAAACATATTTTAACACGCACGGTAAACCTCCATGTAACAGGCTTCAAGTAAAGGTATACGAATGTGCTGTTTACTCTTGTGCGAGTATTTGCACTTCTATTTAATAGAAATTCACAATCTGTTTGGATTTTGCTTGAAGCAATGAGAAGTTCGAATACATTTGCGAACGTAATATGCATTACTTCTGCTTTTTGTATTTTATGCAATTTTAAATGTCACATTCGGGTGTATACATTCGGATTTTTAACAATGACTCGGTAATCCAGGAATTTAAGCATGCTTGCAGGAATCTCCATGAGAAAAGCCAACTGGCACAAAAACCCTACCAAAAATAATTTAAAGTAAAATAAAAACATAGCTGCGATGTGCATACCGTTAATAATACGCTATTAATGGCAACATTGCTAATACAACATTAACACATGTTGCTGTTTTCAAACTCATTAAAACAACAGGGTGGCACTTCACAGGATAAAGCTCGCGAAGGGACATTAGGGAAAGGGTGTTAGGAAAAATTTCCGAGAGGTAAAACAGTAAAAAAATGCAAACAGCAAAATAGTAAAAGGAAAAATTTTAAACCTATAATTTCAGTGACGTATTATGACATACGTAAAGTTTGGGGTTTTGTAATTTTCGTAGATGCCATGTTATGTTTCATAAAACATTTTTGCATTGTCATCTTGCCATTATTTTAATTACATTTAGCAGCAAGAATCCATAAAATAAATAGTAATATGGGTACAATGTTGAAATTTTGTATATAAATGAAATTTTGTAGATAGATTTCTGATGAAAATGTGTGATTATAATTTCAACTCTAATCCTTGTGTGCGTGTTTCATTATAACGTAGGTGGAAGTAAATTTGGAGAGATTCTAAAAGTCTTTAATAAAAAAAGTATTAACAAGCCAGATTTGATATCCGCCGTAGTCTGTTGCTTATAGAGATCCGAAAATTTCCTGACATAATGTCTGACACCTTTACTCATAACTAAGGGGCAGATTTAAATGAAATGTCATTTTTTCTCTTTTCATTACAGAACAATGCTGTTTAGAATCAATTTATTTTATGTCATGACCGATTTTATGTATTTTTTTTTTTTTGCATTTTTCGTCGATTTCAACCAATAAGTCATTTTTTACCTTTTTACGATATTTTCACTACATTTTTTGCTGATTTCATCGATTATAATGTCATTTTAATGGTACTTGCTTCAAACAATATTTATGTGATGCAAATGTTCACCACAGAATTCTTGAGTAGTCTATTCGATCTCTTCGTTCATATATTGTAATGCCAGCAGTCATGAGTACAATGCATTCCAACGTACCGGATGCATTGTCATGGACATTACATTACTTTTTATCTGAGATAACGTTTAATGGGTTTATGCTAAAATTTAAGAAATTATTAAGAATATTACATTAGAAATTGTTTATTATTTTTATTGAATTAGAGAAATCATTTTGACTTCTTAGAAAATAAAATTTAAACGAACCCACCTTTTCTAATAGCCTTCCGGGGGGCTGATGAAATGCATTAGTACGTAAATGGTTCCGTGTGTAGCTGTAAATGTATATGTATGCGGGAGTGGGATATTTTGACGATGTTAATGGTCGTCTAGAGGCGTGAATTAGAACCACAGGGTAAATGATGAAGTAGGGGACTGCGTAAAGGGGATGCTCGTATTTTGGAGGAGAGGGATGTTGGAATAGGTGCGTTAATGAGAGAGCAGGTGTTTGCAGGTGCGTGTGAGTATAGACTTGTGTCCGGCTGTGTGAATGGGTAAATTGATGGCCTGTAAATGCAAGTGGGTTGGATGAATGTCCCCTGTGCGCAGATGTGTGTAAGTGGCGTAACTGATGAGAGAGTTTGATGCTTACCAAAGGTGCGAGTAACCGCTAGCGTGAAAAGATATGGAAAGCGCTTGTTGATTCTGTCCCAGATTGAAAAGCTGTATAATGGATCTCGTGACTGTAGTAAAATTAGATGTAGGCGTTTTACGGGAATTACTCAAAATTAAGCATTTCTCATTGCACATATTTGGGCTATGTAATGTATAACTCATGTGTCCTTGAAAACATTACACGCTTTAAAAATCACTGTTTTGAATGTGAAGATAGGTTGGTAAAGGGACTTTGAAGAATATTAACCCAAACTGATAGTTACATCACAGACACATCGTACTTGAGTACGAGTATCTAATGCTTGTAGGTGTTTAACGAAGGGGTTTAGACTCTTGTAATTAAATCGCACAATATATCAAATAATCCATTTAACTTTACGTAGAGTTTGTAATTATGACTGTTTCGCACCACCCCTGTTACGGATAGTGGATACCCAGAAAAGGCAATTCTCTAAACATGTAATATCTCTTTATATATATTATTTGGTTTATGACTAACGAAAATGGAAGGTTTTCAAGTTTTCATCATGCATCATTTCCGTGTGAAGGAGAGAAATATTATCAAAGGTGTGGAAAAACGTTGAACAGCGAATTTTTATAAAAATTCATATTTAAATAAAATGTAGGTGTGTCTTAAACAAAACTGTTTTTAAACATTTTGTTTCATATCTTATTCATACTTGCACATTTTGATAGTGCATAGGAAAAGGAATGTTGACATTAGTAAATAATAAAAGGACAAGTGGTGTTACAACAGCACATACTTTCAAAACCTTAATTACGTACCAAAATTTTGAGAGATATTTTTGAGAAAATTTTATACATTCTGTGATGCTTCATGTAAAAAATTTTACTAAACCAAAACATTTAAAACCAAAACATTTTCTCACAAAAATACAAAACAAACTCAATTTTCAAAACAAACTTGCAAGGCCTCGAGTTTGGTCAGATCGATCATAAAATATCGTCTGAACGGTTTACACTCTTCTACGGACCTCGTTTTCCGACAGTCGCATGGACGAACGACGGTCGAACAGAAAACGGCCAGACGTTTTGTCGTCAATAACTTTTTTGGTATCAAGGATTCATAAAATGTGAATTGTGACTATCCAACGTATTACAGAAGTAATGTACTAAATATAGAAACACGATTTATCCACTTTTCGATACCACGACCTCACAACACCATTACGAGCCAATTTCTTGCAAAAATCGCCCATTTTGCCACAGATTTACAATGCTTTTTCTTTCCTACGTACATACATACTTGTAGCATGGTGGATTATGGATTTTATCGTAAGGAGGTGGAAAAATCTTAGAGTTAATGAGTGGACGTCGAGGACAGAGGACGATGTCGGTGGACGGGTTCGGAATGACAGGATTGGAAGGTAGGATCTGAAGACGGGATTGCAGAAAGGGGTCGAGGACGGGGTCCGGGGACGGGTTCCGGAGAAGGTGTCCGCGGACGGTGTCCGGGGACAGGGTCTGAGGACGGGGCCTGGGGATGGGGTCTGGGGACGGGGTCTGGGGACGGAGTCTGGGGACGGGGTCTGGGGACGAGGTCTGGGGACGAGGTCCGAGGACGAGGTCTGGAAGCGGGGTCTGGGGACGGGGTCTGGGGACGGGGTCTGGGGACGGGGTCTGGGGACGGGGTCTGGGGACGGGGGTCTGAGGAGGGGGCCTGTGGATGGGGTCTGAGGACGAGGTCTGGGAAGGGAGCATGGGAATGGGGTCTGGGGACGAGGTCCGAGGACGGGGTCTGGGGCGGGGTCTGGCGACTGGATCCGAGGACGGGATCCGGGGACGGGGTCCGGCGACGGGTCCGGGGACGGGCTTCGGGGCGGGCTCCGGGTACGAGGTCCAGGGACGGGGTGCGAGGACGAAGTCTGTCGATACCTGGCAGCGGGGTGGCCGACAGAGGCGGTCGGGGGCGTGGCGGAGGTGCTTGACGAGCCAAGTGCCACGAGCGACGCGCGCAAGGGCTAACAAACGGGGCGGCGCAGGGAAGGGGCTCTCCGTGCGGCGGGCGGGGCCGCGGGGGACGGGCCGAGGACGGAAGAGTGCGCTGGGCGTAATTAGCGTCCGGCTGCACTGCGCGCTCGCCAATTAGGCCGGCGCCCCCGTCCTCACTGCCGGCCTCATTCTCTCGCCCGCTCCCTCGGCGGCCGCCGCCGCCGCCGCCCCCGCGCCTGCCCTCGGTCGATGCGACGGCCGGCCCGAACACACACCTGCCGCCGCGCACCTCCGCCGCTCGCCGCCACTCACGCCCGGCGCTCGAACGCTGGCGGCCGTCATCCACACGGCGACGCGGCCCCTCCACGCGGCGCCGCGCTACTTTGCTCGCCTACCAACTTCCTAACTCCACTGCTCCTCCCTGCCGGGCAGTTTCGAGGTACTCGCGAGCGCCCATGATCCACGCATCAAGACTAATAAGTAATTTTCCATCCTGAGACCTCCTCCAGCTTATTCTGAACCTTTATGACATCTCCGCTTTCATCCATTCAAAAGTTAACTGTTATTCGGTACCTGTTTCTTCGCACGGATTCTAGGTGTAGTTTTTTTCTTTTTCACCTGCTCATCATTATATCTGTTTCTTTTTGTGGTACCTTCTTGTTATACTCAGGAGAACACTACTTTCCGCTCTAGTTTCCACCAGTTGGCGTTTACTTTATGCCATTTACTGACAATTGATTGCATTATGATCACCATCACTCTGTTTTTTAATTCACTCTCCGCTTCATCACAGGCTCTACTTTTCACTTTCGTATGACTGTCTCCTTTCATTTATGTCATTGACACCAGCTGGTGTGGCTAATCAATATTGATGCCGCTTCAATACTTGAGACTGGAAAGTCCTAATGTATGTGAGCCGATGTTGGCAGGATTTTCTAGCTGCGGATATAGACAAGGTTCAGCCGCTTTGCTCTGATTTCTGACCATTGATGAGAATTCTATCGGCCGGCTGCTAATTTTTCATGGCTTTTTCGATCAACACCAGGCGAATGCCGGTATAGTACCCTAACAAACGGGTCACGGACCGCACGTGATCTTTACTTCATCTTCCTTATCCTATCCCTACCCTTTATTTATAAACACTTATACTTACATGCCCTACGGTACCACATTTACGCAGACCAGTCGAGGAATACAGCTTCTAATGGCCGGGGCGTTTACCGCTGGTGGAGGTACCTGAATAGGGAAAACCTCCATGTGTTGATATGTGCAGGATCTCATCAACTAGTAGGAGAAGAATACCGACACCATGCTCGATGAAAACATGCAGTACACTTACGGGGCTAATGACCAAAACAGAAGTTTACGTGCCCGAAAACACGAAATAATAAATCGGGCAATATCATTGAACTCCGTTCTCACGAAACCCAAAACCCTGTTGGGTCCATCCCTAGTCTTTCTTAACCATCTTCGCTTCTTCCACTCCCTGGCACAGATCAATATTTTCATCTGCGCCTTCATCCACTCTCTCATTTTCTTTCCCTCTCTCTCCCTCCCTCTCTCTCCCTCACTCTCTCTCCCTCCCTCTCTCTCCCTCCCTCTCTCTCCCTCCCTCTCTCTCCCTCCCTCTCTCTCCCTCCCTCCCTCTCTCTCCCTCCCTCTCTCTCCCTCCCTCTCTCTCCCTCCCTCCCTCTCTCTCCCTCCCTCTCTCTCCCTCCCTCTCCTCTCTCACCCTCTCTCTCAACCTTTCTTTCTTCTCACATCATCTCTTTCTGTTTCTTAGCCTCTATTCCTATCTCTCTCTCTCTCTCTCTCTCTCTCTGAGTGTCGTTCTCTTCGTTCCTTCACTCACATAATTAGTCTTTCATCCGCGACATATTTCACCAATCTCTTGTCATAAACGACCACCCCTCTCCAATCCACCGTTTCCTCCCACCTCCACATTCGCGCAATCCTTCACTTCCCGCGTTGTCATCTTCCTCGCGTCCGCCGCCGCCTGAGGCCTCGCCCCCCCCCCCCCCCCAAAGGCGACCGCCGGCCGCTCCGAGACGGCGCCGGCCGCTGCGCCGAATTTCCGCCCGGAAATGGCGCGCGCTGCGCCAATTGTGCCCCGGCGGCCGCCGCCCCCGCCCCCGCCCCCGCCCCATTCGATTGTCCCTCGGCCGACCGGGCGTTCGTTCGTTCAGAGAGGCGACGCTGCCCCGCCGCACCCCTCGCCCCGCGACACGCCGCGGCGGGTTTGCTCTGCTGCAGACACTGAATTAGTGACGCACCCTGGCAGATTTATGATGTACTACGGAATTGGGATGGGGTTTTAATGAAGTTAAGGCGCTGTAGGAGATGGTGTTTATTTTTTGTTGTGAACTTTAAATATGTTTGGATCTATTAGTTCAATATTTTTAAATGAATGTAGAGTTGTTAATTTTTTAGTAGTCACCTAATCGGGTATTTTTATAATTTATTTATTTTACGTGGCTTGGCAAACTACCTGCCAAAATTATTTAAAGCATTAGTAACCTTTTAAACGTATGAAATAACACACATTCGGTACCACTCCAAAACAACGAGAATTGAATTACAATAATATTTAAAATTATTTTGACCAAATATTTTAACAGTAATTTCCACCACAACTTTCCATTGAATAACAATTTTATTTTTGTTTTATTGCCAAGATTTTTTCTAATATTTTGAGCATTGTAGTATAATATGACTTGTAGGCAGGATTCTTCCTTATTTTATGATCATCAACATGATTATTAGTACTTTGACTGGCTTTTGGTTAGGAAATGTACTTTTACTCCCCTCAGACAAAAGACGACCACGGTGTAATTCTTTGTCATAATCAATTAATTAATTACTAAATCAAAAATATAGCTTCACGAAATTATCTTTCATTATGAAAACTAAATAATGTTTTGTGATTTAGAGAAACTGCTTCAGATATTAAAGAGTTTAAAAAAAAACGATTATCAAAAATATGGCGAAATATAATCCAATATAATTAATGCTAAGGAATGAAATGTGTATGCAAAGTCTTCCTAAGCGTGTAGAGCAGGAGCATTGGTAATAATTTTTATCAATTAACACAATTTCAATGCATTGTAATAGCATTTCATTAAAACTTTTAGTCTTGTGGATGTAGATGAAATTGTTTGAATAATATCCCATCGAAAAACGAACGACGAGAATGAAAATATATTGTTACAAAAGTTTATTTATATGACTAACCAAAAACAATATAACATTAGTAACTATAGAACAGACGTTAACAAATTTCTTTAAATATGTACTTTCACGTCTCTCAGATTTCTTTGTTTTCTATAGTTTCATTGACCTAATAGAAACATCAAAACGTCGTCCGTTTTAAACACAAAAACAGTTTCAGAAAATTACAAAAAGTAATAGAAGTCATTCTCAAAAATACTTGGGTATTTTACATGGGAATCGTCTAGTTGCTTTTAGAGTCAGTAATGTAATTCGTAACGAATGCTCTGTACACGAGCTCCTAGCGAAAGTGTGAAAAAGTGAAGAACTGATTTTCTTTTTTTTACTTCGTTCTCATTAAATTTTTGCCTTCCCTACTACTATTATCAGACTTGTTTCTAATTGGTTTTCAGTCTTCTTAACATCATTCTACGTTTTTGAAGTTATATCATACGAAAGTTCCCTATGTTTGTCGCATTATCGCTTCCTTAGGGCAACTTTGCCAATTTGTAGGCGTCATCATATTCATGGTTGTGAATCGTGGGCATACGTAGCCGAATTCTACTAACAGTTGCAGTACGCTACACATGTTTTCTTATTTTAAGTGCACTATTTGACGATTCAAAGGTTTCAGTAACATATTATCTTATTGCAAAATTGTCCAAATACGTATCAAGTCATAACAAACAAAGCACTTTGTTTTGACAGTAAAATAAACCATGCTGTATAGAGATATCTTCTATTTGCACGACTTGAAATCTAAGCGCATGTTAACGAAGCATAAATAACTTAAATTAGCTCATTAATCTCTAACATACAACATTATGTAATAAATTACACGACCACTTTATCTTGACGAATATACTTCTCTGCATTTCAATTTCATACATTCTTTATACACATCCTCATTTTTAAGTGCTACATTTTTTACATTCTTTTGGTTGGTGAAATAGTCAAAGTCCATCAGTTTGGGTGTACTATTTTTTTAACAAAATCATAGAATAGTAAAAATGAAGAAAACATCCATTCTTGGATCTGATTTATTTTGTTTCTTAAAAGCAATGTTACATTTTATTATGTCAGTATAAGAAAACCGATTTTATCTTCTTTCCATCAAAATATATTGGGTAGTCAAATTTAACATAATCAATTTGAATTTGATTTATATCTAAACATGGGTTTTGTTCTTACTGGATTTCACTACTGTTACTAGTAGGTCAGAGTAAACTACAGAGGAGAGTATATTGAATGCCTTTTATAATTAAATAAAAGAATTTGCATTATAAAAATGAATTTCTTTTTATATTTTTTACAAATCTTTGATAAAAATAAATTATTCATGTGAATTACACAAAAATGCTGAATATTCGAAATATATTATTAAACATGTTCCTTGCGTTATATGCGATTATCCTATTCAGGTGCATTACTATAAGAAGATTTATTGAGTATGTAAATACATGTCACACTTATTTGTATACTGTTTAATAATAATAATAATAATAATAATAATAATAATAATAATAATAATAATAATAATAATAATAATAAAGCTGGTCCGATGGCCGAGATTCCTAAGGCAGTAGTGTCGTAGCTATATGGGACGAGACCAGGATTTTCGAGTCCCGCCTCGGGCATGGTTGTGTTGTGTGTATCTCTGTATGTTTGTGTGCGTCTACTTCATCATTCATCATCACAATTTTACCCTATCTCCCAGGGCTGACTACCCTGGGGTGTAAAAAATGAATCAACATTAAAATGCTGATCCCCCCATTACAAAGTAACATGCTCCTACTCTGATATTCAAGACTGAGCCCCGGTGGGATGTACATATCGCGTGGCCCCATAATGACTGATTCTCGTGAATAATAATAATAATAATAATAATAATAATAATAATAATAATAATAATAATAATAATAATAATAATAATAATAATAATAATAATAATAATAATAATAATAATAATAATAATAATTAATAATTAATTGAATCGCTGACAGTGAATGAAATTGTATTTATTTCGGAAGTTTCGTTTATGAACTGTGTGGCGAGGACGATAAACGGCTCTTGGGCACCGCTGTGTTCTTCGCCGTCCGACTCTTTCTCGCCGCGTGTCACGTCGCGAAGCTCCTCTCGGAGCGGCATTGGTATGCGCCCTCACGCGGCAGGCTGACGAACGTAACGACATTCGACTAACGAAACGCGGCGACACGCCCTCCGTATCACTCTCCTCCGCACTTCTTCTTTGCCTTCCTCGCGTTCTCTTTCTTCCTGCGCTACTCTTTCACGAGTATCTCTCTCTCACTCCTTCTCTTCCTTTCTCTCTCTCTCTCTCTCTCTCTCTCTCTCTCTCTCTCTCTGACGCACTCACATAACAAACACCCACACCACACACACCTTCCCTTGCACTCTTCCTTTCTCTCACACACTATCCCTCCTCCTCACTTTCTCCGTCTCTCTCTTTCTGTATTACTCTTTCCACCATTTAGAAAATTGACATTTCCTATTTTCTGTCGAGCTCTCACGATCTGTACATGTTATGTTTTCCCCCCATGAATTAGAAGAGGATATTTAATGCGATACATTGTCAAAAATTATTGTAATACTATATATTGTTATAAGATATTTCTTCTTTGTTAAGAAACTTTCATGTTTATTAACCACAAATTGTAAATAACTTTACAATATATAGACAATGAGTATCTTAATTGTCTGTTCCTTAGTACTATTTACATTAAATTCCTTGCAGCTATTTACAATAAATCGTTTTAGGTTTCAGGACCATAAGATATATTCGAATACATTTAAGTGTCGTTTCGTGAATTTGAAAAATATGTTTCATTATATTTGTATACAGAAGGGTAAACAGTAATTTCTGGGTAGTAGTTGTCGAACGATTGTTCTCAACACTTATAAAATATTAGTTATAAAATAGTATCCACATTTAGTGTATAATAATTCGGTATAGATCCTTGTGAATCTTGAAATTTCATATTGCTAAAACTACAATATAACCACGTATTTAACGTTATTATCTAAATTATTGTTATTGCTACGAAATATCAAAAATGACGAAAATATATGCTATAAATTTAATTTTTGTCATATCATACTTATGGATGATCTCTTTTCTTATTCTATAAATTTCAGAGGTTTTGTGAATCCTGAAAATGCACAACTTTGCACAAAACAATTTGAGATTAAAGATTTTTTTAAATTGTGCATATCTGGAGTGATATAAGAAGTAAATTTCGATGCATTTATTATCACTCTTCTGTTCATTAACCATTCTGTACTTAGTATGGACATGTTTATTGTGGTCGTTATATTCATAATGCGTACCTTTATAGCCAGCATCATACCCAGGTCGTTATTCCGGTCATTACAGCCCTTGACGACGTACTAGATAATAAACTGAATCGTTTCACAAAACGAAGAAAATCTTGAGTATTTTAAACCATTCTAGAGAGAGTTTATGACTATTTTAAATTCAAAAGAAGTATATGTAATCAATTGTCTATTTTATTTCTCGTCACAAGAGTAGTATTTTCTGTACCGTTAATTGTATTACAACTGAATGTCTACAAATGTGTATTAATGAGGGTAATGACTTCTTTATACAATATATTATTTACTTCTCTGTTAAACATGATGACGCAATGAAAATATTTGTATAGAAAACTCATATATACTTCAAATCAATTTTGTTTAATTTGTTTTTCATTTCTGATTCACGTGATTCTGATTCAATTTCTTACTTTCAAACCTAATTTCATAAAAATGGGGGGAGGGGAGGGGCGGGGCGGGGCGGAGAGGGGCGGAGAGAGGCGGGGCAGAGCGGGCAGGGCGGGCCGTGCCGTGCCGGTCAATGGAGGACCGCAACGGTGCCATCCGGCAGGTACGGCAGCGAGATGGACTGGGACTAAATAAACGAATATTTATTTATTTTACTGTCTAATTGGCGATGTGATAAGAAGTATGCTGGTTACTTCAGTTCGTTGTTAATATTAGACGACTTTAATTTGGGATGCCTAACCTCCCGATGTGGCTACGACGTCGTGAATCAGGGTGTAGAGATAACGAAAAGGAGAAATGATGATTTTCACGCTGAAAGCAAAATGTAATATGTTCTCGCTTCGGGCGCAAAGAAATCCAGTTTTCAGATAACACTCAATTCACATCAAGTCTATATCCAGACGGTCTCGCGGATATGTATTCGTGTTGAAAAATTCATGCACTAATAAAGAGAGGCAATAAAACTTACTACACTGTTATAACTTTTTTATAGCCTCAAAGTCAGGCTTCTTCATATATTTTTCTCCATCGTCTTCCTGCGTGAATTGAG
The DNA here is from genome assembly GCA_038098605.1 of Gryllus longicercus. Classification (NCBI taxonomy): domain Eukaryota; kingdom Metazoa; phylum Arthropoda; class Insecta; order Orthoptera; family Gryllidae; genus Gryllus; species Gryllus longicercus. The sequence continues at coordinate 2,997 of JAZDUA010001264.1, read as the reverse complement.
GGGTGCCTAAAAAACGAGAAGTGTTTATTGAAGAAAGCAGTGAAAGACAGTAGCAGAAAAAATACATACGTGAGAAACGTGTTTGTTCATTAAGTTATTGCTTAAATAATACCAAATAATTAGAAAATTAAATGAAAAATAGTATGTAACTACCATTACAATTTTACACGTACGCTTTTTTCATGTGCGTAAAGTACACCAAATTTCAGTGGTGATTGCGTATTTTTTCTTAAACAATATTAAAAGCTTCCTCTCGTTTTGTTGAAAATTTTAAGAGATTTTCAACATTATTTAATTATTTTTGTGTATTAATAAGTGCATTATTGTCAAGTTTGAAATGGGTAGCGATTTTTCTGTGACATTTTGTAGATTTGTGCATAATGTTAATTTTCTTAAATAATATTGTGCGAATTTTTTTCTTATTTTTAACGTTTTATGTTTCATATATTATATTTATCTTGATTATTATACATGTAATATTATTTCTTAAAAATGAAATGTAAAGATTTGACTGTTGAAAGTTATTTGTAATACACGTATCCGCTCCTCTCACTAAATTTCATATTAACTCTAGTTCTAAAATTAGAATTTGTGATTACACACAGTTAATATTTCGTTCAATGATACAAATAAAGAATCATAAATAAAGAATCAGGGGATGTTAAATGTTATTAGTGAATTGTGAACAAGTTTATTACGTTAAAAATATAAATCTATTCGAGTTTATTTAATATCTACAAGTTCCTTGATATCTTCCGTGTCAATGTTTTCGGTTAAATAGTCTGAATTTAAAAAAAATTGAATTCTTAATCAAAACAAATTAAATACAATCGGAAATAATTAAAAGTTGTTTTATATAATATATTTAATAGAGTTCTACAGCAAACATTGGAATTTTATCAAAACATAACAGCTCTACTGGAAGTGTTGATGGCATTTCTGTTAAAATATTTTCAGTTTTTAAGGTCTGGCAACTATTTTTGAATACTTTCATGTATTTGCAGTTTTTTGTTTGTTTGAAGAACTTGTTCAACATCTACTACCTTGCTCCGATTGCATAACTGTTCTCTACACCGACAGGTACTAAAAAAGTATTCAACGTGATTATGGCCAAGTCTAGCTGTAAGAAAACGCCGGAATTTCCACGATGCAAATAGGCATGGCGACTGTTTTTAAGCATTCAGTAAGTGAATCGCATGGTGCAGAAACCCCTCCAGCGGATTTTGTAACGCAGCGACCGAGTTTTATCCGCTGCCGCTCGAGTTTCGTAAAGTCTGCCCGCCTTCGGGAGTCTTCGTTTGTCGGATGAGAAAAACTGTCACCAAACGCTGTCGCAATTGACGCCGCGGTGTGAACGGAACCGCGGATTTCGCCGCCGCGTCTAGCGCGGAGCGTTCCACGTCACATCCGCTGCGGATGTTCCGCTGCGGATATTCCGCGCCAGTCTGTGAGAGCTTTTATATATGTGAATCTTTGATAGTAGGTCTGTTATACTGAGTGACGGCGGTGTTGTTGCTTGCGCCCGCAGGAGCCGTGGGAGGCGTCCCCGGCGTCGGCGCCGCCTGGGGCCTCTGCGTCGGCGGCGGGCAGGGAACACGACGCCCTGGAGGTGGAGCTGGCCCTGCTGAAGGCGTCGGACGCGGCACCAGCCGCCGCCGCCGCCCCCAGCCCCGCCCCCGGCGCCGCCCCCATCGCCGCCGCAGGTGAGCCGATCCGCCCCCGGCGGGGCCGCTGCTTAGCGCCCGCATGAATATGCATAGCGAGGCTCTCGGCGGCTGCCGGAGCGCCCTCGCGCGCGTTTGCGCGCCGCCGCCCCCCCCCCCCCCCCCGCGCTGCCACGCTACACCTCCCGGCGCCTCTGCCGTATCGCTTCGCGCCTCTCCGCGGCCGTCGTTTCCACTTACTCGTGCAACTACAAAATGTAACCCCCTTGATGGCTGGCGTTTCGTCCGGTGCGGATCATCCGCCTGGCGGCGGGGCTTGTCATCTGTCCCCACCCTATCAGATCCATACCACATCACAGGCACAGCAATTCTCCGCCTACCTTCTCTGCCCTCCGCCCTCTCCATCTTCATCACCCTCGCCGCTCTCACCGCCGTCGCCGCCTGTCTCCCTTGCCGCTCCCGCCTTCTCTATGGACCAGACCGCCCCCGCCGCCCTCGCCACCCTCCCCGCCCTCGGCGCCCTCGGCGCCCTCGCCGCCCTCGCCGCCCTCGCCGCCCTCGCCGCCCTCGCCGCCCTCGCGGCCCTCGCCGCCCTCGCCGCTCTCACCGCCCTCGTCAATGCCGCCACCGCTCTTGCTCGCCTGCCCGCTTCGCCCCCGCCCTGCCACGCTACACCCCCTGGCGCCTCTGCCGTATCGCTTCGCGCCTCTCCGCGGCCGTCGTTCCCACTTACTCGCGCCGCTACAAAATGTAACCCCCCAGACAGCCGGCGTTTCGTTCGGCTCGGATCATCCTGTGGACTCTCATCTGTCCCCGCCCTATCAGATCCGTACCACATCACAAGCGCAGCAATTCTCCGTCTAACAGCTCCCACTTACTAGTTGACCTACAAACACACACACACACTCCATCGAACTTTGCGCTCCTATCTACCTTCAATTCTAATTCTTCTTACTAAATATCATTCTTTGCCATAATGATTACCCACAATGTTTTCTGAAATCATTTCTATCATAAACTTTGTCCTGTGTTGTGAACGGTAACTTCGTCACGTCTCCTTCACCAATTCCGTGCTCACAGGGTTTCACACACACGCACAGTCACAAGTCAGTTTTTGGAGAAATTGAGTTGTGTACTGAAACTAAAAGTTAAGTTTATACACACACACACACACACACAAACACACACACACACACACACACACACACACACACACACACACACACACATATATATATATATATATATATATATATATATATATATATATATATATATAAAGAAAAAATATTTTCTTTACATATATATATATGTATGTATATATTATTTTAGT